>JBBUKS010000021.1:3935862-3948113 GCA_038050645.1 Hedychium gardnerianum
TAATTTTCACCGAAGTTGAATTAAAATAGTTTTATTTTGGAACAATTTTAATTAAAATTTAATTAAAATTAATTATTAAAAATTAATTAATTAAAATAATTGATTTAATTTCACTAAAAAAAATTATAGACCTTTAAGATAAATCAAGAAGTACTTATGGTGGATGGCTCGAAAGCTTGGCATTCCGTGATTACGCATCTTATTTGAAGAAAAAAAAATCTTATAAATATATCGTAGCTGGGATTGAACCACGAGTATCTGGTAATAACTTGATATCCTTTCGCTGCATCATAGCCTCGAATGCTCTAAAATAGTATTACAAAAATCAAATTTGGAGTGACCAATCTAGTATCACGGAAGTTTTCCACCGACCGTCGGGATGAATCGAAAAGTGCTTGTGGCGGGTGGCCCAGAAGCCTAGCATTTCTTGATTACACGCCTCATTTTAAAAAAAAATCTCTACAAAGGATTGAACCATGAGTATCTGGATGATAACTTAACACTCTTCCGCTATATCATAACCCTGGAACTCCAAAATAGTATTAAAAAAAATGACGAACCAGATAACAACGAACCTGGGACGACCGGCTCAGTACCACGAAAGTTTTTTATCAATCGTCAAGATAAATCAAGAAGCTCTCACGACGGAGGACTCAAAAATCTAATATTTCATGATTATATATCTTATTTAAAAAAAAAACTCTATAAATATATTATAATTAAAAATTAAATCATAAATAGCTCGATAATAACCCTTCCTTCCATCGTAGCCACGAGCTCCAAAATAGTATTACAGAAAGTAGTTTAGATAGTTGTTAGAATCATTTACACAATATTGATAAACAAGGAATTATTCCAAATTTTTAAAAATATAATTAATAAAAATAACAAAAGACAAATATAATTAATTATAAACCTGTATAGCAATAAAAATGGTTAATGTACCATGGAAAGTGATTAAAGCATTCTTAATTCTATTTTTTAGTAGTACCATTACTAATAATATCATAATTGCTATAATTTTTTCAATATTTGCAAATTTCATCAAATTAGTGGCTCTTACTAATCTAATGAATTGTTTATTATCCACGTGATTACATTTTAAACAAATCATAATTTTTATATAATTTAAAACATAAAACGGCAGGTAAAAAATAATTTTTAAAAAAAAACAGATTTTTAATAAGATAGATTAGGAAAAAATAGTTTAATTTATCACTAATATTTGAGTTAGTTTTAGATATATGTAGCTATTTCAGGCAAATCATTTAAAGCTAGTTTGAATACTTAAAATGAATCATTTTATTCTTTTTTTTACTATTTTTTTTGAGCAAATAATAAAATCATCATCATTTTAACGGTCCTTTTAAGACGACTTTATATTCTCTAAAAAAAATAAATCATGAAAAATATTTATCATAATGTAACAGCACCGAGCGAAAAATTTAATCATAAATCTATTAGATACTAATTAAGTCAACTTGTGGGGCTTCTAATCCTTTTCCTTGTTTCATATCGATGATGATAGGAAATTGAAATTTAAACAGAAATTAAAGAGTAATTATAATGTCAAGTTGGAATTAATTTAAAAAAAGGATTTTAGAAAGATCATTCCTAAATAAATCGGATTTAAATTCGAAATATAGGAGATTATAAGCTTAAGATAAGAAATGTCTCATCTCATTAATTTAGATTTTGATTATTAATATTAAAGAAATAAAAGTTGATTTATGATAATAAAATATATAAATAAATATTCTAAATTAAAATTAATTTTAAAAGGAAAATATTTCGATGACCCTTAGAGTTCTATTTAGATCAACTTTTTTTTTAAATTCAAATATTTAATTTATCAAATTAATTAATTTTAAAAATGATCGATTCAATCATATATAAAAATTTTATCAATCATTAAAATAAATCTAAAAATACAAATGACTCATAAAGTTATCGTCTAACTGGAAGAATTAATTTTGTAACGTACCATAGTTAAAATTGACCCATAAATATTAAATCAATTTTTATAGATAAGTCCCTGAGTGACCTAATATTTTTATATTATTATCAAAATTCCTCTAATAATTCTATATCATTAATTCCTTTTTGTTTTCTTCTTTATTTCCTTATCATTCTTCAATCGATTTTGTTGTTTAGATTATTTTTAAATTTGTCTTAATATTTCTTTAATATCATGATAATTGTCAATTTCTACCGGCTTCGAAGGCAGTAGATTATATTATTATAATGAGTCAATGTTAAAATAATTTTTGAGTCCTCTCAATCATTGAAAAGTATAGAGAAATGATTGATTTTAATAACAACAATTTTTTTAAAAAAAATAATGTTATTATTGCATTGATAAAATAATAATTATGAAGTAGTACTTATCTTAAACACCAACTCTGGTCCCTCTCTCACATAATTTTTATTTTTTATAATTCAAATATCAATTAATTTTGAAAATACAATCTTCTCCTAATTCATCTATTCAATAAATATAGACCACAATTTCTACATATTCAAAATTATAATGTAAAATATTGTAGTAGTAGTTGTTGAGTGTGTAATAATATTTCATTGCATTTGAAAAATCCTTGCTCACATAGTCGCATTGCAATCATTAAAGGTAGCTCAACTAAGCAAAAGAAGTTGATCGAGAGGTTCAAGGTGGTTGAGATATTGAGGTTATCATTTCCTTGAAAAACAAGTTTAGCTAGCCCTTGACTTTTAGTAAGAATGAAGAAAAGAAAATTGATAGGGACTTTTAGTTTTTTTTTCTTTTAACTATTATTATGAAGAAAAAATGGATAATTTATCAAATGATTTATGGGCCTAAAAACCAATGGCTCCTTAGAACAAACTTTTGATATATGTATACTACACATAAATAAATAACTAGTTCAAATGTTTTTTTACTTCATAGTTCTTGTTCCGTTGAACCAATTTGGTTTAATGATTGATGATTATTAGGAAGGCGACATGGTACCTGACCAACATTAATTAGGCTTTCTTAAGTAAAGAATGATAATTATGCTAAGTTGGAAGAGGACATGCTACCAAACAGGTCTGAAGATATCATAGATTTGTAGCTGTTTTTGTTGGCCAAGTTTCCACCGTCGCAAGGGTTCGAATGTGGCTCTCGCGTCATGTGCTTGTTGTCGCGAATCATTTGTTTCACCTTAGGTTCGAAATGCCCTCCCTGAAATCCATTAAACCTTAGGCTAAGCATCCATCAACACTCATTGTCACTTTGTTGTGCATCCTCACTGAATACGTTACTCATGGCCGCGATCTAATACATTGTTTAAGATCATACGTTGATCCCAAACGCCCCACACTCGTAACATTATTCTGCACTATCTGAAAGTGTCCTATAATTTGTTGCCCCTTAATTTTGTTTAGGAGATTGAAGGAGAATATCATTGAGCTTTGCCTGTGAAGCTTCTTGCTGATTTCTTTGACTCTCACTAGGAAACACAACGATACCTACAAATCACAAAAACATGTAAGAAACAACACAACCAAAGATCAAAGATATTGGATTAGTAGATTTGGAGAGGGCATTATGCTCTTACTTGTCAAAATTGTTGTCTATCTGTAGCAAACTCAGCAACACCTCCAAATCTATGAAATAATGGAAGTTGCATTTTTTGTTACTTGAAATCAAACCTAATATAAAACATGTTCAAAGTACCAATACACTTCACAGAATACATAAAATACATATGTTGCATGGACTCTCAAGTTGGCTTAATATGGACAGTGAGAGACTTTCAGATCCCACATCCAACAAGACACCAAGTTTTTCATGGTACAAACTCACCAATCAAATCCTTGCCTCAGTGAAGAATTTTCTGGTGTTAGAAAATGCACTCTGAGATTACAAAGCAAAGCATCCCGCCCTGTCAAAATAAGCTGGAAAAAATCATTTGTCTGTTTCGACAGAGAATCTAGCTCATGCCCGAGTGTCTGTACACTGTCCGCTAAATTGGTAACAGAATCTTGCAACCTTTGTCTTAAAGTTTCTTCCTCTTGCACTGGTTCTCCGTTGCAACTGATGCTGCTAATCATATCTTGTAACCTCAAAGCACAAACTTTAACTGACCCAATCTCTTTGAATAAAGAAACCGCGCCAGTATCATGGCATCTCTTTATTTCCTCTGTCACAGCATCTTGCAAGTGACTAAAAGCATCATACCAAACGAACTCTTCAGAAACGTTTAGATCTGGAAAGACTTTTGGGCTACCTGACAGTGTTGTTGTAAACAGATTACAGACAAATAATGTCATGACTTTAACTCCGTATAAGGCTCTCATCAATGCCTTCCCTTTGGAGCTCTTGACCTTTGGGAGGTCAAGAGTTCCTTGAAGGCGCTTGATGATCGAAGGACAAGTGTCCAGTTTAGGACTTTTAGAGTTGATTAGTTCAATCCACTCCTGAAGATATGAACGGGTTTGTACAAGCTTTTGTGGTGGTGGAGCAACAGTTGACATGTCCACAAGATGCAGCACATACTGCAGCAAAAGCTGACCCTGATCCAAACGAGATAACCCAGAGGATAGTGCTATGCAGATGTCAAGCAACTTCGCGCTGCCGTCCAAGTATACATCAATCCATTTCTCATCCCACTGGGAAACAGGCAACTGAAGCTCATTAATAAAAGTCCTCAGGCCATTATGAGCATCTGATAGGAGCTGAATCGCAAACCCCATCCAAGATAAGGTAAGGACATCTGAGACATCCTCAGGCATCAGTTTTGTGAATTTTTCTGTCAGATCTTGCTCAAATGAAAACAGCAATGCATGAATCTTCAGTGATTGATGAGAGCCCTTGTGGAAGATAGTCCGGAAAGGATTTCCAAAGGGAAAGAATGTGCGATGCGCATCATGTGGGCGACTCATGTTGGCTCACCAAATAGCAACTGTAAACAGCAGACATCGATACAAAATCTGGTAATTAAGGATTAAGATTCTATGCCATTCAGACAATTTAAACAAGAGCAAAAAAAAATTAAAAATGAATTTTTTATGTGAAAAGGCTAAGGTTGCAAATTAAAAAAGACATTCTTCTTACTCAACGAATAACATGGAAAATAACTATGCAAATCTAACAGGAAAAATTCAAAAACCTTAGTTTCTGAACAAGTGAACTAATTCAAAATAATTAAGTCCCCTGAGTCAAAGGTCTTCTAATTTTCATATCTGAAGTACTAATTCAGGTAGCAAATGAAAGATAAGATGAAGCATGAAACCTGGATCCATCGATCCAAATTCCTGATGAACATGATGTTTCAGAGTTGTGAGTAACATGAATTCCCCCCTCCATTCCTTGAAACCAAAGGGGCTGTATTAACAACAATAGAATGCTTCAAAACATTAATCGATGGTTCCTTGCAAAATAATCATCATCGGTACAAACCCTTCCTTTAAGCGTCGGGATATGACTCGGTTACTCCCGATTGCGTAAATTTGACACACAGTAAAGCCTGCACTAGCAGATCTGCTTCAAAGTCTTGAACAACAATCGGCATCCTATCGATCGTGGAACCATGGATGAACCAGATCCACGCACCGATGAAGGAACATGCTCCGGCGAAAACAAAGTTAGAAAGACGGATCGAATCAAACATCGGCGCACGAATCAAGCAACAAAGTCGAGTAAAGAACTTTGAAACGGATGATTTCTAGCAAAACATACCTGACAAAGAGGAAAGGAAAGGAAATCAGCAGCCGCACAAGGAAAAGGCGTAGAAGGCAGATAACTATCGCTTGCTTTCGCAAATCTTGCACAATGTGGATGACGAAGCCCTAATTCTTCATTTCTGCCCTTTTAAGGCTAGAAAATTCTAGATTTTGTCGTGTTCGATTAGGAAAGTTGGCAATGGGCAGTCCGCTTCCCACATAGATCTCGTGGGGTTGTGGATTGGGTGATTGTATCGAACACCGAGTAGAGGTTTTGCGGTAGAAGATGAGCCCAGGGAAGGGTTGTCAATGGACAGTGGTTGGATTTGGTGTTGGCTGTTGCGTGTTTGGAGGACATTGTATTTTTGGTAACGTCGGCAGAGCTGATCCGACTCAGGAGTTAGAATTCAATTTGGATTTGGATTGGTTTCGTGTCCGACAATGAACTGTGCGTATCTAAACGAGCATTATATTAAATGATTAAAAAAATAAAATAGGTGTTTATGACACTATTCAACTTCGAAAAAATTTAAAATATATATATATAAAAATAATGTTACAGATTTATTTATTTACTCAACTTACAATTTTTTATTTTTTTTAAAAAAAAAAATTACCTAACAAGGGAAATCTTATGAAAAGTACGAACCACTAAGACGAATCCACATAGAACAAATGGAGAGCATAAACCATCGTCAAATCAAACCAAAGCTATGGATCTTAAACACTGCATCAACCAAAATGATTCTTGATTTGATACTCTTGTGTGACTAACTCAATTGCCAGCATAAATTGAATCATCAAATCAAGCTGAATCTATGAATCGAAAACATTGCATCGAACAATATATGGGAGTCTGCTCCCTGTGTAACTATCTCATTTCAAATACTAGGGCAAAAAGGATCACCATAAATGCCCTGCTCTAGAACCAATAACTCAATATTTACATGTGAAGCACCTATAGTTGAGCCTAGAAGTCGATAATGTACACTGGAACAAAAGGCAGTGGCATACCACTTTGTATGATGATAAGAACTAATATTGGAGCCATTCTGCATCTGTTAAGCTCCCCTTGCACGTCTGCCAAACAAAAAATATTTTAAACTAAAATGTTATGAATTGAGTAATCTTTCAAAGAAGCAATACTTGCATCAGTTAGAGTTACAGTTCTTGTACTGATGATTTTGGTGATTTACTAAAAAACAATCGAATGGAGGAAATTGAGAATAAGATGTATTCACCGACTTGCTAACAAACATGTTCGGATCACTAGCACTTTGTAACTGATGACCATGATATGCAGATTCCATTTTTCAGATTCTGTAAAGGACTGAGGTTGTTATGACTTATGAACACTTTAAAGAGCATAGATACAATGCCGTGTGTACTCATAAGTAACAAAATGTCTACCTACAATTGTTAATAGAGATATGACCTACAACACTTCTGCTTTACATGTTGCTAAACCATATAAACTAATCACAAGAATATATCCCGACCATAGCATGATCTACATCTCAAGGCTTTTGTAGCTAAAGGTGGAGGACAAAGAAAGGGGAGGATCTCAAGTTTCTACCTCGACAGCATGCTCCTTCAGTTGCAGACTTATGTAAGAGGATTTAATTGGTGTTATGCAAGTAAGGAGACTGTATTTTACATGCACAAGTTAAATTGTTTCTCAGCAAAGACGAGAGCCTCAAGTCCAGCAAAGAAGTTACCATGGATTGAACAGCTTATGCAGCCAAACTCTGCAGTTTTGTAAGAAAATTGATAAATTAGAGTCTCGTGCAACTGGCAGCCTTGTCATAATAATCCTCCATGTAGTATAGACCTCAAAAGACAATAATCATAATCTCGTGCCAACATTTAATTGCCTGACTTAATTTGTAGTGGTTCTGCGTGAGCATATCAATTTTTCTAGCTCAAGGCACTAAAACTTTCAAGTAAAATCTCAGTGTTTTTTGGCAGGAGCGTTTGATTTTTCTTTCAATGCCTCCTTTTCCATTTTCTTTTTTTCGGCTACCGCATTTCGTCCATTTTCTTCACGAGATTTCTTGAACATATTTACAAAGACTACTAAAATTGATGTGACTGCAAAAAAGTTTAATTGCACATAAGTCAATAAGTACATGATAATACATCAGCATAAAGAAAAGAACTCCATCTCATCATCATGAAAAAGGTGTGTATCTAGAGAAGCTATATAGATATTGATTCCAGGCTCCAACCATCTACATTATTATAATTAACGCTTCAGAAACAATGAAAACAACTATGTATTAATTTGCTAAATGATAGAAGTAATTCAACCGTGACAAATTGGCAAGTCAAACACATTTCTAAAGGTAAATGCCATAGATGGTGTATTAAGAAGGAATGAATCAATTAGAATAAAGGGTGCAACTATACTGGTGGTATCAAAACCAATAAAACATGTGCTCTTGGTTTCAGAAAAATATGTTCCTTGCGTAACTATGAATCTGTCCTGCCTTAGAAAACAGATGAAGAACAAGAATCTAGCCAAAAATGTATAGGTAACAAATATACATGAACTCAAGTAGTGGTACCAACTATTTAGGGTAAATTATACGGAACCTATCCCAATCACTGAACTCTACATATGACAACTAGTAAATCGGGTCACTTTTCTGTGTAAAAGTTTATTTGATCTTTGATCTTGCTTTATCCCTCAAACTATGGCATGCTCAAATCGAATTGATTTAATCGATCCTAATAGGAAATCAATTGACCATCTTTAAGCAAAGTTGGTCAGGTTTATAGATTGATGAAACCATTTTTTGTGGCCTTTGTAAGTTTGTATTTTGCTATTAAGAGAGGTAATATACTCAGTGAATCTTGATCATAATCTTGGTAGAAGTTATTGGTAGGGATTTGAAAGAAATTGTAGATGCCCATACTTGAGATCATAGGGATTTTGATAGCATGGTAAGTGAGCTGTGGAAACAAATAGTGCAAATGGATGTCATGACCAGCGAGTTTTCTTTTTCTTCCTTTAGATGAAAGAGTGTATCAGTCCTCTTTTCATCAGAAGTAAACTGAGAATTTAAAGGAAGGATTAAAACATTGGCCCACCCACCATCTGTCCCCTAAGTAAACAGGAGGTTGGATAGATCTCTCTCAATTCATTCTTCTGTTATCCATTCATTTATTGGCTTTCATCCTCCTCCCAAGCAAACCACCCCAATATATGCAGCATGCTATGCCACGACCTTATTGATTTTTTTTTTTCATTTTAACCTAAAGACCAGACAAGTTGCAACATCTGCATGCTCCAGAATCATCTCTATTAAAGTATCTTATTAATTTTTCCTTGTTAAAAATAGATAGAAAATACAAACTAGTCAGTTTATCCAAATTAATTATTCCATATTTTCTTTTGATGTTTCTTGGTAGTTTTTTGAAGTTACACTTTATATGTTCAATCTCAACTGTACTTACCTTTCACAACTGTAGTTTCTAAACCTTATCACCAGAATTCAAGTTTCACATTCATTAGAATCTTAGATAAGATTCCTAGGATAATTAAGATCTTCAAATTGTATGAGTTCTACTACGTGTGTTGAAAAGAAAGAGAAAATAGTTTAGAAATTTCTAATTTTACAAATGATCTTAAAAAACATCCTGAATGTTTTTGTTGACATAGGTCACATGTTGGAGTTTGTTTCCTTATTGACGATAACCTGGTGATCTCATCAAGTTCTGAAGTTTTCCATAAGATATTTGCATTGTCCAGAGCTAGTTTCTAAATGTCCAATTCTGTCATGACTTGGTCAAAAAACTTAACATATAGAAATCTGATATTTGAACAATTTCTTAATCACAATAGATTAAGGAGCTGAAATGGCAGAGAACAGTCATTCAACAACATGCTAGAACATAATTTCTAAACCTAAGAGCCTTCCCCATATGCCTACATTCTGAAGGAGAAAATAGATACCAAAAACCATACTAATGCATTATATAATAAAAGATGGGGGCGGGATAAACAAAAAGACAAAGATAACCTTGCTCAAACGGACAACGGGCTGGATCTTCTCCAAAATATTGAGACAAAGAGTCTGCGTTTCTTCCCTGTAACAAAAAACACTCATTAAAGCATAATGATTAAATACGCTCAACATGATGTAAAGGATAATGAATAGGTACTTACCACCTCGGAATATAATGATGTAAGGAACCTTACATCAGCTTCAGCAGCATCAAGGAAACTTTTCAAGGCCTAAAATTGCAAGAATGGCATCATCCACAATAATGCCAATTATTTTGAGTGATCGTATAACTCCGGGAAAAGGTTTTAAAAAGGCAGTTGTACGTATATTGTCAAAGATGTTCTAGAGTTTGATTATTTTTGATGTTACCTGTGAACGCGTTACAGGATCCGACTGTAACGTCTCGGCAAGGACCGCTACATCTCCGTGAGGACTCGAGTGTAGTGCTAAATATACAAGAGTTCGCGTTATAGAATCCGACTGTAACGTATTGACAAGGACCGCTACATCTTCATGAGAACTTGGGTGTAATGTTAAATAGACAAGAGTTCTCACACCATAGGTTGGATAACAATAAATATTATAAAAAAACTAATAGTCTAAGATTTGGAACATGGAACATACAAACTCTCACTGGTAAATCAATGGAAGTAGTAGATGCGATGATTATGAAAAGAATTAGTATTTTGTGTACAAAAAACAAAATGAATAGGCAAAAAGGCAAAGATGATAGAGAACTCAGGTTTTAAGTTATGGTACACAGGAAAGAGTAAAACAAGAAATTGAATAGGTATTGTTGTAGATAGTTCGTTAAAGGATAAAGTAAGTAGTTAAAAAAAGGAATAGAATTATAACTTTTAAGATAATAGTGGAGAAAAAAACTATGAACGTAATTAGCGTATATGCACCACAAGTAGGATTAGATGAAACTACCAAATAAAATTTTGGGGCGACCTAAATGAAGTATTACAAAATATTTCGCTAAATGAAATAATTTTTATAGGAGGCGATCTAAATGGGCATGTCGGAGTGAAAAATGAGAAATACAAGAGGGTACATGGAGATTATGGGTTTAGAACAAGAAATGAAGAAGGGAAAACTATATTGGATTTTGTGATAACATATGACCTTATATTAGCTAATACATTTTTTAAGAAAAGAGAAGAACACTGGGTCACGTTTAAAAGCGGGAATAATAAATCACAAATTGACTTTATTATAGTTAGGAAAAGGGATAAAAAGATTTGTAAAGATTGTAAGGTTATCTTGGAGAAAGCTTAACTACCCAACATAGGTTAGTAGTGTTGGATATATGTCTCAAACATAGTATTAATAGAAAGAAAATATATATGATTCCTAGAATTAAGTGGTGGGAGTTAAAGGATGGGAAGCAAAACATATTTAAAGAGAATGAAGGAGTACAAGTATTAGGGGAAATATATAATGACCTCAATACGACATAAGATAAGATGATATCAAAGTTAAAAATAATAACTAAGAGTGTACTTGGTGAGTCAAAGGGGCATGCACCACCAAGTAAGAAATCTTGATGTTAGAATGAGAAAGTACAGGAGAAAATGAAGGGAAAAACGAACAACTTATAAGGAATCTATATTTGTAAGAACGAGGAAAACTTAAAAAAATATACATTAGCCAAGAAAGAGGCTAAGAAAGTAGTGAACGAAGCAAAGATCGAAAATTGGATATAAAAAAGGGGAAAGAGACAATTATAGAATAGCTAAAGCGAAAGAAAGGAAGACAAGAGATTTTACCCAAATAAAATGTATTAAAGATGAATGCAATAGGTACTAGTAAACGATGGAAAAATAAAAAAGCGGTGGAATTGGTCATCAACTTTTTAATGAAAGTTTAGGTGACCAACTTAACTTAGGTAATTTAAGTAGGTCAAATTCAAATTTCAGAAGTAGAAAAAGTTTTAAATGTGATGCACAATAGAAAAGTCGTTAGACCCGATGATATTCCGATAGAAGTATGGAAGTGTCTAGGGAAACAACGCATTGAATGACTTGCAAAATTATTTAACATGATATTGAAAATGAAAAAAATGTCTGATCAATGGAGGTTAAGTACTCTGGTTCCTTTATATAAGAATAAAAGAGACACCGAAAATCAATTTGGATTCATGTTTGGAAGGTCGACAATAGAAGCTATATATCTTCTTAAGCAACTAATTGAAAAATATCGAGAGCAAAAAGAAGATTTACACATAACATTGACTTAGAAAAAACTTATGATAGAAAATTATATGTAGAATTCTCGAAAAGAGAGGTGCTAGCGTAACATATATTGATCTAATTAAGGATATGTATGAGGATGTAACGACCAGAAGACTTAAGGTGGATTAACTAAAACATTTTCAATAAAGATAGAATTACATTAAGGATCAGCTCTAAGTCTCTATCTTTTTATACTAATCATGGACGAACTCACTGGACACATTCAAGATATAGTACCGTGGTGTACGTTATTTGCAGATGATATTGTTTTGGTAGATGAGACGAGTAAATATTAAACTAGAATCTTGGCGGGAAACTAGAA
>JBBUKS010000021.1:3965043-3979058 GCA_038050645.1 Hedychium gardnerianum
AAATTCTAGCAAACCATCAGGTGGTCTTTTGTAAAAGAACCTGGTAAAGAGGGACATCTGACAAAAGATACTTGTTTTGTTGTGTAGGTAGAGAATGCAGGTCTAGTTAACTTATGCTGAGCCAGCCTATACTATTCGTCACTACATAGTGCTGAACATCAAATCATATGAAGTTGTTGCCTCATACATCATCAGCTATATCCCTGTAACAACAAACACAGATACTGTCAAATGGAGATATCAAGCATATTTTCAGGGAAATCTACCAAAAAAACATTCCCTTGAAATGCCTAGCCCTAGAGGGTGAAAAATTCAAGCTCTATCAGCAAGTACTAATTACATGTGAATTAATTGTACAAGGAGTTCTATGAAAATGATGTTCAAGAAGTGAACTTGGAAAGGCTGCCTGCCAGTATAAATATGTTTCTAAGAATTACTTAGGAACCATTGGAATTAAATAAATAAAATGAGTATAAGTTGATTTTGCAGGAAACTTCAATCCTTATAATTAACAAAATGGAACCTGAAATTTCTGACACCCCAGAATGCCATAAAAACTAAAAGGATCTTTCTCAATCAACAAATTAAAGAAAATGTTGGGGCTGTAACAGAATATACACGCGTATATGACCATATGGTTGTCCTGTGTGTACAGCCTACTATGTAATTATGGCTTGCCTATTTCCAGAAAAAAAACCTGGTAGCTTCTTTTAGTGAGTCACCAACTGGATTCCATATTAGTTCACCATCAGGATTAGGCCTAAGACAGAAGACAGAACCTATGTAATACATATTACTAGTTTACTGCAACAGCAAAATCCAATGGGGTGGCAACTATTGTCTATTTGTAATCAGCTTCATGAGTTCCTGCCATGAATACCTTCCAAATGCATATATCAAAATAAGACTAATTGATTATGCCTCTATAAAACCCTTAAGAGTTGGGCACTCCTTGCACTAACATTCATGTTGACATGTCACTTAACTGGCATGTGCATGAGTCTCATTTGAACACATTCATATCATCTTACATAATTTTATCAAATAAGTATGAAGCATCCATACCAGCTAAAATCAGATTAGCTAATTGCTTTCTCTAACTCTGACTAAAGCTAAATAATCCCTACATGTGTTTCCATATATCATGATACAAGATGTCTTAGAATGCCAATTTTAAGAACTATTTCCTGTTAGGTTACTTCATTCAACACTGATACAGCCAACAGAAGAAAGCAATGCCCTTGACCAATAACAATATCGCTAGATGAGAGACTGTAAAATTAGGAAATAAAGGGTTGGCAAATGAGCTAACCAAGGGAAAACGGACATGCAGATTCAATAAGACAAAACCACAGAAGCTCAAAACAAAATCAAGTACCAACCATTCTAGCATGATGAAGCCAACATTTTCGCTTGGGTAGAACCCCAAATAAAAAAAAAATTGAAAAATTGTATATAGAGTCCATCAAACAACAGAGATAGCTCAAGAGTTAAATATATACATATATAAAAGAAGATGTTTATTGGTTTAACAACACACCTAAAGGTTTGCATTTGAGAAATATATTTATTTTTCCCTGGAGAACTACTGGGATAACCTAGAAAAGAAAAAGACAAAGTAGTCTTGATTGATTAATTCCTAACAATTAGCAAAACACTATGATTTTAATCCATAAGCAATTATTAGAATGTTACTAGGTCACCCTTATGTTTCATCATCTAGTACAGATTTCAAATTATTACAAATGGAATAGGCATGGAATAACTGAGAAATAGTTGTTAATACTTCAGTCATTGTGAATCCGTGATCATGACTGAACACTAATAGCAGAAACATTTCAGTGCCTCAAATTAACAACATGGTGGTGTATGATTCTTCGCTCTCTATTTATGTCAACAATTCTCACTCCCATAGAAGAGTGGAGGTGAATAAAACATAGAATCTAAGACAATTCTGGCAATCTACAGTAAAGCTAGTTGATATTTGCTATATTTTGTAAAATATTATGGCCTTGAAGAGAAAAGGCAATCATAAGAGCGCATATTCTCAAACCTATCTTCCGATTTGAGAAGGAACAATAGGGACTGTACTAAAAATAAATAACACCTAGAGCTAGCTCATAAAATTTACTTCCATCAATTATCCCAATTCTAACATGAAATGTCTTTGCTGTTGAAATAGTACCAAGCCAATATTCAATTTAGAAGAGCTGCGATTATGTAGATTAGACGCTTCGAACCAAGTTCAGCGTACTGCGTACCGGTTGGCAAAATAAAGAAGATCGTGGCCTCGTGCCGGAATGACTGGGGTTGCGCGACGTTCGGAAAACTGGAGCAGGGAGAAGAGACCGAGATGGAGAAGCAGAGAAAGGGAAGCTGGATATTGTGACTGCGAGCGACGTGGGGAATGCCGTCCGCCGTCGAGGAGGAGGACGAGGGGAGTACAGAAAGGGATTGGAGATTGGGGGTTTGCCGGTTGCTGCTGAGAGCCGGCTTCCGCTGCGACGCGAGCTGGTGGTGGATCGGGCAGGAGGAGACGAAGGAGGGTGGCGCCGCTGCCGGAGGGTTTCGATCTGCTCGGCGGTGGAATGCGAAATCAAAACGGATCTGTATTGAGTATGAAGTGGAACGAAACTACAGCGGACGCCCGAAAGCCCCAAACCAAAAAGAAGGAAAGAGGAGGCATCAAATTTATAATAACAATAAAAAAAGGTTAGTTACTAAAATATCCTTTTTTAAGTTTTTTTTAAATGGATCGAGAAGGTTTGCTGGCTATCGTTTCGATTTTATTCTAAACCATTTTTTTTTGTATTTATTAATTAGGATATTTTGGTTCGAATATGAGTTCATGTAGCCCAAAAGCTATCATAAATCTCGGGCCCACTGCGGCCCGTTGGTTGATTAGCCGGCAATAAGTTAAAAGAGATAATTCTAAATTTAATTGAGAATTTTTTAATATTCTTCGACTATTTTCCACTTAAAAGGGAATAATAAACTAATATAACGTAACTTTTATTTTTAAAGCAAATTATATATATATATATATATAAGAAAATAATGCCTTGAGTTCGTATTAAAATTTATCTTTTATTAACTTTTAAATCATTATTTGCCAAGCGGTAGTGTATATAATAAGTTAAAGGATTAAGTCTAAACTCATGCTTTAATTTTTATATTAACATTTATTTTAAATATAAATAAACAGTTTTATTATACATTTTGTATTAAAAAATGTTATTTTAAAAATAATGAAATTGTAATATTAAATGAATGAGTTGAGATGATTTATTCACTCCATACATTTTTTAGGTTACGTAAAAAAAATTATAAGATTAATTTATAATTGATCATCAAATAAATAATTAAGAGTAGGAAATAAAAATCTCGAAGATATACATTCGCAAGGAGTTGAAGATGAATAATAATAGTCTAAAAATATATAAATTATGTAAATTAAATTATACTTTAATGTATAATATATTTATGGTTAAAAATTAAAAATGTATTCTTTATTATTGGTCAAAAGGTGTCTTTTTACTTTAAAAAAATCAAAATAGTGCCGAGTATATTAATAGATGTCATTCTAAAGATATCATTATGATTTAGCTACAAGAAGTAAATCAATTTAATTTGATTATAATTGTTTTTAAAAAAATAATTAAATTTTAATAATTTATTAAACTGTACTTCGACGCACGCCTCCCTATAAATCGACTGTGAATGTTAATAATTGCAACCAGCCGACCAAAGAAACAACAATTAATTTACTATTTAAAATATAATTTAAAGCTACTTGCCCCGGGCCATGGTGCCACCATGATATGTTTGCCCGATGCAATAATGCAGAGATAACAATGTGGCTCTTAAATATTCACAGTTTGCCCCTTGTTACGGTGAAGTGGCAAGTTATTTAAATTATTATTTAAATATTTATAATTCGATTTTAAATTATAATATATTTATAGAGAGATTTTTTTAAAATAAGATACGTAATGAAAAGATGTTGAGTTTTTGAATTATCCGTTGTGAATATTTTTTAATTTATTTTGATGGTCGATAAAAAAAATTCATAGGATCGAATCGATCACCCAGGACTAACTGAGTATATCATTTTTAAATATTCACAATTTATTACAGAGACTTTTTCTTTAAATAGGATATATAATTAAAGAATATTAAATTTTTGGATCATTCACTATAAATGTTTTCTTATTTATCCTATCTATCCTGACAATCAAAATTTCTATAATACCAAATCAATCATCCGAGGGCCCTTTATTATTTAATTCATCAATTTTTGTAAATACTCACAATTTGCTCTCATAGACATGATTGAGATAGTAAATAAATGAAAGTTTATTATTAGAGATTAAGAGATCGAATTTTGAGATTGATGAAGCATAAATTCTTACATCTTATATAATTCATTTTCACATTTATTTATCTCCTCAATCACTATTATTTATATCCTCTGTATTAATCTTGAGGTAAGCTGACGAGTAAAGGTGAAGTTCATGATTCAAAATATCCTAGAGTTGATCGTAAATTATAATTGATATAACAAATTAATTAATTTTAAAATATAAATAAAATAATATGTGGATATTAATTTTTGAAAATATATAATAAAAGTATTTAATATTTAATATATTTAAAAAGTATTGAAAATAAATATTATTGAAGTTGTGAAATTTGATTCTTCCTAGAATAAATAATATTAGAATAAAACTCATTAATTATTATTTCGTTGTTAATTTTTTCAATTAATTCCTATTTAATATAGATAATCATAAAATCGACTAAAAATTCTTCTTCATCGAAGAACTATTTTAATAAATTTCATCATTAAAAATATTCGTTCTATTATTATTGCGATAGAAACGAGAAGAATTAAAACAAGATGAATTAATTTGTCAATTAAATAAATATATTACATTCAATATATAAGTAAATGATATAGTTATAATTCTCATACATCAAAATAATGAATTATTTTCACAAAATTCACAACAATAAATTTTTAGGTTAAAAATCTAAACTTGAAAATTCATAAATATCATCTCCAAATATTATTACAACTTAAATAATCACAACTAAATATTTGACATAATTTTAAAATTGTCGAATTTTACCTCAAAGACGTACAATTTCAGAACCTATAACCATCAATCAATCAATCAATAAACAATGTTAAATGATATACCCAGCTAGCCCTAGGGCGATCGGTCTGGCCCCATAAAATTTTTTCCACTGACCATCAGAGTAAATCGGGAAGCTCTTGCAGCGGGCGACCCAAAAGCCTAGTATCCTTTGGTTGCGCGTCCCATTTGGAGGAAAAATCAATAAATCATATTAGCTCGATATAGGAGTCAAAAATCAAACTTAATCAAATGGATAAAATTCTCACTCGAGGCAGCCTACAAATCGACCAATACAAATTGGAATCAAACTTCAAAACTCTCAAAATCACAGCTAAATCGAGCGAACAAAATTTATAACAATTGAAAGCTTGAAAAATTCAAACCAAGGATGTGGAATCGAGTTGAAAACTCCTCAAAAATGAAACAATATCGATTTAGGTTAGAGTAAGGTGATCACGTAGTAGTTTTGCTAAAATTATTGCCGAAAACTTGAAGGGAAGTGACAGTCATAACCAAGTTTGGTTAGAAATTTTTCTAGGGTTCGAATACACACAGCTCATGACCTAAACTCTAGAAAATTATCGATGAAATGACATAAATCGAAGGAGAATAGCTCGCGTATAACATGTGGGAATTAGAGATTATTTTTTTTATCATTTCTTGCTCAAATATTCTGATTCAAACCACAAATCAATGTAATAGGACTTGGTTGGGTTGGGTTAGGATGAGATATACTATTTTAGTAGTTTTTTTTGTGGCAATCGGTTGGAAATTGGAAGGGAGAGGGAGCTAATAGAAATAATCAATGAATTTGTAAAGGGCCGAAAGAAAGAAAAAAAATCAAAAGATATGCTAAAATTAGGTGGGGCTGGAGCCCACTCTAGCCCAAGGGTGGCTCTGCCCCTACTAGTGGGGGCGCTGGGCGAGCGCTTAGCCTTTTTGCCATTTAATATTCATAGTTTGCCTCGAGGCTACGGTACAACACAAGGACGTCAAATTGTCACTTAGACACCCGCGGTTCAATACCTAACTACGATACATTTGTAAAGATTTTTTCTCCAAATTAGGCGCACAACCACAGGATGTTGGCTTTTGGGCCGCTCGCCGTGAGTACTTCCCGATTTATCCTAGCGGTCGGTGGAAAACTTTTGTGGGGTGAGGCTAGTTGTCCTAGGTTTGGTGTTTCTTGGTTAATCATTTTTTTAAAAAAAATACTCATAGTTTAGTCTCCCGACATCATCTAGTTAATCATCATGTAAAAGATTTGTCAAATTCAAATATTAGTCGAATCTTGCAAAAGTCATGAATATACCCTCTCATTGTGGCAAAAGGCGAAACGCTCGCCCCCAGATGAATATACCCTCTCACATGATGGTCCATTTCGATTTCCTAATTAATCTCTCCTAATGATATGGAGTAATCATGAGGGACCGTCAAGTGATGAATTTCACCTTTTACCGAATTAAATACTCACACTTTGATTTTTAACTATGATGCATTATAAGATATTTTGATGACAAACCTGAGACATTAGTTGTTGGGCAGGCACTTGTACTTTCGAATTTTAGCCTAATAGTTGGTAGGAAACTTTCGTAAAATCGAACTGGTCATCTATAGAATTAGTCAGTTCGAAAATCTAAAACTAAATTATAAAAAAAAAATGATGCAATAGTAAGAAGTGGGACAAACTCCCTAGGCAATGAGCATTCAAATTTCACCCAGACACATTACATCAAGGGAATTTGAAAAACTTATTATACTAGATCGTCCGCTAGGATTTATCTATATTTTTTAATTTACTAATGATCGATAATTTTTTTTTATAAAATTAAATCGATCGTTTCTAAAATTATTTAGATCATACAAATTAAATATTTAAATTATATATAAAAAAAACTTAATCTTAGAATTTAAAATTAAATAAAATGTTCAAACAAAAACAATTTACATAAATAATAAAATTTTAAGATGGAATAAAAATTTCTTAGAAGACTTCAAGTGAGTGGAAGGGAGAGCCCACTTGATGCATGCCTTGCATAACATGGCACATGCCTGTCTAATTGCCTGGCAACTATAAAGTCATTTCAATTTTATTTTTTTTCTTGATTGTCAGCTTCTTATTTTGTTAGTTATAAATTTAACAAAATTAATAAATAAAATTTAATACTAATAAATTAATCTTTATCAAAAATTTAATCTTATTTTAAAGAAAATTTTAAAGTAAATCTCATATTTTAAAATATTTTTTTAAAAATATATTATATTTTTATGTTAAAAATATCTCTATTTCGATTAAAATTATTATAACTGCTATAAGATTTTTTTTTTAAATAAAAATGGATTTAAACGGACGGAAATCACATAATAAATAAATAAATAATGTCATCCTCATTTTTGTTCAAAATAGAATAGAGTGTTTTTTTTAATATTTAAAAATTATATATATTGACAGATTCAATCATGCGCCTTTAACAATTCCTCGCGTGTTCAAGGTTGCCAAGTGGAAGAGGCGTGCTGCATAACTGCAATTGATAACAAGAACACGCACCTAATCACCTAATTCAGCACGAAAAGTTTAAATTTCAGAAAGAGAATCGGTAAAACAGCTCTGCCATGCATGGCGTTAGGTCAAGATTGGTTAAGAGTTGGAGGCGAAATCCTGTCGTCTTCCAAAAATTCCAGAGAAGAAGAAGAAGACTTCCCTTCTGGAAAAAAGAGAAGAAAAAAAAGAGTTGATAATTAATCAGTATTGCAAGTTCTGGTTCGTAGAAATTCACTAGATTCTGAGGATCTATCTTCTTCGACAGGAAGATTAATGGAGGAGAAGGAGCTAATTGTAGTAGTAAAGCCAAAGCTAGGGAAGCTACAAGTAGAAAAATTGCTAAAAACTGCTGCTTGATTTCTAAAAGAAGGAAGAGGAAAATTCCAATCTGTTACAGAGGAGGCCGCCGCTGGAATGGAGATTAGAAGGAGGCGACGAGGTCGGTCTCCTTCATGCGGCGCATCTCGAGGACCTTGCGGTGGCTGTTGGAGTGCACGTGGCTGAGGAAGGTGGGGCTGCAGGCGGGGCGGTACTCCGGGAGGAGGCGGCCGGACTTGAAGCGGACGCCGCAGGCGTTGCAGAGGGTCTTGGCGCCGAGGGGGCCAGCGCGCCACTGGGGGGTTTTCTGGACGCCGCAGTGACTGCAGCGCCGCTCGCCGTTGGGGCCGGAGGCGGAGGAGGGGAATTTGGGCTTCCGCCCGCGCTTCTTCGGCTTCTGCTTCTTCGCCGGCGGAAGGGGGTGGCGGTCGTCGTAAAGGAGGAAGCTTTGCTCCACGGCACCGCCGGCGCCGGTGGGGTCGTAGGTGAGGAAAGGGTCGCAGGAGGAGGTGGAGGAGCAGGAGGAGGACGAGGACGAGTCCGCGAAGTGGAGCGGGCCGGACATTGACCAGGCGGCGGCGGCGCCGCGCGAGCGCTTGCTCCTCTTGGCTTTCACCGGAACCATGGCCTCGGTGGAAAGCGCGCAGACGGTGAGGCACAGAGAAGTGCCTTCCCGGGATGCGGGGGCTCGCTGATTCTCCTTTTCGCCGTCTCCCTGAGGCGGAGAAAACGATGATACGCCGGCGCACGGAGGCGGAAACTCCGAGATGGAATCGTCCATGATCAAAGACATCCATTCAAGTTCTTCAACAGCATCAAAAGCCTAAAAAAAAAGTTATAAAAAAACAATCTTTAAGCATAAAAATCGCATTTTTGCCTTCTTCTCTCCATTATTCCAACACTAGCAACGCGAAGACTCACAGGAAGACATATATCCGACAGCACCGCCGCCGCCGGAGGCGGAGCCTGGAGCTCGAGGGTGAGCCCCGAAGACGGGGAAGAAGGAGAAGAATCCGAGTTGACAACCGTTTCCTCATGTCTCGTCGTTTCCGCTACCCTTCCGGCCTCCTCCGCCTCGTTCTCAGCGAACTCGCCGAGGTCGAGGAGGTCGTCGATGGAGAACCCCTCGACCAAAAGGTTCCCCCTTTCGACGACCCACCCCGCCTCCTCGCTCGAAAGCTGCTGCTGTCCCGACGGCAAGACCTCCGGCCTCAAACTCGCTTTCAGAGCTTCCATGGAGCTTTCCTTCTCGACCTGCAACACATCCAGAAAAACCCTAAACCTCAAAACCAAAGTTCTCTGGGGAAATGAGGAAAGATTCCACCTTTCCTTCCATTTCCACCCAAAAAGACAAGATTTTTAACTCGCTCCTCCGTACCTGAGCGCGGTGGGGACCAGCCGAGGGCGGCAGGGGATCAAGCCGGGGAAGAAGAAGGACAGAGGGAGATGAACGCGAGGAGGAAGAAGAGTCGCAGAAGAGGGAAGAAGAAGTGGAGGAGGAAAAGGCAACGAGCGTTCGGAGCATTGAATAGCTTCGTAGCAAATGCACATGCCTTTAGTTTCCCCCATTAATTTTACCTTTTTCCCTTTGTTTCATTCCGCCCATTGAAAATTAATTATCTTTCCCTTTTTTCAGAAAAGTACTTCCAATTTATTTTTAAAAACATTTCGAGGCGATTATGTTAGGAGAAAGTTGCAGTGAGACCCCTAAAACATTAGGAAATCTCAACTATGGCTAATCTCTTAGAATTTTCAAAACTAAGTTTTTAAAAAATATATATTATTTTTTTAATCTCTTTAAAATATGCATCATTAAATGCAAAATTAAAATTGTATTAAAAAAAGTTTTTTTTAAAAAAAAAAATTAAGAAGAGAGAGAAAATGGGGTCCTGTTTAAGGTCATACTATATTTCTACTGTGAAGTACACCTCATTATAAAAAAATATAATATTTATCCCTACCTCCCTCGTAATTCATCCTCAAATTATATCTCGGGATCCATATCTTTGAGTGACATGATAATTTAGTGTGTCCTAAATAAATCATTGTCATTTCAATTATTGAAAATTATATGAACTAATTAAACTTTTATAAAACTTAAAAAGGTGAAATAAAAATTATTAATATGTATAAGAATTCATTTGTGTCAATTCATTTTGTATCTATTAATTATGTTTCAAATTAAGTAAATGATTTACATTATTTAAAAAAAAAATGTGAGTGTCAAAGTATGATATAAGAGATTAAGATTATAATTGATTTTTAATCTACCTTGTTAGAAAGTGTTTATACATCCCATTAACAATATATGAGCAATAAAATCAATTATTCATCTAATTAATAATTAATATGCTTTTAATCAATAAAATTTTAAATGAAAGATCTAGCTAAGAATTAGGCGGTATAAATTCTAATAGGACTAGGCAAAAGGAAGTACTGGTTAGGAATCAGGCAAATCTAGTTGGGAATTAGATGAAGTCCAAGGTGGATTAACTGGGAGCTAAACAATTGGCACAAGGTGAAGTCATAGTGGGACTAGGTAAACATAGTTGTGAAATATGTTAAGTCCAATGTGAGTTAGCTGGGAGCTAAATACTTAGCACGACTGAAGTTCTAGTGAGAATAGGCAAACTTAGTTGGGAACTAGGTTAAGTCCAAGGTGTGTTAGTTGGGAGCTAAACACTTGTCATGACTGAAATTCTAGTGGGACTAGGCAAATCTAGTTGAAAACTAGGTTAAGTCCAAGGTGGGTCAGTTGGGAGCTGAACACTTAGCACGTGAGAGAAGTCCCAGTGGGATAAGGCAAACCTAGTTGGAAACTAGGTTAAGTTCAAGGTGAGTCAGCTGTCAGCTGGGAGCTGAACACTTAGCATGAGACGGAAAGTCTAAGTGGGTCAAAGGTTGACCGGACACTTAGTGAAAAAGCTCTAGCAGGTCAAGGTTTGACCAGAAATTAGGCAACGGGAAGTCCCAACAAGTCAAGGTTGATCGGATATTGGGCAAAGGAACCCCACACTCAGATCAAGTGAGTTAGGGTTAGATAATCGATTAAACCTTTTGTTAATCGATTGAATCTGTTCTCTTGAGAACAAGATCCGGAATTGATTAACCAATCAATTCAAGAATTCTCAATCGATTGGAGAATTTCCCAATCGATTGGGAGAAGAAAAATCGTGAGAGCATAGTAAGTGGCTGAATCGATTGGTCAATCAATTCAGCTTATGCCAATCGATTGACTAATCGATTGGGAGACAATTATCGCGATTGCACAGTATGGTGCTAAATCGATTAGGTCAATCGATTTAGCACGTCTTAATCGATTAGGGGAATCAATTAGGCTCAGTTTAATCGATTGAAGTAATCGATTCAAAGTTGTTTCTCGAGTGAACAACATGAATGTGAATCGATTGGGACAATCGATTCATCCAGAGTTCTCGAGAGAATAGTGAGCCTCAGAATCGATTGAGCAATCAATTAAAGGCTAACTAATCGATTGACATGGTTCACCAATCGATTAGGCTTTTAAAAAAGAACCGTTGAACGAACAGATCTACCGTGATAATCGATTGGTGAGTAAAACCAATCGATTAAGAAATCCTAAATCAGCAGGATAAAAGGTTTTCGCGTGAACTAAAGTGACAACTCTTTTGAGTTTTTCTACAAGCTCTCAATGCCAGTTCTTGGAAGGTTAGAGGTGAAGTGCGGGTGCATTTCCAACCTACAAAAGGCATTCCAAAGCAACAAGCAAGCATCACAAGCAAAAGTTTTCATTTTAAAGATTTCCATTGTATTTGCTTTCATTTATTACCTGTATTTATTGTAAGCTCTTGTTGAGTTTGTATGAGGCTTCTCCACCTCCAAGAAGGAGGTTTTCATAGTGTATCTGTGAGTGAGGAGAGTGGACCCTTGGATTAATTACCTCAAGGAGGTGGATACCAAGTAAAACAAAAGTGTTAGCGATTGCTTGAATTTTATGCTGCAAATCATCATCAACAAGAGATTGGAGCTAATCACCCCCCCCCCCCTTCTAGCTCTCTTTTAACCCTAACAAGTGGTATCAGAGCGAGGTCTCTCTTCTTTGGACTAATCGCTGGAAAGAGCAAAGAGCTAGAGGAAGAAAAAAAAAGTTGAAGATTGAAGTCTTAATTTCAACAAGTCAAAGACTTATTATCAAAGGAGCTCAAGTTCAAATATGGATTTCAGAAATAGGTTCGGGTATGACATCCGGGCACCTCCATCATTCGAGAAGGAAAGTTTCGATCTTTAGAGATCAAGGGCCGAGAATTTCCTAATGATGGACATAGAGCAATGGTTTGCTCTAATAGAGGGATTTCAAGTTCCTATGGATAGCCAAAGGAAGCTCCTCAAGAAAAATAAATAGACCGAAGAGCAAATCAAGAGATCCGAGACAAATGAGAAGGTAACCAAATTATTGGTAAATTTGGTGTCTAACAATCTCGTGTGCAAAATTGGGGAATTTCGAGATGCCAAGGAGTTATGAAGCAAATTGGCCAAGCTTCATGAAGTCTCAACCTCAACGCCAAGTGACAACGAATCTAAAGAGGGAGACTCTTTAGGTCAAATGTATGAGGATTCGGAAGTTGAGAGATGCTCAATATCTAAAGAGGAAATTGAAGAAGCATCCACATCAAGGTGGCAAAAGGCGAAACGCTCGCCCCCAGCGCCCCCGCCAGTCAAAATAAATAAATATAGAAGCATCCACATCAAGGATTGAGGGGGAGAGGTCAATGACACCGGAATAAGAAGAAATAATAATTTTTAGAAGTGTCAATGAAGAAGAATCATGTGTCACCCCTACAAATAAAGAAGGTATATCAATTTTAATTCATAAAAATAAAAATCATATCATATGCTTTGAGTGTAGGGAGAATGAGTATTACAAGAGCAAATGTCCCAACTTGGTTAAGAAGAAAACTCAAGTGACACCCAAGGTGAAGGAGAAGTCAAGGAAGGCTAATATCTTGATTCTCAAGGGAAAGGAGCACATTGTATGCTTCTCACTCAATCAAAAGGGGCATTATCGAAATTAATGTCTAAGGGGGAAGATTTCGACCAAGAACCAAGGAGGGAGCTCAAGTCAAGGAGGAGCTTCCAAGATTAAAACTATGATACCATTAGTTAATGGTAATCCTTCATTTCATGATAGAAAGCATGTTAGAAATAATTTTTATCATTTTAGTGATATTTGTCATGAACATAGAAAACATGAAAATTCTAAGGAAAATTATAAATCATTTTATGCTAGAACAACCTTACTTAAGGATAGGAAGGTAGAAAATGGTCTAGGCAAAAATCCTTACTATTTTAGAAATATGCCTAAGAAAAAGAATGCTCAAAGAAATCAAGAAAAATCTAAATTTAAGGATTTAAGGATAGAGAATCAAGTCTTGAGGTCAAAACTTGAGAAATTGAAAAGAATCCTTAGTAAGATGGAAAATATGTTTCAAGGGTATAAGAAGAGAAATCTAAGCTTAGATAGACAAGAATCATCTATGGGCAATAGAGGTTTGGGATACAAACCAAAGCCCAAGGAAAATGTGACTTCATACCATAGAGTTCCATATAGCTATGGAATTATTCTTAGGTCTATGAGTCAAGTCAAAGTTACAAGGAAAATTATCCTTAGAGTTAATTTTGAAAAGACTAGTATGATTAAGGCTTCTAAGAAGCCTAAGAAAGTCATTAAGAAAGTCACAAGGGAGGTTATTCCTAGAGTTGACGTAGAGGTGACTAAGACTTTGAAAAAGTCTAGAAAAATTCATAGGAAGATATCTAGGGAAGTTATCCCTAATGAGTATCTAGAACACCCAAGGAGCACCAATAGATTTTGGGTTCCTAAGAATGTGTTCTCTACACCCTAGGTAGGTATAGGGTGTGTTAACTCAAATTAGAAAGATAGTTAACCCAACCATTGTGAAGTTGACACTTTATGACATTTTTAAGGTATTGTGATATCTTAAAAATGAGAAATTCAATCATTACTCTTGATAAGA
>JBBUKS010000021.1:3979158-3990671 GCA_038050645.1 Hedychium gardnerianum
TCAAGAAAGCCAAAATCGTCAAGGTATATCAATTTCAATTTGTAAAAATAAAAATCATATCATATGCTTTGAGTGTAGGGAGAATGAGCATCACTAGAGCAAATGCCCCAACTTGGTCAAGAAGAAGACCCAAGTGACACCCAAGATGAAGGAAAAGCTAAGGAAGATCAATATCTTGATTCGCAAGGAAAATGAGCACATTGTGTGCTTCTCATGCAATCAAAAGGGACATTATCAAAATCAATGTCCAAGGGGGAGGATTTCGACCAAGAACCAAAGAGGAAGCTCAACTCAAGAGGGACCTTCCAAGATTAAAACTAAGATACCATTAGTTAATGGTAATTTCTCATTTTATGATAGAAAGCATGCTAAAAATAATATTTATCATTTTAGTGTTATTTATCATAAATATAGAAAGCATGATAATCCTAAGAAAAATTATAAAGTATATCATGCTAGAACTACCTTATCTAAGATTAGGAAGGTAGAAAATAGTCCCCACGGGATGGACTGATGGCTAGTGCGTGGGGTGTTGTTACCATGAGATCTGAGGGTCAAATCCTGGCTAGTAGCCAAGTTCTTACCCTCCCCCATGCACTGGTCACTGTTTGGACTAGCTAGACTAGTCCCCGTTATATACCTCCTCCATGTTGGTCCTGGGACGAGCTGACGGGGGTACTGGAGGCGAGCGTTTCGCCTTGCCACCAGGAAGGTAGAAAATAATCTAGGTAAGAACCTAAACCATTATAGAAATATGCCTAGAAAAAGTAATGCTCAAGGAAATCAAAAAAAAAAATCCAAATTTAAAAATTTAAGGATAGAGAATCAAGTCTCGAGGTCAAAACTTGAGAAATTGAAAAGGACCTTAGAGAAAATGACAAATATCATCAAATGATCCAAGAAACAAAGTTAGGGTTAAATAGGCAAGATTCATTCAATGACAAAAAAGGTTTGTGATACAAACCTAAATCCAAGAAGAATGTGCCCTCGTACCATAGAGTTCCATATAGCTATGGAATTAACTCTAGGTCTAGGGTTCAAGCCAAGATTACAAGGAAAGTTATTCCTAGAGTTGACCTTGAGGAGACTAGTGTGACTAAGGCTTCTAAGAAGTCTAGAAAAGTCATTAGAAAGATATCTAAGGAAGTTATACCTAATGAGTATCTGGAACACTCAAGGAGCACCAATAAGTTTTGGATTCCTAAGAGTGTGTTCTCAACATCCTAGATGAGTATAGGATGTGTCAACTCAAATTGGAAGGGTAGTTAACCCAACCATTGTGAAGTTGATACTTTAGGATATTTTCAAGGTATTGTGATATCTTGAAAAATGAGAAGTTCAAATCCTTACTCTTGATGAGAGTAAAGTGTGCCAATAGAATTTGAGGTTTTGAGATTAATCAAATTGGCACAAATAGGTTAGAACCAGAAGAAATGTCAAGTTGAGATTTTGACATTTTCTTGAAAGATAAGGGTAACTTAGGATTATTTTCGATTTAGTGATCAAAGGATAGACTTAGATGGAAAGTCTAGGTATTTTCTTTATGCTAAAATTATCATGATTTGTTTGTCCTATCATATGTCATGACATCATTTTATACATTCATATTGTTATGAAAATTAATACATGTCATGCATCATATAAGATGATAGTTTTTCTTTTGGAAAAATATTCATTTGATTTACGTCATGGTTATTATCATGCATTATTTAAATTTCTTGTCACTAAGGGCAAATATGACATTAGTTAACATCCGAGGTTAGATGATCAAGCTTAAAATGCCTAGTTAAAAATGCATGTTCCCTTAGTTTAGAGAAAACTTATTTACATCTCACAAAAACTATAAGGATGACTTATAGTATATTGAGACAAAATAGATATAAGTGAGATGTTAGAAAGATGAACAAAACTTAAGATATTGATTTAGTACATCTATTTGAGTTTTAGGTTCATCAAAACACATAGATTATGTGAAGTTCAATCATGGAGAAAACTAATGTACAAGTCATGTGCATCTAGCTAAAAGATCATGGTTGGAAATTAGTTTTTAAAATTATTTCAAATTATTTTGGAAAACCTATGTGAAGTTCATCTTTTGATAGGAATCACCATTGATTAACTAGATACAAAATAGTGTGAAACATTAAAGTTTTCAATGATTTCTAATTTTGTATCAATCTTTGAAAATATGAGTTATTTTCTTAGAAAATTATTTTTTCCTGATAGTATATGATATAAATAATGTCTACGTGAAATATTACGTTTCCTAAAATTTCGTAGAATTATTTAGGAGATTCTGAATTTTCATCTGAAATTGACATTCGAAAATTAGAAACTTCAATTGATTAGACACTATTGTCAATCAATTGGAGGTGAATTTTTGTGAGCACAAAAGCTTGTGGAATCGATCAATTGATTGATTGAATATGACATAATCAATTGGGACCCGACTTCAATCAATTAGCATGGCTGGAATCAATTGATATTTGAAATCAATCGATTGACAATACTGATTTTCGGCTAAAATATCTGATTTCAGCTGATTAAGTCACGATTAGTCAAATTTAACTATCACTAATCCTATGAAATGTTTGGACAAGTATATAAGGGTAACTTTCTTGATGAATATAAGAAATGAATGATTAAAGATGACTAACTTAGAGTTAAGGAGGAAGTTTGGATTTAAGTTTGAATCTTTAACTGTTTAACTTCGTTTTGAGTTTTTCTAAAGGTTTAGAAAGACTCAAAATCATTGTTGGTGCAATGATAGAAGTCAGAGCATACTTCGAGGGGGAAATTTTCCTTTAAAAGACATTAATTGAATTTTTATTAAGGATAAGGAGACAATGGAAGGTTGAGAACCTTCATTGTGATGAATGCTCTAGGTTGAGCATTGAAGATGTTAAAGATTAGGAATCTTCATTGTGTTGAGATAATGAAAGATATGAGACTTTCATTTGAGGAGTAAATCTCTAGGAGAGATTTTACGCTTGAAAATAGCTTTTTGATATATGTCAAAGGAGGAGAAAATGTAGGATTCAAGTTAGGAAACCCTCATTTGCGTTTTGACATGGGATGAAGAAGGAAGTTGGTCTAATATGGGTTAGCCTAGCTTAAACATATTGTCAAACATCAAAAAGGGAGAGATTGTTAGTGCAATTATCCCCGAGTCAAGGGTTGACCAGGTTGACCAAGCTAGGGATGACTCGAGCTTAGGTTTAGATATTTGATCAATATGCTAAGTGAAGTCAAGTAGGCTAAGGATTGACCAGAGACTTGAAAATGGTGTAAGTCCTAGTGGAACTAGGCAAGAGAAAGTCCTAACTGAAGGTTAGGTAAATGAAAAATCCTAACTGAGATTAGGTAAGATAAAATACCTAGTGGAACTAGACAAATGAAAGATCTAGTTCGGAACTAGGCAGTGTAAGTCCTACTGGGACTAGGCAAAGAAAAGTCTTGGTTGAGAATTAGGCAAACCTAGTTGGGAACTAGATAAAGTCCAAGGTGGGTTAGCTGGGAGCTAAACACTTTGCACAAGGTGAAGTCCTAGTGAGACTAGGCAAACCTAATTGAGAACTATGTTAAGTCCAAGGTGAGAGTTAAACACTTGGTACGACTGAAGTCCTAGTGGGACTAGGCAAACATAGTTGAGAACTAGGTTAAGTCAAAGGTGGGTTAGCTGGGAGCTGAACATTTGACACGTGAGAGAAGTCCTAGTGGGACTAGGCAAATATAGTTGGGAACTAGGTCAAGTCCAAGGTGGGTCAGCTGGAAGCCAAACACTTGGCACGAGATGAAAAGTCCAAGTGGGTCAAAGGTTGACCGGACACTTGATGAAGAAGCTCTGACAGATCAAGGTTGACTAGAAGTTAAGCAACGGAAAGTCCCAACAAATTAAGGTTGAACGGATATTGAGCAAGGGAACCCCACACTCAGATCAAGTGAGTTAGGGTTGGGTAATCGATTAGACAATTGATTAAACCTTGTGTTAATCGATTAATCAATTGATTGAATCTGTTCTCGCGAGAACAAAAGCCGGAATTGATTGACCAATCGATTCAGGAATCCTCAATCGATTGGGAAACTTCCCAATCGATTAAGAGAAGAAAAATCGTGAGAGCACAACAATTGGCTGAATCGACTGGTCAATCGAATCAGCTCATGCCAATCAATTGGCTAATCGATTCGGAGATAATTATCGCGATAGCATAGTAAGGTGCTAAATCGATTAGGTCAATCAATTCAGCATGTCCTAATTGATTAGGGGAATCGATTAGACTCAGTTTAATCGATTGAAGCAATCAATTCAAAACTGTTTCTCGAGTAAACAGCAGGGATGTGATTCGATTGGGCAATCGATTCATCCAGAGTTCTCGAGAGAACAGTGAGACTTAGAATCGATTGGGCAATTGATTAGAGGCTAACTAATCAATTGGCCTGATTCACTAATCGATTAGGCATTTGAAAAAGAGTCGTTAAATAGGCGGATCTTGTTGGTGCAGTTTGCACTAATAATCTAACTCAAGGTTTTGATGTATGACAACATGTTAAAATTAGAATATTGTTAGCTAATCCTTTGAGCTAAGTATGCAGGTTAACTGACTTAATAGATCTAGAGGACCAGACACCAGGGTGAAGTCTAGATGTGCGATTTTGGCAGAAAGTCTAGCTGGGTCAGAGAGGACCAGACAGTTGACAGGAAGTCCAACTGGGTCAGAGAGGATCAAACAATTGACAGAAAGTCTAGTCGGGTCAGGGAGGACTAGACGGTTGGCTGAAGTTAAGATGTGAGATTCCGGTAGGAAGACCTGGTGGGTCAGAAATCAAACGTTGAGAAAATTACTCGGTAATCGGTAAGTAAGGTAAGAAATTAGAGGAGAGAATCCAGTGAGAACGAGTCCCTGGTAGGGACATAGGCATCGATCAAACTTAGGTCCAAAGTGGAATCTTAAGTTGAGACCCTGACTAGATCCTGGTTGTGGTAAGACCGGAATAATACTTGAGGGAAAAAGTCAAATCGTGGTCAACATCCTTGGAGGTGCCTCTAATGGACAGAGGCGCCTCAGATTCAGAAGCGCTGAAGGCGCCTCAGTGTGATGGAGGCGCTTCAGCGCAAAGACACTAAAGACACCTTGGAGTGCTAGAGGCACCTCAACGCAAAAGCGCTGGAGGAATCTCTGGGTGATGGAGGCGCCTCAGTGCTGGAGGTGCCTCGGATGGATGTAGGTGCTTCGGATGCCTAGATAAGCCTCGCTGGTTGAGGTTGCACAAGCTATTGACACATGATGTTGATGGAGACGCCTGGACTGCATGGAGGCATCCCGGATAGGATAAGATGCAATTTTTTCGAATTCGATTAGCCTCGATAGAGGTGCCCCCATTGAGCTATATTAGAGCATCTCGATCAGCAGCAAAGTACAAGATTTCGGAACGTCATTGCTACTTCATATTGTTGATCTAAAGCTCTCCAATCACTGTACTACAAACCTACTGCATCGAATTAACGCTGGAACCACTCTCTGTAGCAGAAAACTTCGCCAACACACAAGTGCAATCAGATTTCATACTAAGTGTTGGTTACAAATAATATTTTATTTTTATTTTATTATACTTGCTTAAATTAGTATAGTGTTGTTACACCAACTTTATTTTGTATTCGATTTCTCTGTTCGAGGGTTTTTCGGAAGAGAATTAGTGGATTGTCCAACGATATGATCCAAAGGGTCATGAACCTTGGAGTAGGAGTTGGCGAAGGCTCCGAACTAAGTAAAATCAATCGAGTTATTTCTTTTATTTTTTTTCTTTTACGTCTTTTTTACTTTCATTGTACGCTCGACTTCCGAACAATTTTCAGAATTGATAAGAAATATTTTAAACACGTGATTCATCCCCTCTCACGTGCACTCGATCAGATCTGATGTGGTAATCGATTGGTTAGTAAGGTCAATCGATTAAAAAATCATAAATCAGCAGGATAAAAGGTTTTCGCGTGGACTAAAGCGACAGCTATTTTGAGTTTTTCTACAAGCTCTCAACGTCAGTTCTTAGAAGGTTAGAGGTGAAGTGCGTGTGCATTTCCAACCTACAAGAGACATTCGAAAGCAACAAGTAAGTATCACAAGCAAAGGTTCTTCATTGTAAAGATTTTCATTGTATTTGCTTTCGTTTATTGTTTGTATTTATTATAAGCTCTTGTTGAGTTTGTACGAGGCTTCTCCACCTCTAAGAAGGAAGTTTTCATAGTGTATCTGTGAGTGAGGAGAGTCAACTCTTGTATTAGTCATCTTAAGGAGGTAGATACCAAGTAAAACGAAGGTGTTAGCGATTGCTTGAAGTTTTCGCTGTAAATCATTATCAACAAATGATTGGAGCTAATCACCCTCCTCTAGCTCCCTTTTGATCCTAACAGTTATGAGTAGCAACATAACTTTGTTATATTGTTAATTATATTAAGTACATGATTAGTTTTCAAGGTGAATGCTGAGGTTAATTGACAAATTAGATGTTAAGGTGAAGATTATTTTAGACAATCTTGGCCTGAGATATATGAGAATATGCTGAATTGAAATTATAAATCAACTTCAGACTTATCTGTGAGATGACCTGAATTGATAATCTCAAGCTGCCAGACAAGCTTGCTTCGAGTGGAAAGTCACTAAGCTACTCTCGTGTGTTTCCAGAGTGTAGCGAGGTCCGAGTGATCCAAGCACTTTCCGAGTTCGAGTAGGATGTTGTTGGCCGAATGCTCCCGAGTAGACACATCTCCCGACTACCGAATCATTCGAGTCTGAGTGGGTCACCTCTGCTTGAGTGTCTAGTCGGAAGAGAAATCGCTTGACTGCTAAATCTGAATGGGTCACCCAGACAAGAAAGAGAGAAATTGAGGCCTAATTTTGATGTAGTTTTCTTAAATCAGATATGTCCCCCTCCAGCAGTACTTCGAGGTTACGTGGGTCGTATGTTTCCCATGATACAACAACAGATCACAATCACCACCAAGCACGGGGTGGTCATGGCAAAATGAGTTTGTACCCGAATGCTATCACCGGTAAACTGTTGAGTGAAAAAATGCATGACATAGAAGAAGATGAGAGGAACGAAGGTGACCGTTTCACTAGCGGTTCTCAATTAATCGGTGATTAAAGTTTGCAAAAAAAAGGATTCATATGGCCAAATAGTGGTTGATTCCATTAGGTAAATTTTGTCCCGACCGATCTGACATTCGACATGCGTAAGTCGTGCTCACACACGAGTCACCTTAGGTTTAGTGCAAATATGCATTTCGGATCTTGAATTTGCACGTAAAAGAAAGTCTCTCCTTATATATGTGTTCACAACTTCAATACTTATGATTCTATACAAATTAGTCTATCATATCTTAAAACTTTCAATGTAAGACTATAGTTCTTATTCATAACGGAGTCTCTTTCCTCCACCTTACTTTTCTTTATTCATAATTTTTCAACAGATTATACTTGAGTCTTTTCCCTCCACCTTATTTGTTTCTTATTCATAATTTTTCAACGGATTATACTTGATTTACACACATAAGGATACATGCGGAGGATGTCAGAGTTGTTCTGATGATAAACCTTCGATATTTAAATAATAGAGTATAGTGAAAATAAAAATTAAGAGTGAAAAACAACGAGAGAGATTCTAAACTTGTAAATGATGAACCTACCTAACTATTTATAAGAAACCTTCTAAAATCATCACGACAATTGATGCGACAGAACAAATTGACTGAGTTAAGGGTAAGCAAAAGTTTGATTAAATCGAATTAACCGACTGAATTTAAAATTTCAATTTGATTATTTTGAAAATTCATTTTTTTAAAAAAAATTAGTTATTTTAGTTAATTCAATTTTGGTTTTAAAATTTCTAATTTGGTTAAACTGAATAAGTCAAAACTTAAATCGAAAAATCGACAAATCCTAAGCCCCTAATTACGTAATATAAAGTTAAAATCGATTAGAAATGTATAATTATTGAAAAGTTCGATTAATTCGGTCGTAAACTGAATTAATCAATATTTTTATCGATTCAGCTTGTTCGATTTTTGTTGAAAAGTTTAATTGGTTCGGTTAATTCGAAAAAAAATTAGTTTTTTTTCTTTCGATTAAATCGGTTCATTCGATTTGATTTTGAATTGATTGTTCAGCCCTAGGCAGAGCCCATAATTTATGATTCAGGATGAATCATGGGACGGTCTATCAACCAAATCGATTTAGGAGCATTTTTGTCTTTTTACCGGATTAGAATTTGAATCTATTTAAATTGTTTAGTTGTTTTGGAGATAGTTTTGAATCAATAATATTTTTAATTGTCGTTTACGCCGTTCTTTTCCAAAAGCTTAGTTTTGCATGTCTTTTTTCTGATATTATTCCGTTGAATCAATAAATTTTAAAAAATTATTTTCAATATCATAAGTGAATCAATAGTTTTCATTACCTCAACAATCTCCCAAAAATTGGGATTGCTCTACTGCTTTCATTGCATATTTGCATCCTTTAATATCAGTCGCTAGGTCTTTACTAATAATGAAGAGATCTCGTTAGTTTTCATTACCTCAACAATCTCCCAAAAATTGGAATTGCTCTACTGCTTTCATTGCATATTTGCATCTTTTAATATCTAGGTCTTTACTGATAATGAGGAGGTTGATTGCGTGTGAGTAAATAGAAAATGTTAACATAGAATAACACCAATTAGTTAGGCATAATTTGAGGGCCTTAGGTAGAATAAATGTTCCAAGATATAGATCACAAATCTATTGTCATCTCTATTTGAATGCTTGTGTTTTCTATCCTCTATCCTTATCGTCTTGTAATTGCTTTATATTGAGTTGACGATAATTATTTTAAAATTTTATTTTATCACCAAATTAAATATATTTTATAATTTTTAAACGTTGTCATTTGATTCGTCTCCTAATGTTATTAAAAAAAAAATTAATCAAATCGAATAATATCAGATTTGAAATAATTAATTCAATCACACAAATTTTTTTTATCGATTACTAAAATAAATTAATAAAATATTAATAAAAATTTATCTAAATAATTAATATTCTTAATCTCATTTTTTTATTAAAAAAAAAACTTATAATTCGGCGCATTTGGATGGGCTTTCATTAGCACTTTTCGATTTATCCTGATAGCCGATGGAAAACTTTCGTGGGATCGGACCGGTCACCCCAGGTCCGACGTTATCCGACCTGGTTAATTATTATTTTTTTTTTTATCAAATTTGATGACTGCATGTGGCTTGAAAAAATTTTAAATTTCGGGTGTAAAATGTTAATGTTCCATAATTACGAAGGGTCAAAGTGAAATTTTCTTAGATTTTTTTCGCATCCCACATTTTCTTCAAAACCACGCTTTACAGCTACGCCGCAACGTGAGACTCGTCAAAATTCCCGACTCGAGCTCCACGTGATACTTTAATTTACCGTAAAGCCCTCGGCGCATGCCTTTTCAGAATTCCTCACGAGTGCCTGAGTAGAAGAGTCATTTCGGCCTCCACGCGAGGGCAAATTTGGAAATATGGCAGACGATTAATCGAGTCAAACAGCCCCAACGGGGGCGGCGAACCGAGTCGCTTTTCGAGCCGGCGGCCCTGAACAGTCCACGCGTCGGGCGGCAATTGCTAGGAAGGCGATCTAGCCGATGGCCGCCGTCGACAAGTCGTTCGAAATTTGAACGCCAGCTGGCGATGCAGTGGGGCCCCTCTCCCTAATTTGGACTATTAATCATTTTTATCCAGAAGTTTTCTAATTCTTAACCAATAAAACACATCTCCCCGATCTTAAAAAGGTATTTTTATTATATATTAAATTATTATTTTTCTTTCAGCACTATTATGATATTAAAAATATTTAAACTCGATTATAATTATTATGTATAAAATATTATTTATTAATTAAAATTGAGAGAATACAAATAGAAAAAAAAAATGAGAAATTTATGAAAACTTCAATTTATTTGACCACCGTGTCTCTCGGAACAAGATTGAAGCGTTGAATTTGGTTGACATATTTTGTGGTGCATCTTTGTCACCACAACTTTGACCATGTCCAATTCCTATAAATATCCGAAATGGCGTGCACTCCAAATCAAACTCCATTTGCCTCCTTAATTTTTAAATTTCCACCTCATAATTGAGAAAATCTTTTTCATTAAATCTCCATTAGAAATTGAAGAGTATTTTAAAAATTGGGGAAAATAATTTATCTTGTGCTTATAATTGGCAACCATAAGAGAAGAAGGAGCATTTTTTTAATGATTTTTGTTTTTTTTGTAAAACTGCTCTTTTATTTTATTATTTTCTGCCTTGTTATTTTTTAAACCGTAGAAGGTGTGTTTGCAATTTCGATAAACTTTGTGGCTCTAAGTGAAACATTCCATTTCAATAATGCCCGCATCAAATTGCGGGCACGTAACGTTCGTAGCAATCGGCAGGACCGGATCACGCTTCAAGCCTTAGAAGGCGTATCACGCTCGGCCACGTCGCCTTTCACAGCGATTTGCATTTTGGAACTTCGAGTTCGCGTGCGATGACTCCACGTGTCCATTCCGGCCGTTGCGGGTTGGGTCGCTGGAATCAAACGGAAAAAGTGGAAAAAGTAAAGTGACCGCATATCACATGCACTCAGCACCCACCCAGGCACCCACACACACATGCTGCCGCATAGGATTACAATTTTCCCCGTAAATTCAGAATCCCATGGAAAAACTATGGGGATGAATTTAAAGAGTTTTTTCGGATACAGATTTCGATTTAGGAATTTTAAATTTTTTTTGAAATTAAATCAAAACATATATGAAAATGTTATTCTCATTCTCGAATTCATCTCGATACGATATGATACTTATGAGAATGAAGATGAAGAAGGAGATGAATTTTTTTTCGATTAATTTAATAAATATTAAATAAAAAGCGAAAATTTTCGAAGATGAAAAATAAAGATGAGGATAAAAATAAAGATTTAATTTCCGCGGAATCGAGATGGAGATTTCTTGATTAAAAAGAATCAGACGTGAATGAAGATAGAGACAAAGTATAATTGGGTAATGAAAATAAGAATGACAAACTCGTCCTCATCCCGTTCTATTATCATTCTTACTGCTGTAGTAATGAGCTATTTTGAGGTTGGGTGATTAGATGATCATTATATGAACCTTGTTATTAAATGATTTGGAAATTAATTCTGTTTATTAGATTTCTATACTCCCTTATATAATAATCATGATTTAACATCCAAAAATCATTAGTGATTTACTTTTTTATAAATAATGATAATCATGTGAAATGTCTGAATTAACGTATTATTTTTATGCCACCAATCACTCTTTTAAGTATTTTTCTTCATTCTTAGATTACTACGATCAATTGAAGAGTAAAAGGAGTAACTTTTTTTTTAAAAAAATCTCTTAACCTAGATTTAAAAATGAAAAAAAAAATTAAAATAATTAGCCCTTTATCATTGAATTAAATGTAAAATTAAGTCG
>JBBUKS010000021.1:3995360-4048246 GCA_038050645.1 Hedychium gardnerianum
GAAGACCAAGAGGCAAAAATATTTAGTATTCATTGGATGAATATAAAAGGTTGCAAAATGAGATTTTCATAGTTTTTTTTTTCGAATTTGACTCTTGCTCTCTTCTCCTTCTTCATCCTTGGTCGAAAACACCTTTTGGTTGCTAGCACAACCTTAGGTGATTTTTCTTTTCCAATTTTGTGAGTTCGTGAGACGGACGAAACATGTTCGTGTGGATACCGAAAGAGGCGCGAATATTTGATTATGTTGAGATTCGTCACACCAAAGTTGTTGTCGGGAGAATGTAGTTCATGCAATAAAGGTAGAAATCTAAACAAACCAGTATTACATATTCGCTTGGATCTCTGGAGGGATCGTATTTTTCCGTTGTGCATATATGTAATAATTCATATAGATCCCTACACTATTTCCACATTGACTCAAATTGGCCAAATACAATTGGCAAAATCCAATCGGCACGCTTTAATGCCAATTCGATCTAAGGGACCTATTTCTATCAAATTCAAATTGGCAAAAAATGCACTTGGAAAAATCGAACAAGCTTCACTCAACAAACCCGAGCGACAGCTTCAAATGAAAATTGGCCAAGTCATGGCCATTTCATCCATTTCAATCGACAGCAAATGCCAATCGGCCAATTCATGGTCATTTCATAAAAAAAAACAATGGCCAAAACCAATCCAAATATTCCAAGTGGGCATTCCAAGCAAGCCACACAAAGAGGCCAATTACAAGCAAATTAGCAAACTCCAAGTTGCCCAATGTCTATCTGCAAAATCCAAATGACCTCTCGATCGGTATCTCCAAAAAGTCTCTTTGTCGGTCACTCCAAATGCCCACTTGGCCTGTATCTCCAAGTGGCCCCTCGACTGATATCTCCAAATGGTCTTTAGGCCGGTATCTCCAAATGGTCTCTTGGCCAGTATCTCCAAATGACCCCTCGGTTGGTATCTCCAAATAACTCTCAATTAAATGATGATTGGCAAAATCAAAGGGTACTCTCAATTAAATGCCGATCAGAAAAATCAAAAGCAAAATCAAATGAAAGCAAAGTGACAGATCGACAAAATCAAAGGGAACATCAAATGAAAACAAAGAGGCAGATTGACAAAATCAAAGGAAAAAATCAAATACAAGCAAATGGCAAAAAAGCTAATCGGGAAAAGCAAGAGTCAATCAACTTTAATCAAATGTCGATTGACAATATTAAAGACTCAATAAAATAAATTGGCAAAAAGTCAATCGAGAAAAGCAAGAATCAATCAACTTTAATCAAATGCCAATCGACAAAATCAAAGACTCAATAAAGTAAATTGGCAAAAAAATCGATCGGAAAAATCAAAGGTAATCAAATTCAAGCAAATACACATGGACAATCTCAATCCAAGGGCTTCTTAGTCGGACTTCCTCATATACATAATCCAATTAGTCGGGCTCACGCCTCTTTCGACTGGACTTGCGGGAAAGGCTTGTGATACGAGGAGCATGGGAAGCCTCCACGTGTACCAGGGAGGCCAAGAGCCTTGCTGAGATGGAGGTCAAAGTAAGATAGATCCACCGAAGCAACTTTGCTCGGTCTTGCTGAGACCCGCCAATCATTCCGACTGACGTCAACCCGTCAGTCATCTCGGCTGACGCTGACCTGCCAATCATTCCAACTGACGCCAACCCGCCAGTCATCTCGACTGACGCTGACCTGCCAGTCATTCCGACCGGGCCGACTCTCTTCCATTTAATATTCTAAAGCTCTACAACTCAACTAATATGTGGTCAACATTACGTAAGACAACACGTGGGTTGTCAGAATATGTGGAGCAAGATAGGGGATATAGCATGATTCTCCCACGATCTTCTGCCACAAAATGTGGATGACATGACCCATGACGTCACAAGTCTCTTATTGTCGATATGACATCCTGTCAACAATATGCTTATAAAAGCCTTGCCTCTCGCGGGCCAAGGTACGCGGAATGCTTTGCGCGCACACATACTCTATTTTTACTATACTTTTTCTCATTCTCATCTCCTCGAGAGACTGACTCGAGTGTCGAAGTGCATGAGCTGGAGTACTCCCTAACCTCCATTCTAACTGTTCCCTCGCTCTTTTACTATTAGCAGGTTCCCTGAGTGACTCAATCGACAGCCTGGTGACTCTCCTTTAGCTACGCAGGCCTCTCCGGCCACCGCTCCTTTCTCTAGTTCGCGGCGACTTTGTCAACATCTCCTCCAGTTATCCGGTGGCTGATTCATCGATGTATCTCGGAGCAGGAACATAATATAAACCAACAAACTTGTTTTAAAACTTTAATATATGACTAAAGCCCCATTCACAATGGAGCTTATTTTCTCTTCATTTTTTTTCCATTCATATATATCCAACAAATTTTTATTTTGATCAATATTCGAGCACCCTTGAAGTAATGTCTGAAGACTCGTAACATCCACTTGTAAATAGATATCTCTTATCCCACCTATAATAAATCTTTGATCCTTCTTCATGAAACCACTAAAGGGACACAAAAAAGAAATCTTTGTCTCCATCTCTTATTTACAAAAGAGACAATATTTATCCTCTATAGAGTCATGTCTATCTCGACTGGAAAGGTACTTTGAACCAACATCTAGAAATGTAATTATATAACTAAGTTAGATGTAAAACTTTCGTACTATCCGCGCTAAGAGCTTCTTAGAATTAAAATATCTAAAAAGAAGTCATGAGTCTCACCCATCCCATATAGGTCAAATCAATCCACCAACTTTTACCACTCATCGATGATTCATTTGTGGCAAAAGGGTAAAATGCTCATCTCCGCTCTCGTCAATCCATTTTAGAATTAATACAAAAGAGATAAATTATGAAGACTAATCTAACTAATCCAAACAATGATTAATACATGAGAGATGATAAAAATTTGACTATTAATCAGAATTTAAATTTATATTTCATTATGATAATACCTCGTATATTAACTATCATTTCATCTCGGGGAGATATTTACAGAAAGCACGAAACATTATTATGAATAGTTATCTTTGTTACCGTATCATTTGCGAATGAAAGGGACATGTATATAATTTGTGGAATCACTCTCTTAGCAACAAGTTTTGTATGTGTATATATTTTGAAAGGATTAAAATTTAAATTGATAGAAAATAAGAGGAAAAAAAATAAAAATGTTTGTGAGTGCCATTAAAAGAAATAACAATTTTAGTTTTAAAAAACAAATAAAAGGAAAAAAACCCATCATCATCGAGGAAAACAAATTTCAACGATTTTAAGACTATTAAAATTTGATATATAAAAAACTTCACGGTGAAATTTGATATTGTTATCTGCTATATCTATTATCGTCACCACGCATTCCTCAACTGTCCGACTCAGATCAGTCGGCGAACTCCAATGTTGGTCGCCCAGCGCTCGCTCGCCCTCAGCCCAATCCCTACCCTCTCCAACCCTTCCGCCTCCCCCGCGGTCGCCGCTCGCCGCCTCGCTCGCCTGCTACCTGGCGCCCTTCCCGGCCCCCTCCTCCTCGGTCCCGGCGACCGCCGCCCCGGACCTTCCGAACTCACCGACACCCTCAAGATCCTCCAGTGGGACAAGCTCTGCGACGCTGTCGCCGCCTTTGCTGGCACTGCCCTAGGCCGTGATGCCACCAAGGTGTCACTCCCCTCCTCTTGCTCTCCTTGCTCTTTCCGTCGGACGTGCTTGTCGAACGGTGATCTATTCTTGGGTGTCGCAGGAGCAGCTTTCGCACGTTGATGTGTCCTTCGAGGAAAGCAATAAGCTGTTGGAGGAGACTGCCGCGGCCGTTGAGCTGATCAATTATGGAGCTGGTGGATTGGACTTCGCTGGCGTAGATACCGTTTTGGTAAGCATTAGATGCTCCTGTTGTTCACAAAAGATCGAGAATGCAAATTATGTTAAGGACTGTTAATCGCTACACTGAGTTGTGACACTTTATTGAACCGTGAACCATATTAATTACTTTGGGGGTATCAGGTTTCGTATTGTATGAGATAAACTCCTTTTTGTTTTCTTAGGGTTAGCTCATCTTTATAACACTAATGCTTGTCATCACTTTGCTTGGTCACACCATCCTCTAAGAATAAGAGTTAGAGCACGGTTGAGCTGCCGGCTGGATTTAATTGGTGGGTGGAATGTGGGGCCGAACCGTCTACTCAGGATTAGTCGGGTTGTAAGATGTGGATATCTCGTGTATATATATAAAAAAGGAGTTAGAGCACGGTCACTTCATTATACAGAGACAATGTGATAGTTGGCTACTTCAAACAAGGTGTTAATACATGGTACAACACCGACTTCTTTTATTTATATTATCCAATGTAGGATTGAACATTCTATTGTCTAAATGACGAGAACCAAATTTCCTACCAGCTCATTGGCCCAATGGGCAGAACCAATCTACATGAAAATTTCTTAAATAGTTAGTTTGCAACTTTAAATTTGGGTATTCAAACAGTTTTAAAGTGTGCCACTATACTGAGTTCCTATATCTCTATTATCGATTTGGGAATTGAACATTTGATTGTGTGATGGAATTGAAATTCAAACGGGCTCATCTACCTGATGGATGGAACTAATCGACATAACAAGAGTCCAACTGGGTGTTAATGACAAGAGTCCAACTGGGTGTGACTAAGATGTAACTGCGGTGAAATTAGGTTGGATCTGAAATTAAGATTGTCAATTTTTTTGGGTTTGGTTTAGCAATGGAGTTTATTCACATCATAAAATCTTGATACCAAAATGTCACATTAATGAGAAAATTATCTTATTGACTAATTATGACAAATCATTGGTCCAAAATTCTTACCCCAAGTTAATGATAGTTCACTCATTAGGCCTATAAACTGACTTCATAATCCATGATTCTCAATGTGTAAAGTAGGGAGTCTTACTTTGTGCAATTTTCATCGCAAATTTTAGTTTACTAATGCTATTTAGTTTTGCAATGTGGTGAGGTACGGGTTCATACTTCATATTGATCATCATAGAAGTCATCTTTTGCTAACTCATAAGTTTTATGGCCTCTTTCTTTTTTGTACAATCTATGTATGTTTAACCAAGTTACCATAAGGAAAACTTTTCTAGTGCCTCGATGTCAGTGGTTCTGTCGATTTTTGCAATTCATGGTTTTGCTGGGTTTATTTTGGCACATAAAATAATATAAAATTATTAGCACCTAAAAACTCTATTTTCCATCATTTTGTGCTATGGTTTACTGTAGATACTGTCCTTCCACAATATTTAACTTTAGATATGCTATTTTTCTCATGGTTACAGAAAGAAAAATGTAGTCAGTCAGCAAAGTGTTATCTGTTTTCTTATTTTTTTAATGTTATGAAAACCATCTTTCAAGGTCAATCAGGGAGTATTTTGTTTTATAGGCATGTAGGATATAACACATGTTCATCAAAGCGTGGTTACTTGTGCTCTATTCATACTGATGCAATTTGTTTCTAGTACACTACTACAAAGCCAATTCTAACAGCTGCACCAATATACCATTTGAAGAAATTCATGATAACTATTTCTGGTTTCCTTACTGGAATTAATGCCCTTCTACTTGGTAGATATGGTTTGATCAAGTAGGTTCCTGTTATTCTATTGGTATATTGAACTTTGATTTATAAAATTAGAATAAGCAAACATGTCAAGGTCATGTAATGGGTTGTTATTTGCTTAGATTATTAAATGTAGCAGCAGTCATTTTAGGCTGTAGGCTACTACTTGCTTGTCATTTAATATTTGCTATTGGATTTTCTTGCAAGGTAAAGTCAGCTATTACTCGTGTATCTAGAGGTTCTCCATTGAATGGATCTGAAGCAATGGCTGTTGTTGGGCTTATAAAATATGCTGATGCCTTGCAAATCACTCTTAAGACAGCAGTGAAAGAAGATTCAGAGTGGTATAGCCGTTTTATGCCCATTACTCCAATGGTAAATCTAGTATATATTATTCCTTTAGCAAACATGGTTTTTATTTGCATTTTTAAAATTATTTATCAGTGCCAACTACGGATGGTAAATGACATTTTTAATCTATACTCAGATAATTGATGTTGCTATTAGCCAGTCATTTGTCAAGTCTGCCCAGCTCGTGATCGATGAAGATGGATCTGTTAAAGATAGCGCAGTTTGTATATTAATACCCTTTGTTTCAGTATTTCATATCTTGTCTTTGGACATTGGAGAGTATGTGGAGAACAGATTGGAATTGTTGGACAGTTATTTTCTTATTTAAGATGAGAATTGAACATTGTTTGAGATTGAACAGTCAAATATATATTTACTAAATAAACTTATCTGAGATAAACCTATTCAGCGTAAGGTATAAGAGAAAACATTTTACTAATTAATATGAATGTTTATACTCATAGTTTGAATTGCATAAAGAAACTTTGAAGAATAAAGGGTTTAAGTTAAGTAGAAGTGTCGAACTAAAATTGAGTATATGAAATATAGTTTCAGTGACAAGAAATGAAGTGATAGAGTAATTAAATTGACGGAGAAGAAATTCTAGCAAAAGTTTCAGCAGCTTGAATTTATTTTTCAGCATGGAGAGATATATCATTAATAGGATAAAAGGGATTATGAGATTTTGGTATGACAAGTTATGGTTTATACTCTGAGTCAAAACATTGACTGACTTGCAAACAAAAATATAAAAAATTAATATAACATAGATGAGAATGCTAATATAACTTATGAGCTTGCTAAAATTAAATAAATAATGTTCTGATATGAGAGTAGTTTGGTCATAGGTGGTGCTCAGATAGTTGATTGAACAGTTGAAAGTATGTTAAATGGGTATATATTGAAAGATGACCAATATATTTAATAATATGAATCAATTTAAATATTGAAAACATGAGGACTGGGGGAGGCTAAAGAAAACTATTTAACTAGTCCTTCATAGAGTTCAAAGATGAAATATGATATATCTAGCTAACTATAATTATTTGGGATGAACAAACATTTTTGTTGTTGTCATATAGTCAAAAATATTCAGCCAAGGTAAATCATATATGAATATGACCACTTTTGTGAAAGACATAATGGCTATAAGCCAATAATTATTTGCCTATGTCTCCATAATCTTATCATACTCCACTTGGCTCAAAAAGATATTGCTCTGATTGCTTTTTCGGTTGTGTCCCAATTAAGAGACTGGAATTAACCTCTAACACATTGACCAACACTGTATTTCATTGACCTACATTCCTTATGTTTTCCTTTTTTTTTTGGTGCTAATTGTACTTTAGTATGATTCGATTGTCTTTCATTTCTCCCCTAATTTGCATTGTCTTTCACCCTTATGCCAAAATTTTATACCTTTTGTTGTTGCAGAGTTCCGAGCTTAGAAGATCACGTGATCGAGTTCGATCGCTTGAGAGAAAGGTATACCATTTCAAATTGATTTGCAAAATACCTACATCAACCTTATTATTTTGTTTTCATTTTGATAATTCTGTTGATATAGTAGTATCTTTGTTTGCAATTTTGCATTAGTTTGTTACTCCTTTGATAACCTGGGTCTTTATATCACATGCATTTATATATGAGTTCCATATCGGAGTGACTAAAAAACCTACTTCATTTACTAGAATATTGTAGTTGTAGGTTCTGTTTGTCTATACAAAGCTTGTTCAAACAGCAGATCATTCATATATTCTCGGAATGATGACTCACAGTGATACATTGTCGTCACAGTTTTTTTTCCTAATTTCACATTAAATCATGTTTAAAACTATATAGTGCACAACTTTAACTTTTCTTGATATGTTCATTAGTTGAAGATAACCACTGCAAATTCAATCCTTTCTTTTTGTCCAATTCTCCATTACTGCTATTGCAAAAATAGAAAAGCTTAACTAGCTGCTGGAACAAAGAACATAATGACAATATGTCAAAGCAAGTTCAAGTCTTTAACCTTATGCTTTTTCTATCACTCCTGCAAATTCAAGTTTCATTAACTTTTGGCACCAAAATATTGGAAATTATTACACAAGGCAGTTGCTATTAATTTCTAAGGTTGGAATTTTTCTGTTTCTACTCTATTTAGTTCAGGTGGTGAAATATTGTCTGGATATAAAAAATTATTTCCTGGAGAAATCCATGATTTCAATTTCCAAGTCTTTTGAATTATATTTGTACTCTTTAAGCCTGAAAATCAAAAGAGTAATGTGAATAAAATACTTGACCAATGGATATAAGTCACTAAATAATGATCACTTTGATTTTCAATGAAACAATGAATCCCGTGGAACAATATTGACAACTCATTAAAAGATTCAAGTATTGGTACGATGAAGGTTACATCTTTCATGCCTATTTTACCAATCTTGGGTCAGGCTTATTATTATTATGGCAGTGTAGCGAAGAAATGAATTTTTGATCTTAATATGTTTACGATCTTCAAAGATCTACTTTGTAGGAGAATTCTAATTTACTTTTAATTGTGGTGTAGGTGTATCAGCTTGTGGACAAGTTAATTAGACAGGGTAAAAGTGAAACTTCCACATCGGTAAGTATTAAAGAGCCTCTCCTTGTATTGAAACTAATTTGCAGAATCAATAAGCATTTCTCTCTATTTGATTCAGGAAATGTGCATTGTTAATGGCCGATGCTGCATCAGGGTAATGGGTGACAGATCTACGACATTTGGTGGACTACTCTTGTCTAGGTGTGTTAATTGCACATACTTTGTGTTGCTGTAGTTCTTTCTCCATGGTCTTAGCTTAAGGTTATGTAGGAGACAAAAGATAGCATTAGTTGATGTAATAAAAAAATGATATAATTAATTTGATATTACTAGTGATATCGCTGTTCATAGAGTGTAGCTATAAAATTCATGTAGTATGTTCCAATCAGTTGTGTTAACCACAACTTGATAATGGTGATATCTTAATTCTTAAGGTTATATATATACTTTTGCGTGTTGGATTTTGAATTTGTTTAAATTTTCAATCTTATCATTCATTCAATCCAAGGAATACATCATAAGTATTTTTTGAGCCTTCAAACTCAATTAGATCTGATCAAGTTTTATTTGGGATATTTTATATTACTTCTTGAAACATTTTGCCTACCATATGTTATCCTGTGAATTGATGACCCTTGACAATTTGTTTCTTGAGCTACATGTGTTTTTTTGGAGGGCTGAAGAGGGTGGAAATAAAATAGGGAGGGAGGTGCAAGTGGAAAGGGGAGAATCACTATGTTGTTAGGTAGAAAGGCGTGGAAGGAAACATAAACTAAATAAAAGACTCTGCTTGAGATTTGTCAACAAGTAGTGATAGGGTCCAGCTAATAGGCAATCAACCGCTTTTCCAACCTTATCTCTCCTCTTCTTCCAATTTTTGTAGGTGTTCCAGTTTTTTTTTCTCTTTTTCATCCCCCTTTTTTCTTCTTCCAAGTAAGCAACTCAAATTGTGCTTTTTTACTCTTCTTTTCCTCCTCTTTTTCACAAATACAGTGTGTGTACATGCTTGTAGCAGTTGTATCAAACATTGATATTTGTTGAGAACTTTGTGACTAGTGTCATATTCAAGCATCTTTTGATATCAGCATCTGGCAAATTACTATATGCCACAAATAAAATTTGGCAGTACCAATTGGCAGGTCAACTGAATCCTGTGCCTTGGTCATCCATTTGCTGTAGAGTTTAATTTCTCCTTGATGGAGTTGCCATTCATCCCCAAAATATTAGGATCCTCAACCACTTTATGCGCTCACATGTGCTTCTATTGCTGCCAAACTTTTTATCAACTGGAGTATTTGGTTACATTTGTTGTATAAATATTAGGTAAAGGCTCAATTTTTTGGGTTGTGCCTAAAAATATTTTTGGACTGGAATAAAATTTCTATCTGAAGGCCTAAAATTTAGCTGCTTAAGGGATCTTGAGCTGCTGTCAGAATGAAAAGTGCTGTTAGTGTCATACAGAAAAATATTGTCTTTTCAATCAGTAAGAAGTCCATGTAGACCTAAATTGAAGGATGGAGAGGTTAGTTTATTACTTATCAATGGTTGATCTCTGACATTCTCCCCCCATATTTGACCTACCTTATTCTCTGCCTTCTCTAGGAAGATCTGGTGCCAACTCAAGGTGGTGACTTGTAGCACAATGACTATGAGGATTGAGGAGAACTGAGATGGTGATATTGGATACTTTTACTTTCTGAAGAACGGAATATTTCTGTGTTAAAATCATTGGATCAGCATGAATGTGATGCATTGAAATATGTAAAAAATAAAGAGAGCATTTGACCATTGAATGAGATGCCTAAATTGATACCATGAACCTATCCTTTTATGGATCAGGTATGTCTGAATAATGAGATGTCAACATTAATCCCACCTTTTATCTAGATCTACTGCCCATTCTTATTGTTAGCATTCTGATCAAATTAGTATAATGTTGTTTATGAGATTTTTGTTGTTTGCTAATACTATTCTGGTTCTTGCATTGCAACTAAAGCAAGATTACTTTTCAAATATTTATTTGTTGAATTGCATCACATTTAGTGATTCAAGTTCTGGAAGTATGTTGGAGCCGATTGCTGCTATCCCATTGAATGATGAGTTGCAACAAGCTAGAGCTTTGGTGGTTAAGGCCGAGGAAGATGTTTTGTCAAGGCTAACTGATAAGGTATGAGTCAGCTTATGGTTTACAATTTTTTTTCCTTCTGAAAAAGAAATTCTACTTTTTGAAATCTTGGGGAATATTGATCGATGTGTTTCTTGCTTCTTATAGATGCTTGAAGAAATTGATGATATCCAGTATTTGCTGCAAACATTAATAAGTCTGGACGTGGTATGTGAATGAATCCAATTTTCCTCTCTTTCTATTTTTTATTAAAGCACGACAAATTCAGATTTATAGTCAATGTTTGCATCTATGTTGGTGTACAATATGGTCTTCCTGACAAAATTCTTAGCAGTTTCGTGACCTGCAAAACATTGGGAACACAATTTGTATCATACTCTTTACACTACTCTTGTTTAGTCTTATATCCATTCTGTCCTTTACCTTTATTCTTCTATTGTCTAAGGAGTTGTGTATAATTAACACAAGAAGCACTTTTTTCCATAGTATATTTGGCACGTTGATGATTTTATCCATCTGGGGTTTTCTCTTCGTCTGGATTGATTAAAATAATATAACAGCATTCTTCTGCTGTATATCCCATTAGGATATACTTCCTGAATCAATAAACTTCAACCGTATGTCAATGATATTCTGAAACACTGTGACAAGGAAAACCCGTATCATATTGACTTATACTGCTGACCTTCATTGTTTTGAAACACTTGGATACTTTATAGACACAGTGATTGGCCAAATAAAACTACATCATTGACTATCATTTGTTTTGTCTCTTTAATCTCAGGAGTTAACCATGTATACTGATAATTCATTTTGTTTATTCTGAATGCTCAATTTGTGTTATTTATTGACTCACCATTCTAGCAATATGTAATCCAAATTTTTGACAACAAAATTAAGTAGATTTGTTGTATTTTGTTACGATCATGCAATCATCTTATTTGAACTCTACTTTATTAATATGCTTTCTTAATGGGATAGATAACTGCAAGAGCGAAATACAGTTTAGCATATGGTGGCACCTACCCTGATATTTATCTGCCAAGCTACGTAGGGGGAGAACGCCCTGAAGTATTGCATGAAGGTGTAACCACTAAAAGTGCTCCATTTAATCTCTCAAATAAGAAATGGAAACTGTATATGCCAAAGTCTTATCATCCTCTTTTACTTAAACAACATCTTGAAAACTTACAGAAGGCAAAGAAGGATGTTGCTGATGCTACTTTTGTAAGTTCCATTCCAGAATATCATTTTGATTATTCATTGATTCCAAAAGTTTTGGAGTTTCTGGACTCATCAACTTTACATTTGTTCAATTGTTGGAGTATGAAATATGCCGAAATAACCTATACTAGATGCTCTTCTTAGTTATATTCACTTCTGGCCATAATTAATCTTAGAGCTTTATTTTTGAGCATAGTACAACTCTTTTTTCATCTATAGGAGATCAGAAGGAATTCACATGGTGGAGGGGAAGAAGAAGGGCGTGCACGCCTTGCATCCATGAGACTCAGGGTAATTCTCAATTCTAGAGTTAGCAGCTCAAAATCCTTGAATTATGTAAAAAAATTCTGTGATTCTCTACATTTTTGTTTACTCACACTTTTTCTTTAGGTTTCTGAGCTAGAAGAAAATAGGCCAATACCTGTTGATTTTATGATCTCAGGAAATACTGGTGTGCTGGTTATAACTGGTCCAAATACAGGGGGTAAAACCATTAGCTTGAAGACGGTTGGTTTATCATCATTGATGGCTAAAACAGGTCATATCCCAGTACAATTAGTCTATTTTTCTTTAGTCTTAATCAGACTTGATTATTAAAAAACCTACAAGGTCATATCCCTTTTGTACATTACTTCAAAGTCCAAAAAACACATGTTTTTATTCACTCATTTCCAACCTATGACCTACTCATGATCTTCAGAAGTAGTACATTCATACTCAACAGATTTTTGCAAATTGCAAGCCTCCATTCTCCTACTGTTAGCTGTGCAATAACAAATCTTGACCTCCTTCCATAATCTGCCTCTGCAACACTATTGTCTCTCCTTGAAAAATGAGAAGAAAGAGCGAAATTGTCATTCTCCAAACCAATTAACTCTCTCCTCCCTGTACCAATTCCAAAAAAGAAAAAAGAGAATTTTGTTTTAATACTCCAAAATCACCAATTCTCTTCCCCTCCTAGTACACGTTATATACCTCCTTTATTCTTGTCTGTGTTCCCTTCTTCATTCACCCAGGAGCCCCCATAAAATGTTATATTATGGCCAGTTCCTTCTTTTAAAACAAGAGATTTTTAAAAAAAATGTTGACACCACTGATAACTTTTCTCTCTTTTCATCAATTTAAATACTTCTTTCCTTCCCTCCAAGGAAATACAAACTAGGGAATATTTCTCTATCCCTTTCATATCACTTGCTCCATCGCTAGCTGTTTCCTTCCTGGAAAAAAACATGGCCCAAGTGTTGGATGGTATTTTCTTACTTGTTGGGTGGAAAGCATTTTTCTTTCTTGAATTTGTTAGCCTGGAACCTCACATGCTCTCATATGCATAACTTTAGCTGTTGTCATCAGAAAAGGTGCTTTGTCATAAACTTGAGTTTTGGGTGGGTGAATGATGTAAAAAATAATAAAATATGACCATAAATCCCATGTTTTTTTGTTATTTTCTTTTTTGTTTCCTTTACAGAAATAATATATGGTTAGATTCATTGGACATTGCTTAATCAGTTTGCTATGAGTTTTCTCTATGAAGTAAAAGCATTTTTATACAAATTTTGCCGGTGAATTCTTGGTTATGACAGGTGTTTATGTTATTGCATCTGAGCCTGTTAAAATTCCCTGGTTTGATGGAATATTTGCTGATATTGGAGATGAGCAATCTTTAACTCAGTCACTTTCAACCTTCTCTGGGCATCTTAGACAGATTGGTGTAAGTTGTGGTTTTGTTTTCCTTGATACAAAGATTCATTCAAGTGGCTTATTCTCTTATAATTTCTCTCTTATTTTCTATGTTTGAAACTGACAGTCCTCTATAAGCTTGCTCTTTGAATGAGAATTTGGTTACATGCACACTTGTTCTTTCTGTAAACACAGTAACGGTAATTTAACTGCACATGTATTATGTAATAAGCTTGTCATGCAATCAAAATTTGCAATTGTAACCTGGAACGTACTTAGCAAAGGCATATTTTTTTTAGTAATGTTGGCCATGTCAACTGAGTTATAATTTACTAAAGTCCAATTTAATGGTTTGGTTCACATGAACCAAATCCAATTAAAACTTTGGTGATGTTCTGTCGATCCTTCAGCATTATCCAATTAAACCTTTGTTGTCGTTCTGGCTATCGGTCAGCATGATTCTATCTTGCCATGCAATGATGCTTCAATGATGTTATGTTGAGGTAGAAAGCTGTTTAAGTTAAAAAAAAAATAATGTCTAAAAATAGCTTAACTTGTTAGAAATAATAAACTAATACCTACTCTGTTTATTGGGAATATGGAGACTATTTTTTTCCTGTTCATTTTGTACTAGTAATTATATTAGTGTATCTACTTACTATTTGAATTTTCATTCTGGTCAGACGAAGTCTAAATTTTCATCTGAGAAATTTGAGGGTTTTTTTTATCACTGACCAACCTGTGTAAGAAAAACTTTGAGTATATATCTGAAAGATTCTTCTCTTTTGTGATCCTCACTGGGGCTCACATATTCATTATGTTTGGAGTTGTAGCTTTGCGATCTAATTTGAGCCTTTAGATTATATTTTTAAGCTAGTTAGTGTTCCCTTCAGATATGTTAATATAAGTTGATATACTGCATTATTAGAAGTTTGAAACTATGTTCCAAAAAAAAAGACGAGTGAAGTTTGTGTCGTAGTTTTCACTGTCCTGTAACGTAATTTTTACCTATATCATATACCTTTGTCATTATAGTTTTTCATTTATGCTACATTGTTTTCATGGAATTGAATTGATAAGAGGGAGTAGACCTAAGGAATGGAATTGATAGGAAATAGCTTAGGAATATATTTTCTTTAGCTGTGTACATGGAAAGAAGTATATGGGTCATTGTCATTCCTATGTATGTTTGGTTTGTAGGAATGTTACAAATAAGGAGTGCGTCTCCATTATGATAAAAAAAATTCTCTCCAAGTAAGATAAGTAATAAAAGGCATTCCTTGGAATGGAGTAAGAAATAACTAAGAAGGATGATTGACAAATAACAATTCCATGGGAATTGGTATTCCAAATTTATTTTTTTAACCAAACGTCTGCTACTTGTTCTGTGGGAAATTCATAAAAAATATATAGATATTTGTGTGAACCAGACACAACATTAGTGATTAGGGAAAGTGAGATGTGCTTTACCAAAGTCTAGAATCTTTCTGGTATATACCTGAGTAAATTTGAAATATTTATTGAAGTTAGAATTCTTTCCCTTATACTTGTGCTCTTTTGCCAGGCTATTCGTTCCCGATCAACAAATAAGTCATTGGTTCTCTTGGATGAAGTAAGTACCACATATCAATTTTGTCCTTAATTTTTTTTGTGTTCAGATATAGTTTTCTTTTTAGGACAGAGGGTTGGCTTAGTTGTAGCACAATCAACATCATGTTTGGAATGAAAAGTTAGATTGTAAGACATGCGCAAAATCATCCAAGAAATTCATCCCATAGATGAGTACTTCACAGGGGACAATCTGATAGATAGCACTTTCAATACTGTTATTATCTCTGTTTAATTACAAAGAAGAGCATCTTTTTTATGATTTCAGCTAATTCTATTACTTCTCAGAGGTAATTAAATTGCAGTTTGACTGTGCATGCTGAAATCAAATTCAAACATATTATAATCTACCTAAGAAGTAACTGTTTACTACAATTCATTATGACCAAAAGGTCCAAAACTATGAATCTAATCTTGAATATGATTATGCTTAACTAGAAACGAAAGAGAACAATGTCAGGTGGGGGTGTGGAGACTAAAATGTATGGTTTAAAATTTGAGAAGTTATAGTTTGGGAGAATCAAGAGTCAGTTTAAGGAAGCGAATAAGAGAGTTGACAAGATTCCGGAGGAAGTTTTGCAATTGTACAGGTGAAACAACAAAAAAATTTGGGCTCTGCTACATTTGGCTCGACTGCAAGAACTAAACTATCACTTGTGATCTTTACAAGTCAGTATTTTTCCTTGGCCAGTCTGGTTAGTACCTCAAACCAGGTTTTCAAGCTGTTCGATGTTCTTTGGTCAATCCAATTGTAATGCTTGTAATTGGTCCTGTGCACTTTCTAATCTAATTATCAAATAATTTTGCATTTTCCTTTCGTATAATTTCTCAACAACCTCATTGTTCTTTAGTTTTCATTCTGTCTTTCATTTTAAACCGTCATAACTAACTTCTACTATCTGTCGCTAAGCCTTAAATACACTCCTGTGCAACATATTAATGAAAAAAAAAATTTGACATTTGAAAATTCATTCATTGTTTAGGTTGGTGCAGGAACTAATCCACTTGAAGGAGCAGCTCTAGGAATGTCCATTCTAGAGTCTTTTGCCGAAGCTGGTTCTTTTCTAACTATAGCTACGACTCATCATGGAGAGCTTAAAACACTGAAGTACAGGTTTGTATAACACTTCATGGATCAACTATCATCCTTCTGGAAATGAATTTTATAGTTAGCCTTTTACAGCCAACTATGAGAATACTACAGTAGATAGCTTGTGGATGTGTAGTTGTGTACATCTACATGTTGCTGCATTTCAATGCTGACAATTTGTTTTCATTCTTCTATGATGTCATGATGTGTAATCTAGCAGGCAACTACCACTGTTATGCTATGTCAACTTCAACTAATAATCTTTGTTTTCCTCTGTTATACAGAACTAGCATCTAAAGGCTTACATATTGAATGATTTGTCAATTCAATCCCTCAGATACATTTGTTTCAGCTAACTAGTTGAATTTTTGGCTTGAATATATTTCTATAATAAAATTTTGATATGCTTAGTGAAATGCTTGTGGTATCAAGAGCTCTTTGACTTGGCTGTGAAATATTGAATCCTTAGATATTGCTCAAGAACCCAGTAGTAATTGAAATTTTTGGGTTCTTCCACAGCAGGCACAGGGGAAGGGAAAGAATTTTTCAAAGCAGTGTGGCTTTTTCAAACACAAATTTAGGAGTATATACTTAGCTAAATATAATAAGAATAATTAGACAGATCATAGATGGTCAACTTACACAGTGTAAGCACATCAGTTTTTTTTTTAAAGAAAAAACATATAAGCAACATCCATTTGAGTCATACATAAGTTGACTGCTTTATGTCATATAAACAGTTATGCTTGACCCAATTATGTTGGTAATATAAGGAAACTAAAGGAAGCAAGTAAATTGGCACTTCGGAAAATCCATGTACGGGTTAGACCTGAGGGATAATGTAGTTGTTTGAATTACTATTATCAGGTGGCTTGGAAACTTGGGAAGGTTATGGCATAAATAGATGCAATTTGCAAGAATTCTACTTGGTAAGCTTTTAGTCTTTCATGAATAAGCAAACCAACTAGCAGATTGCTTGTCAAAATTTGTGAGAAGCCCATCTATCAAAGCAAGGGGATGTGAAGTTACTGCACCTTCTAAATTCAAGAAGCTATCCTTGCCTCTGAGTGAACTAGCAACAGACAGGGTTGTATCTTGAAGAGAGATGTGGATACATGGAATTGATAAGAAATTAAGAACTACAAAAAGGTGAGATTCCATAGAGAACTTTGTGCAACAATAAAACTATGTTCCATGAAAGGAGATTTTTTTTCCTGTTTGCGAAAAATGTCAATGAATCAACATTTAGAAGACTATATCATATTCCACAACTGATTTTGACTAACATGATTTCTCTGACATTTTCTTCTCTTCTCTATTTTAACTTCAAAAATTAGGGAAGAAAAACCAAAATTGGTGAACTGATATGACCTGAACTCTAAATATCTTACTAAATCTGAAGTTAGAATCTTAATTAAAAAATTTCATTTTATTCATAACTTTCTTGTGGTATAATGTTTATGTTTATTAGATATCGGAACCTAAGAAGATTTTATCTTGTAGCAGTAGTGCTGCATTTGAAAATGCATCTGTGGAGTTTGATGAACTCAGCTTAAAACCAACGTACAAGATCCTCTGGGGAGTGCCAGGTTTTCTTTTTTCTTGTGAATTTTATCAACCAAGATGCATAATCTTGTTTATATTTAGATTCTGTTTGGTAAAAATATGTGTGGGATCTTAAGATTGTCACATACAAAGAAGTAGAATGGTGATTTTGTTCCACAAGTGAAAAAAAGAAAAGAAAGAAAGATAACCTTGGGAGCTGATACTTGATAGTTGATACTGATAGTATTCATTTGATTGTCATATAGTATATTCTGAAGGAATCAAGTAGAGATTGACTACTGTGTTTTCTTTGAACTTGAAAGTCATGATGTGCATACCTCTTGTTGGTTTAGAAGCCTAAGCCTTATGATTCTTTTCCTTTAAAGTTTATTTAAAATATCTTTAATAGGCACAGCTTGTTTGGCTGCAAATATGGTTACCACTGGTAAGTATGCTGAAAATGATGCTTGAGAAGATGGATTTAAACATATATCGGCCACCATCAACTTTGTTAGGAGAACATGGTGCTGTAATGTGCCATAGTCATACAAGAGGTGAGTGCTTGCCTAAGCAATTAAACAAGGCTTATGTTAAATATAGGTATATACTGGAAACTTTTGATATCTAGGGTATTTGACATATATTGGAAGAGAGGAAAACAAAGAAACTCAAAACAAGAACAAAAATTCAGAAAACCAGAAAAGCTAAAGAAAAAAGTAGGAAAAATCTAGTAAACAAAGAAAGCATCAAAGCAGAGCGAACAGAAAAATTAAAAAAGGAAATCAAGAAAAAAACAGCAAAATGAAAAGAAAACCCAGAAAAATCATAAAGATCCAGAGAAGAAGCATGTATGAAAAGTGAACAGTAATTTTAATTATTTAATCCGAAATTTGCTAAGAGGTAGCACTGTAGACATCAAAGATTATCTCTGTTTCTTATAGCTCATAGGTAAATCAATGCATCTCACAAAGATAACCATCCACAGGTAGCTTTGCTTGAAGTCCGCATTGGTATGTTGTTGCTGAGAAATACTTGTCGTCCGTAGGTAGGAAGCATTAGTGTATCACCTTGTTCTTTTGAGGTTGAGGTTGGGTGTGCTTTATGCAGAAGAGAGAAATAATTCTATACTGTGCAGGAGAAACCTAAATCAACAAACCTTGGGTAGACCTAAACCTAACACAAGCCTGAACTAGACTAGAGCTTTTGCCTTGTCGTTGAGTGCTTGCCTTGCCGCCTGGTTCCCAGAACTGAGCACTTGCTAGTGATTGTAGTGAGGCACTTGGGCTTTGCCTCACCTTGGCTCTCACACAATCACTCAGGCACCTTTTAGCAACATTGTCTGCCATGATATTCTCTAAACTTAGTAGCTTAAACAACAGCGTCGATCGTAGGCTATGAGACTTTTAGATCATGTGTCCCTTGCCTTCAAAGAACAAGTCATCATGGATTTGTATTTGCATCTGGAAAAAAATTGCTGCTACAAAATTATCAAGGATCCAATCTTTTCACACAATACACAGAAGATAATTTTAATCATATTTACTCGTGTATTTTCAGACAATAAATAATATATAACTTGATGTGTCTTATGATGAGAAAATATAATTTGCCTTGTAACTTACTGTTTCACATAGGATGGTTACAGGTAGCTCAGTTGGTAAGAACCTTGGAAGTTGTTGCCAAGTCTTGGGTTCGAAATTCTTGAGTTCCATAATTGTTGATGCCCTGTCATCAATCATGTACAAGATGCTATGTTTTCAAGAACACATAGAGGGGATTGAAGGGTTATCACTTATAATTGTTGCATGTGTCTTAATCACAGGACTTGGCCTCTATAAAATTAGAAATGCGTATTGTTGACACAATCTGGTTTGGCATCTTGTACATGATTGATAACAGGGCATCAACTTTCTACAAAGCCTTTTTATTTGTCTTTCACTGCACATTTTTTTTTTCCAAAATTTGAAATGAAATTATAACCTATGCCTAAAAATGAATGATAAAATTTCTCATAATGATGAAATCATTCAACTTAGTTCAATGTTGGAATCCTTGCCAAATGTTCTGATATCGTGAACGCATAACAAGCCCTAGGAATTGGAATTTTAGCAACAAAAATACTTTTATTTTTAAAAATTTTTTACAATAAAAATGCTCAAGGGACTTTATTGAGGTGTAGTAAAGTTTTTTTAGTATTTATCAATAGCAATTAAGTGAGCATAAGTTGTGACCGGCAATTGTATCAAAGTTCAGAATATGATCACTGTGTAGTGATGATTTGTAATTATCACCTAAACCCAATAGTGAGTATTTTAGTCGAGGATTAAAATCTTGAGTCGTTTCGCCCGATGCAGGTGAAACATTTCATTTCACCTGCGGACTGACACTGACACAAGCACGCCTCAGGTGCCGGTGCCCGTGATGCGTCCGGAGGCGTCGCGCAGGCCCGGCGAGGAGTTCGGACGCGTCGCCCGGGCCCGGCGACAAGTCCGGATGCGTCGCGCGGGCTACGCGTGCCCGCGGTCATGGTGGAGCAGAACAGGGTCAAGTTATTAACTTAGTTTAATTAAATAACTTAGGTTAATAATTTTAATCAACTTCTAGCTATGATTGGGATAATTTAAATAGCCTTAATTAAAGTATAATAAAATTATCCCATTAATTATATATATTTTTTAAAAAATATTTTATTTTTTATTTTTAAATATTTTGATTAAATTTTTTTTTTAGTTAATATATTTTATATTTAAAAAATACCGAAATTATATCGGCATAGCACGATACGGTACTGAAACTGTATCGCTCTGGTCCGGGATCGAAACCTCGGTTTCCAATTCCTAGAAAATGAAGGAGTCTTCACATATTTCTCGCAGGCCGTTCAAATGCAATTAATATTGCTGAAAGGCTAGGTCTGGCAAATGTTATTGTGGATGGTGCACGCAAGCTACTTGGAACTGCAAGTGCAGAGATCAATGAGGTAAAGTCACAACCATGTTTTGTTTCTGTATTTGCAACTTAAAATAAGTTTTGTGAGTAAATGATACTTTATCATTTAAAGATTCTTGTTTGTCTAAGTTATTTCACATTATAATTTTTTATTAGTCATTTCTGTTTTGGATTATTCATATAATTCATACCATATGATACATGAAAGATTTTCTGGCAATCTTTTAAGCTTCAGTTCATGTTTAGAACAAATAAATTTCATAAAATTCTTAATATCTTACAATGACCACGTAATTTATAATTATATAGCTGGAGTACGATTATAAAAATGCTTGTTAAGAAAGAGGGAGGGATAAAGAATGGAATAGTTATTGAGGTGAGAAGAAACTCCAAAAGGTCCTAGACAATGTGATGTATAATTTCTATCCTGCTATGTTAGTGAGGAATTGTGTTGTCAGATTTTCTTTATTAGTACATTCTTTTGGTCCATGTTCATGAAAGATCTTCTTCTTCCTAAGTCCGCTAGTGCTTCATCATTGTAAGTTGTGTTGGTCTCAACTATCTGATGATGGCTCCCAATTCCTAACACATTACTGATACAAATTCATACTTCAAAGTTATATCAGAGGAAGAGTGTGACAACTTCCAACTTAGAAACATAAGTTTACTAAGCAGTGGTGGGCTTTTTAACGATTGGATGTATGATTTTCAACTTTTATTTACTATTTTAATTGACAATCTATGAGTATAATAGAGTGTTCATGCAGGTAATAGTCGATATGGAAAGGTTTAAACAAAGCTTCCAACAAGATCTTCAGGACGCAGAACGCTGCTTGATGTAAAGATTAAACCCTTTTCCAAAAGTGTTACGTATTGTAATCATATGGATCTAAACATCTATTGACATATTTTGCATGTCATAAACTAATATTATTGGTTCAATTTTTACATGTGATATGCTATTTTTTTTTTCTTCTAAGGCATTTGGTACAGACTTCTAGATTTAGTAATTGACTATATTTGTTTGGCATTTAGTAGTTTACACACTAAAACTCAAGATTGTGGCTATTTGACTACATGTTTATGTTTTTTTTTTAATTGCATCACATACATATGAGATTTTTCACTTTTATGCTGCCAAGATCAATTTTTGCAGTTTTTCCATTGCTGTTATGAAAAAACAAATTCTGGACTTTGGTTCTGTTTTTTCTAATATAATTAACTGCTAAAAATTAACATGAAAAGCATGCAGTAGTATAGAATTAGTTATCTATTTAGAAGTTGAGTTACTGAAAAAAATGTAATAAGGGACTTTGGGTAGTTATAGTAGTAGTTCATCAACCAATACTAAAGTTCTTCTTGCCAACCAACTATTTTTTTCAATATTATTCTGAAATATTAGTTATGATCTACATCCAATCCTTTTATGATAACTTCAATTACATGATAAGTGAATCCATAGTGATGATATGCAAGATCTGAATTTAGCTTGCAGTTAAACTCGTTAATACTAAATTCAAATGCTTTGCCAATTTGCCAATTAGTATAAGTGGATGTGTTGAAGAATTCCAACAATCTATTTACAGTAGGTAACGTCGTGGTTTAGGTAGGAAAATGGATCTGCATTAGTAAGAACTCAAAATTTTATGTTAAAAAAAATAAAATGTAGGATACACATGATGTAAATTAGTTTCTCATTATCATGATTGGTAATAGACAAATACTAATCATGCTCTAAGGTTGAAATGGTTATGAAATGGATAATGAACAATGGTAGTTCAAAAAAGAATTAGTGGGAATTGGCATGTATGGATATGGTATTACGTCTTCTAGCATTTGTCTTGTGCTGTCAGAATTATTTGTTATATTATTTTGTTGTATTTGCTCTTACAAAGAGCTGATTGTGTGAAACACTCTAACTAGATTAGGGCTCAATGGTGCTCTGGTCTTGAACCACTGGATTAAACTGTAGCCATAGATAATTATTGTTTGAAGATAACTGGTGAGATTGCTAATCTTGTCTTGTGGCGTTTTTATCACCAAACACCCCACATTTCAGTGAAAGGGAAATAAAGAAGTGAAGGTGATGCTTGCAGTCCTCATGAGTATATGCATGAGTATTCCAATTGCAGATCATTGTTTGGGTTCTAACTATTTACATTGGTACAACCTTTTGTCCCATTTAGAAAAAATGTCAACGGTTTATTTTATGTTATGCAATTGTCCCAAATAAAACCTGGTATGACAACAGTCAATGCTGCCTAGAAAATGATTTCTTGTAGTTCAAAATCAAGCAATAACTAGTTTTTTTTTAAAATCCTAATTAGCCAAAGGTATTAAAAAACATTTGCTCAGTCTTTATGCCGTTGCAATAATGACTGAGGTATCTCTATATTCCACTTAGTTTTGTTTAGCTGAGGTTGTTATACCAATGGAAAACATATTTTGTACTGTTGGAGCATATGAAAAAGCTTCTTTTTTTTGTTCTTTCTTAGGAAGCTGATTAACTAATAAAAGTCTGTTTTTGTTCATTATTTGTAATTTCACATGAAGTTACTGATTTTAGGCTGTCAAAAGAACTACGTGGAAGCCTATTGGTGGCAAAGAAGAAGATTGCAGATCATGGTGTTAAGTTGAAAAGAAGAAAAGCAAAAGCAATCTCAGATACTGCTGCAGTGGCACGTTCTCTACTTCGTCATAAGCTGCATCAGTTTCGCGAGTCTACTGAGATGAAATCAAAAAGTGAGAACATAGTAACCAATAGCAACTCAGTGGAAAATCTTGAGCATCCAAAGCCAAACACTTCCCCAGGATGGGGCATATCGTCCCAAACCACCAAGCCTGTGAATGGTGGGTATAACTCAAACATTTTTTTCACATTATTTTTGTTTTCTCAAGAAACATAGTTTCCGGGTATCTTCTATGCTAAGATATGCGATAAAGGTAGGACCTTAACTTAGCAACTTGCTATTAGTTTTTAAGATAAGAACTTGGTCGATCAAATTTCAGATTGTGTCAGTCCAGTAGCTTCTAATAACTTATTAGTTGTGAGATTGACAAGATAATATTGAATCAGGAGAATTAGGCTTTTGCCTTCAACATTGATTAGAGAAATATAACCTTTGTTCATGTGTTGAAAGATTGGGCTAGTCCAGTTCAGTAATGAGATAAAAATAAGAAAACAGAATTATTAAATTTACTTTTTTTTCCTTATTGTTTTTTTGAAACATGTTTACTCAAATGCATGTGTTCTTGTTCTCTCAGATAAGGAATGTTATGTGCCAGCAGTAGGCGATACAGTGAACATTCCATCCCTTGGCAAGGATGCCGTCGTTCTGAAAGTGGAAGAATCCAAAGGGGAAATTCTGGTCCAGGCTAGTAACATGAAGTTGAGGTTAAAGCTCGCGGATATTAAAAGCTTACGAACGAGGAGGATACAAGTAAGTTGATGCTTTACCATTCGATGATGAAAGCTATGAGAAAACTTAACCATCACTTAGGAAATGTTTATGTAAAAAATACGAAAATTTAATGTAGCAAAATTGAAATGCTAAGATGATAAATGAAAGAAGTTATATGGAGATAGATACGAACATGTTGGAAACGTTGACTGCACAATGGCGAAAAAAAACTTTGTTAATGTAAACCATTTTAATTAATTTAAATTTTGCTAATGATAATATTGAGAAATTCTCTTACCTAGCCATTGTGCAGTCAACGTTTCCAACTTTGCCAGAGGGCCCTCTGGACTAGCGGACAGCGGTCAAAATTTTGATTCAAATGGAGTCGCTCTATTGATCAAATTGGGCCGATTGATCTTTGAAGGTTTTAAAAACACTCTTAAACAATGCATATTTTTCAGCAGAAGCTAATATTGGAGCTTAATTATAGTATTTGGTTATTAGTGTTTGCTGTCGTGCTTACAAGTCACTTTACTCATTCGTGGTATAATTTCAATATTTACATTATCTTGCCTTCTAATTTCCAACAAGTTGCATATACAGAAATTCTTTGGGTGAGCGGATGGTGGCAGAGATCCCTCTAACGGAAAGAAGGATGAGGAAATAATGCACTTGATTACTTGGAAGGGGTTAGGGGTTCATTTTGTTATAAAGTTAATAAACTTTTTATTTTCCTATATGTAGAACATAAAGACTACAATCTCTTTTCCCAGAGCAAACAAAAAATTCCAACCGAATTCTCTCGATCACAAGGATGCCTACAGTTGATTTTCTTAGCTGACCGTTTCCTCGAATTAATATTTGTCAACGTTCTTTGGTTGATGTCTTGTTGAAAATATTAAATAGGTACTTGAAGACGAACTCAAATGCACAGCCGAATCAAATATTACACTGTTGAACAAGGTGACCAAACAAATACAACGTAATGTGAATTATAAGAAATTTTCACTCAGCTGACTCTACCTACTTATCCTTAGATAAAAAGTACTGATACATGAAAGATATGACAATACGGGGCTCCAAACCCTCAATCGTCCATGTACCAATACAACCTGCAAAAATAATTTCCACTATTTTGTTACTGATACATGAAACAAAATCAAGTCGAAACAAAGTTTCACAATGGCCTTGTTGCATCCACTAGATTCAATGAAGAAATACACGGATAACAATGGGAGAAAAAAAAGGGGGGAAAAACATAAATCATACACAATATACCCAAAGAATTTGATATCGAATGCTATCTGATCATGCTTGATCATGCTTCATTGATTCAACCTTTCTTCTGTACGCCCTTGTACTAAATAGTCATCCATTTGTGTTGTCGGCAACAAGAATTGTTGGCTGGCACATCTTTCTCTAAATCTGTAAAGGCAAGTACATCCAAGTTTTGCAGCTAAAGGTTTTAAAGTAAGCCAGCAAGCATAGCGCCAGGATCATTGTATGCTGGAGTAACTGGTGATTGCGGTTGTAATGGTGGTGGGACTGGTGTCGGAGCTTGCATCGGTATGCTGACCAGATGTTCCTTGATGCATTCCTTTAACCTATTAAGAAAATTATTGTTTTTAGAGGATGGAATGGATTGTAGCCAAAATCAGTAACTCAGAAGAGATACTCGAATGTCAAAGTTGGATCTCCTGATCCTAAAGTCATGCGAAGCTGGGTTCTGTCAGCTGGATCCGTTTCAACTCTTATCTGAAAAATGTTGGAAATAAAATGTTACTAGATCAGAGTCAACATCAAACGGTGGGACACTAAGCCGAGAATGTCAATGGACCAATCTAACACTTCCAACATATAAATGAAAATGCATAGAGATTGACTTCAGACAGTTTTCCTACTAAATTCGGTGTGAAGTTCCTAAAAAAGTGAAAACTTGTAAAATAATCATTGAATGGAAATAGTAAGCGACCACAAAAAAGTTCTGCACAAAATATTCAAATGACATTCATACTAACTCACTAGTGAAGTGCTTTTTTTTCTTTTATTTTAAAATTTAGTACTAAATCTTATTTCACATTAACAAGGTGAGGAAAAGAGAACCATCAGGAAGACATTGATTTTGGTACAGGATTATAGATCGTCATCATCAAATTGTGTTTGTCCCATATATCTGAAATTGGCTATATGAATCTTATCCGTCCATGGAGCTATAAGCCAGCATTATATCATTAGTAATATTCAAAGCAATTAAATATTTTTCTATTCAATTAACTAATGTTTTCTTTGAGCTCCCTCTAACCATTGCACCACCTTCCAATATTAGATTCAACTCTTCTATCGCTCTAAATGGAACTAAAGCATTCAAATTAGTAACATGAGGACACTAGTGGAACATGAAAATAAACACGGGGAAAATAGAACCAAATCGCTGCAGGAAACAGGTAAATGTCAGGGATACTTGCAGTTGCGCAATGAATCATCAGTTATAAAATGTAATTGGCAGTAAGCAAGGCTAATATAGCTACAACAACATGAATGTAAAGACAGCCCATCGCAGGAGGTGACAATTGCATAACTATAGAGGAAACATGGCTCGTATTCACACAGACTCAATTACTTGGAAGAAATCATAGCAAATTTTAAGAAAAATGCCTGAAGAAGAAGGATATATACTAACCAAACAAAGCATTGGCCTGGAGCTCTCTGAATGGAAGGTAGTGCAAACAATTAGATTATTTGGATTTGTATCCTGGAGAAGAGGTAACTGTTATTTTCTCTAAAGAATCACATGGAAGATAAAACAAAAGAAGATAAGACTTACAATTCCAGGAATAACTGCCATGCGAAGGCTGGTGAACAAGTTTGCCATTTCAGAAAGAGGTAAAGGTTTTACATCTCTGAGCTGCAAACATCCTCAAAAATGTTAGAATTGAGAGAATTGTTACTTAGGTGGATTATTTCATTTTCAACAACTCCGTACACATACATACTCATTTGCTTAGTAACAGATATCCAGTACTTATAGTCAATTGACAATGCCACATGAAATCATTTATAGTTAAATTAAGCATGATTTCATGATTTTTATCTGAATTTAATAAAACTAATATATAATGTAGAGATTAAAAAAATCAAAATATTTCAGTTTTTGATCCAATGTGGTATGATGACCCTAAGTTGTCGTGTGGCACCAGGTAGATGCATTTGGACAAATAATGTCCAAATTGACAATTAGATTCAGTAAGAATTTAGAAACACATGGACTATATTTGTCAATGATGAAATTTTGGCTTGGATATGTTAAATCATCCAAAAGTATAGCCTAGATTTAGCAATCAACTCTTGGGAGCCATGTTTTAGAATTTAGTAGCTACTAACATTCGTCTTCTTAGAATCTGCTGATACACATTTAATTATCTTTAAACATTGCCTCAAAAAATGAATTACATTCATGCACTATGTCAGCAGTAAAAGACCAAACAAGCAAAAGAGAAGTTTTGATTATCTTTAAAGAAATCTTTTATAAAATGACTCATTAAGGTAAACTTGACCCTTAGTTATGCTCTTCCAGACAGACTTATAGAAGAAAATAGCAAAAAGAAATATAGGTTCGTCCAGATGCTCACCACTTCTTGAAGCTTCAGAGGGGGTCCTGATAATGATTTCCACTGGGAGAAAAACTCTTCAGCTGAGATTGAAATAGGCTGCAAAAATTTATTAAGAACAGATGGAAGCTGTAGTTTGACATTAACCTGGAAAACATAACAAATTAGTGAAGAAGAATGATCGTCTACAATAAACACAAAAACAAAAGTATAAAGGCAAAGTGACGAATGGGACCATGGCAGTTCCAAATTTATAGGAGAAATCTAGAACAGCAAGATCTCTGCTCGCTCGCAGGTTCACAACTTCTAGTGGGCATTGAACCTAGTACATTAAGGAAAAATGACAAACTTCAAAGTTCTATTAAATAAAATAGTAAATTGCAGTAGACAACTAAGTCAGACCTGTGCCCGTGGAGGAATAGTTTCTGGTACTAATGAAAGTTCCATCTTTAAATGGGTTGGAGGCAGTATCACAGCTCGCACTGAGACAAGAGGTGAAGTATTTTTGTTTCCCAAGAAAAGAACAAGACGTCCATGATGAGATCTCCATTCTGCTTTTATTCCAATCTGAAAGAAAGTAGAAGGTCAAGAAAATAAGTACTTATTCAGTAAAAAAATCTAGGGGAAAGGTAAAACATGATGAAAAATAATTTGTAAAACAACACTCAACCACATAAACACCACTGTGAACTTATTTGGAATTATGAATCATGAATCATTGGCAAGCCAAACAACTATGGCTGGTTCAGTTACGAAGAATCATAAATGAAATTAAAGGCAAGAATCAACTACCGAACTTATAATTTGAGGAAGTTCAGACTTGTGACATGTACAAGTTAAGCTTCTTTTTAACTTTTTGGAAGGCCTTTCTTCAAACAAGGATTTTTAACAAATCAATGAGCAAAGCACGCCCAAGAAGCACACAAAATAATCATTTGCAGTCATCACTATATTCTAGACATAAGTTTAAGAAGTATATGCAGGAAACCTGTATGTAAGGGTCCTCATAGAGTACGCCGCTGTCTTTAAGGCATAGTGCATCGAACCTTTCTGCAATGTTCCCAATTGGCTGTTGGAAAATAGGGAAGGTTAAAACGAAGCTGAAAGAAGATAGTTCAAGCAATATGCTGGATTAATGTTCAAGTAATTCAATCATGTGAAAAATATAGGTCCTCAAGAAAAAGGCTAGCAAAGAAAAGGAAAATCATATATCAGCCTGACGAACCAGCATAATTGGGTACCTGAACTGAGTTTGGTTGATCAACAACTGTGGCCAGTGCTAGGGGACCAGCTGCTTCAGGGGTTCCTTCCAGTGCTGACAACAGACTGTGGTCCTTATAATCAGCTGGAACAGCAGGGGCAGGTGGCCCCTCTATTGCAAGGGGACCCAAAAGATCTCCAAGGAGGTCTGCAGATTGAACATCTTGAGGGACGACTGCATTGATGGACCCATTCTCATGGGACAATTCTCGATCTTGAGAGTTAACTTGAACTTCAGAGGTAGCTTGACCATGAGAACTACTAGCTTCCTAGATATTGCATTTAAACTTGTTGAAGCACTATTACCATGAACAATCATTAACTACAAGTTAGTAGAAAGGCTTAACACTAACCATATTTTCACTTGGCATCCTAACAAGGGCAAGCTGACTAACTGGAACAGATCCATTTGCAGGGCGTTGGTCAGTTACAACCAAAGCATTTGATGTTTGTTGCTGACTCCTTATTCTGATTGCGCTTTGCTCTGCTGTGTCGACTTCAGCATCCTCAGCCTTTTTAAGCAAAGCAGACTAGTGTTGACAATTAAAAACATGAGTTAATAGAAAATGGTAGACTTTTTTCCTTTCACTAGCTTTAGCAAAAAAGGAAAATTCCTTAACTCCTGCTTCATTCATTAACAAATAAATCAAACCCAGAGATCTACCTGGCGTTCTGGAAATTTGGGCATTTCAGCCAATACATCCACTAAAGCTTCCCCTTTCTTACAAAGTGCAAAATACTCAACGGCTCTTTGCTGGATTTCAACATCAATATAACTTTCATATCTGCCAAAATGCACAAAAACATTTCCTATTATGATTATGAAACCAACATACAAAATTATAGACATAATAAATTTTTATACGTAACCAAGCAGGATAGGTAAGAAAAGTATAATACTCACTTTCTGAATATAGACCAGATTTGTTCTTGTAATTCTGGATCTGAAGGATGGTTGTGCATCAAGAGTTTGGCAAATGTTGACAGAAGAATTGCAAGAGTACTTGTTCTGAAGAGAATAATTCTTTGATGCATTACAAAAATGACATCAACAGTCCATAACCAAAATGGAACTCCTGTAAGCTTACGTTATTGTAGGAAGTTTCTCACTAATAATGGTGAAGATTTCCTTAGGGCTACAGCCAGGTCTTCGAGCCAAAAGGTGACTGTATTCTCCAAGAAGATAAGCACTCACCTAATGCATCAATAATATTTACAAGAATTAAGCATATATTGTATATCAATCAGGTGGCAACACAAGAGTGTCACTAAATTAAAACTGCAGTTAAAATCATGGTAAAAATTTGATCAGATATGACTGCCAAATTTTCAGTTAGTGATCATGACTATGGAGTGTGCTGAATAATATACTCCAGTAATCTCAAATGTGAGAGCAACACCCCACCGCCAAAATAATTGATAAAAGCTCTTTTAAAGTATTCCTGTCTCAAAATAAGTAGACCTTGGATTTAACTTTCAAAACCTCAATTGTAAAATTATGAGAACATAAAAAGTGTATGAAGTATGAACAACTTGTTAGCAGATTTTTGCTCCCCTAGAGTTTCAGATGAAACAAATTGCTAAAATGCTCAATCATGTAGGTCTATTACTAAACTTCAACGTCCCATTCTAAAGGGAACTTCAGAAAATTCAACAAGCAAGTGAAATTCAAACAAAACTTTCAAGTTTAGACATATTGAAAACTTCGAGGAATTACTACGGTGGCATGAAGACATTCTACTGCATCAAGTTTTAATAAAAGCTAACAAAATGAAGTGAAATGCAGAGAGTTTTAGCAAACTTGTTTTGTTAACAGAATTCTCTTCTCAATTTGAACAGAAACCAAAGATCAGGATAAGAGAAACACCTTGACCATTGTCTCATGCAAAGCAGGCTTCTCGAGGTACTCTCTCGCTTTCACTGCTGCATATGGCTGTAAAAATATCACTAGAGCAGTTATATGACCAGAATGAGAGATCTACTAAGAACACAAGCCTACATTACTGGCAATAAATGGTGTGAACCTGTAAATCCTCATTGTTAGTGACAAACTGAACCACACGGTACCATATGTCATCACTGACAAAATCCCCAGCTTTATCGATCAACTGGAGAATGACGTCAACATACCTACAAAAAACAAGAATAGACATTATAGACATCAAGATTGTCAAGAATTTGAAGGGCGTAGAAGAGATTTTGATGAATTTATACTAAGTTGAGACAACCCAGAGGGACTATGGAAATGGAGACGGCATGGACCTGAATATGGTTTTCGCAGAGAAGAAATGAGGGGAAGAAGCAGGAAATAAAAGAAAGAAAATACAGAAAGGGTTGGCAGAAGAAGACTAATTTGTGATTTGGAAAGGAAGGTGAGAAACTGATTGGCTGCATTGATAGTATTTTTAGTCTCAAGTGCTTTTGCAAAATCAATAAGGCATGGAAATCTGAATTTTACCATCTCCTCAATGGTAACTTGGATTCCCTTGCTTTAGGTAATTTTTATTACCTCAACAATTTAGCTGAAGCAAAAAGTATAACCAAGAAGAGAAATCAATATTTGCAAAATTAGAGGAAAATTATAAAGATCAGATCATACCAAGTGCTACATAGGAACCATTTTGTCATTTCTCAGTGTCAGAAATTAAGAATAAACTAACTGCCAGAACATTGCTACTAATTAATCTAAGTTTGATTACAGGATTGCAGAAGAATAACATCAATTAGGCCAAATTTTACAATTGAGACAACATCCATAACAATATAACTAAAAACTCATGGTAGAGTTATGGAATATTTTCATAAAATAAATCCTATGATATAACAAAGAGATTCTTGATTGGTCTATCAGTCTATTCAAGCATTCAAATTCTCATTGATGCTTGGACAAAAAACACATTCGAGAGGTGTCGATATAAATGATATAGCCATGAAACAAGTTCTTTGATGTAAAATTGGTACATACCAAGATAGATCTGGAGCAAACTTCTCTGCTAAAATAGCAGCCTTGAGTGCCAATTCTTCACGCATGGCAAACTCTGCTGTATTAAGATACTGACGAGAGATAATAGCAATTTGTGAGGATCTCAGATTACCTTCTATTGCATAATATTCAAACACTAAAGCTACAAAAAGAGGAAAACACAACAAAAGATTCACTAGTACCAGCAATAACTCTTCAACTATATCCTTGGCATTTGTAATGTCACACATACCATAGAGTAGATCAAGAGCACGTCTCCTAATGCTGGAACATTTGCAAATATTTGAGGAATTTACAGTGATCATCAACAGGCATAATCAAGCATAGGAAAGACAATTATGCAGACTCAAAAACAGAGGTTACAAAGAAAAAAATATGCAACACAATACTTCAAAAAGAAATAAATCCTATGGCGGAATTCATACTACAGACAAGAATTGTACACAAAGGAAAGATTCAGAACCAAAAACTGAACATGTCTCACTAATAACCAACCATGGTATTCAACCAACAGCTAGAAACTGAAGGACATGATCACTCAGCATACAAGGACCAAAGTCATTCTCTACAAATGCGTAAATTTCCAGCCACCAAAACAATGTTCCATAGCTAAAGCTGAATTAGCAAGTTCATAATACAATAATCAATTTACCAAGTGTAGCCAAAAGTGATGTAGGGCCATAGTCCACCACCCAAAACGACTGGACACATGGGTGGGGCTGTCCACTACATATACGCAAGATCCTCCAATTTAGCCATGTAGGACTAAAGGGGCTGTTCCCTGCCTATCACTAACTAGCCCTTTCCTTAACTCAAAGCATGTGAGGTGCCTAGACTAGGTCACTTGGCAACTAAAGCCTGTGTGCCCTACTCTGCGAATCATACGATGACAATGTAGACTGGCATCCCACTAAATCCACATCAAAGAGACTTTCACATCATGTCCCATATGTAATGGTTATGCCACACCAATTCTCATCCTTCAGAGCTGAAAGATGTTTTTGGGAGATCAAAATGTCTCCTAGCAAATTATTAAAGAATATAAAGTCATAGAGCAAAGTTAAAAGGAAATTCCCTCTTTCACAGTGACAGAAATTCTGAAAGGTCTGTACTGGCTGATGTTTTGAAAAAAGCAAAGCAGGAGAAAATTGAACCAAACTCCCATCACCACAAAAGTACCTGATATCAGGATCTTTCAAAGAAGTAATTATTTGTGCTTGATGTCGTTTGATAATATCCTGCACATCTGACACCAATAACATCCTCGTCATGTTCTCCTGTGCAAATAAATAAGTGTCTCCATCAGCATACCAACAAAGTCTAAAAATTTGGGAAATTAAGGTGCATTTTTTAAACAAGTGTGGCCTCATCTTCCTCCCACCTCAAGTCAATTGCCACAATTTACTGTTTTTAGATATGATCAACCACCAGCACAACAGATCTTTAGAAATATGATTGGAGAAATTCCTTACCAAGCCAAGATACCTAATGTTCGGTTCACGAACAGCTATAAACTTCCCAAGCAAAGCCACACACTGAGACATCATCTCCTTCTCAGCATCAAGATGCATAACCTGCAATATAGATGAGAGTGATATAACAACTGGGAAACTGCAATATACATTTTGAAATTAGAAAATGCTTGTTTATAGAGACTTTGGTAAACAGAACATTGGTTTCTAACAAACCAAAACCTAAAAAATGTATAAAATAGGAAATAAAAAGAAGAGAAGCGAGAAACTAATAGTCTTATTAACACATTTAGATAAAAGACAAGAAATTTACTCTTCTTAATAATTTGTCAGTGTTGTAAATGCATTATTTCACAGCAACGATTTATCGATCGATTTGAAATCTGTACAATGGGAGTCAAAAAAAGCTTTTCACAACTTAAAGCCAACATCAATATCCTCAGAATGACTGATGCAAGATTGTCCACTGAAGCAAGAACTCTCAGATTTTATTTTCCAGGAAATGCATACAGTATCCAGATCATGGTCATTCACCTAATAAATGGCGTGTTGCATTAGCATTTTAGCTTGTGCATTTTCTAAGACATACACAAAGATCATAGGGCACATCAACCCTCAAATACAAAAAAAAAATGCATATAATTTTAAGGGAAACAACTCACAAGAGCTAAGGCTTCAAACAGAACAGCATGTGCTGCATTGTTCTTGTTGACATTTTTAACAACATCAGTACCCATTAAAATGCGTTGTAGAACCTACAGTAAAGTAAGTTGATTTATTAGCAAACATAAGAAAATAAGCATGTTGCACCATGCTCCATACCAAAAGCAGTCATACTTCAAACAAAGCTCTTCTGATGTTAGGATCTTCAATGGTTGGAAAATACTGAAGAGCCCTCATTGTCTTAACCTGCATTATGTGAATATTGACTATCAGAATAATGATAATTTTTCTGTAACTTTTTCAATTTTTTTAGATGGACGCGAATAATTGCTTAAAGACCTACAACTAGAAATTTGTCGATTCCAAGGTTCATGCTGCAAAATAATGAACACAAACCATTCAACATCTAAGCACCAACTGAAGAACAAAGTAGATGTCTGAGTTATGTGTGTATGTTAGAAAACAAAAACAATTTTTTTTATCATCCTACAATACAAATTCAGCAAATATTCTCTTTATACAAGCACAATGAATTTACACTTCATACTCTTAATTTTTATAGGACGGCTTCCTGTGTAATAATGCTAGAAAATCAATATTTGAATAAAATTGTGATAAGCATAAGCCTGTAGGCTTGGCCAAAGTATGTTAGAGGATAAAATAGCAATTCAATAGAAAGTAATATAAATGTCTGTATAGTAAGCTTATTGGGATATTTTCTCATACATGTAATATGAATACCAGCAAAACAAATCACACAAAAAGTTCAAAAAACTTCTAAGTTTGTTTAGGTACACAACACTAGTGTACAACCTTGATCATCAAGAGCCACTTTGAAGAGCTGCTCATATGCACTAGCAGAATTAATCAATAGTCGAATTTTGATGGATAATAAGGTTATTCCTTTTTGTCTGAATAAACAGGTCCAGATCATTGTTGCAATTCTTTGTTTGCAAGGAAAGGGATGTGCAAAAGATGTGGAGTCTAGAGTAGAGATAAACCGAATCAAAACAATGCACAATAACTGAGAAAAATACAAAAAAGATAATAGTCCCTTCATTAGGAATCCTATTCCCTGCCTTTATAAAAACCTAACAAAAACATCATTAATGACAAATATATCACCCTTTTATCTCCTTAATAAGCCTCATTTTTCTTATCAGGACCTTGGTGGACCCAGTATTTTAAAAAACCGGATTGGACCAGCCAGTTCAACTAGTTAGACTGGAACCTCCAGAAGCCAATGCACTCTCGCTTGATGGATAAGCCAGATAGAATGAGACCTCCTAAAAAAACAGAAAATCAGCTAGAAAGTAAACCCATAAAACCGGATAGACCCTGGTTCTTTGCCTGGTGATCGATTCTCCATTTGCACTTCTTGGACATGAGTTTAAAGCCCAATTACATCGTTGGATTTCTTTAATATTCTTTTTCAAAATTAAGTGTTATTAGGGCACTAATGCAGTACACATTGAATTATATATATAAATTGATCAGTTGATAAATTTAATGTATTTTAGATAATTTTATCATTAATGTTTTTATTAAACTCATAAAATATTTTATAAGTTTATATTAATTTATAATGTCATTTTTAGCTGGACGGTTCAACCAGTTGGACAAAGCATCAGACTCCTAACCTTACCAGCAAAATCTTGGCTGGGCCTTGAGCCTTTGAATAGCTTATCTAGACTGATAACAACCCTCCTAAGGATCTCCATAAATTTCACAACTTTAAAAGGTTATTAAATCATTTAAGTTAAAACTTTTCCTATCAAAAGGAGACTGGAAAGTGTTTGATTAAAATTGTGAATATTGAATGCTGCATAGAAATCTGTTCCTATAAAATTATATGAGTCAACGATTTCTTTTCAGGAATATTCACATGTAGTGTTACCGGTACAATACAAGAATAGTTGGTTCAATTTGTTATACCAAGAACCTAAGTCCAGCTACCCTGGTTCTTTTGGAATTCCAAAAAAAAAGTTTTAAATCAATAAAATCAGATCAAAAACATGTCAAAATGAGTTATTTGAATTTTTATTTTGTAAACGGTTTTAGGTCATCCTGTTGAACCAATTGAACAAGTAAACCTCAGATTCAATCCCTTGACAAATTCAAGCACTTATCCGGTCAACAAACATTGGCCTCAAACAGCAAATGCTCATAATGCTACTGCAAAAAAAAATGATCTTATTTCACAATCAGTGTTGATTTCTAGAGAAACAAGTTAAAGGGCAAATATTGTGTATCCCTTCGAGTTTGAGGCAATTAAAAATCTTCAACATAAGTCTTAATTTAAAGAACATAACAGTTACACAAACAAAAATAAAATCCACAAAGTATGTTTCTAAATTTTCATGCTAGGAAACATGGAATATTCTCTGAATCCAAGGGATCTATAATGCATCCTTAAGTCAAAACTTGTTTCATGTGGAGCCATGGTTTGACTCCAGTTTGATCAACTATTTTCCTTGTCTTTCATATCCTGTCAAACATTGGCACTAGATAAGATGATCTACTACAGCTATCAATCATTATCACATTCCAACAAACCCATTTTCCGTTGCTGGATTTGTTTCCAATCACATCAAATGTATCACTGCAATTATCAAGGAAGAGAATATTCATGGAAATTGCTCTGGCAGAATCCTCCTATGTAGATGTTGCTTCCTAAATGATTGTCAGGATGTTGCCTGAAATAAAATGACAACGAACAAGATCCTCCTACAGAAATGGAGCCTAAAGAAAAACATTATGGATGCCCATGGAACAGGACGAAAACAATTTGATCAACAAGCTAGTAGTATTCATTTTCAAATTAGTATCTTTTTTGTCATGTCCATTGATTTGAAAGAAGAAAAAAAATCAAATTGAACCAATCCCTATTTGAACACTTTCAATACTCAATACATGTGATAAAAGAGAACTGGTTCGTTGTAGCAAAAAGTTTAACTATGCATGGGAGAAACAAAAAAGTGAGAAGTATAAAATAAGTTAAAGTAGATGGACATATAAATGCAGTAGCCAAAGGAATAGTCCCAGCCCCATTCCAGACCAAGTATAAGAATAAATTCAGAAACCAAACAATCCACAATACAAGCAGATAACTGGAATTTATAAGCTAACAATAATAAATAGGTAGAAGTAGACTAGACCTGAAGCCATGGTGATGGAATTCCGTAATAGGTGTACTCTTGTGGAATATCTTGATTTTTTGCCAACCTTTCCAATATTTTAACACACTTTGGAAGGCAATTCCAATAAGCATCAATATTATTCGAGACTAAAGCAACAAAAAGGCTCATAACAGCTGTTAATACTCCCAGATCACGTTCATCCAAAAGCTGTGACATCCTATCAGACCTAAAATAGAAAGAAAGCTTATCATACTTAATTCAGACAAACACACCTAGTAATAGAAGACTTGAATTTTTATGTAGATAAAACCAGATGAGAATATGAATGCACATCATCTACTTACCAACCGTCACTATTGACAACATCAGGGTTCTTCCTGTAAAGACGAAGAAGACACAATGCAGCTTTTTTCCTAACTAGAGGCCTGCAACTACTTGAAATCTGTTGAAAATAGAAGCATCATCAGTCACACATCCATAACAAATATATGAACTGGGAAACTCCATAATATTACCAACAGCTTTTGGACATCAGGTGCCAGTGATTCAGAAAACTCCTTCCCACCAATATTTCCCACCTAAAATATGGATGAAAAAGAAACAAATGACCAATTATCAAATTTAAACAAGCTAACTATTGATATAGATCTATTACATGGCCTTGTCTTGATGTCATAATAATTAGTAAATTTTCTGCCCAATTTGATGAACAGCTACTGTGATTTTACGAGGACAGAAAACATGAGTATGTTCTGTTTACAGTTCAGTAAGTAGACCGCCAATCTATACAATGTTAATAGAGACAGTTCATTGTTTATCATAACTGCCTATGCATCCCTGGTAAAACAGTTTCCACATCAGCAAAATATATCTTGCTTGCTCATCAACTGATTGTTTGATGCAGAAATAAAATATCAGGGAGTTGGATTCTTATTGAGAAACAAGTATAAGGTTTATAATGAAGAACATGCAGATAGTCATTTCCAAGTGTTCCAATATAACCTTTGCTGATGAGATATGACTATTCCAAATACCTACGAATGACAGGGGAGCCTAGAATTAAGCTTACACCTGACACATAATTATTTAAGAGGTTTGCAACTTTTGTCAATCAAAACTTTCTGATGTGGAAATGACCATGTCAGTGAACTCCTTTATCTTGGTGTTTTTAAGTATTCGAATGTTTTCTTAAATTTGTGTTTGCTGACCCCTATATGGGTAAATATCTCAACACAAAGGATTCCATCCCATAAAAATTTCTAGTAGGGAGGAAAAGAAAGGCTTATAGGCAATCACAAAAATTCACAGACTATTTCTCCCTGAAGTTAACTGTGCAGTTAAGTCAAGCCTCTATATTTAAACAACAAAAAGTAATATCAATGGCCTTTTAAATATTATAGGTAAACTGTTAAGAAAACAGAAATGTAGGAAATAAAGATCAAATTACTATTCATGAAACATGTATGCTAGATATGTTAAATGAACAGCAGAATAATCAATCTTCTAAGCATAAAGAAAATGAAAAATTAATATGAGTCTTGAGAAGGATGTTGTATAATACCATGGTCAGTGCCAAACACTGGAAGGTTTCATTTCGCCCAATTATATCATTCCGTACTGCATTTATAACAATTCTTAGGAAGTCATGGTTCTCATTAAGCAAGGAAGATGTCACTATGTACCCAACCTGCAGCAAAAGTTTCCATATAAGAGAAACATATAAAATACAAATACAAATAGACCAAATTCCTTCATGCACTCTATCTTATATATTTCACTTTAGTTTTATGAAGCATTATCCTCGTCAATCTTCTCTTCTTAGTGAAAAAATAGAACAAAGTTGTAAAAATTTGTTAAATCTTTAGCCTGAATAAAGGAAGGTGATATAGTATTTACAGAACATTCAGCATTTTCAGTTTGATGGGTTTTGTACCATGTAAGAACATATAATAACAAATTGTATACAATTGTCACAGATAGAAGATGTGGGGCAACCAATCTCTAAACCTTGCATCTCTAGTTTTCACTTACTTCCTTTAAGATGAGTAGCAAAAGATCCATTCATGAGTACTACTTGTAATGTAAAAATAATAAAGTAAAACTTCATTGTTCTGAACTGCAAACAAAGATAGAAATCTTGAAAAAAAACAGATTGGAGAAGCGCATCCAAAGTTGGTATGCCTTTATAAATCCTAATCATTTGATTTGCAAGCATACAATACCTGTTTTTCTGGGTATTTTGGAGCAGAAATCAATGAAACAGCTTCAGTATGTCCAAAATCAACATCATAACCTAGCATGTATATGTAAAGCATTTTCCAGACGTATTTCTTTTTCTCATAAGGTGACAAGCCCTGTTAATTAAGAAAAGATCAGTGTCACTAAACAAAATAATCTATGACAGACATGACTTAATTATTTAAGTGCACTATACTCTGCACTGCAGTTACTAGAATTCCATCAGAGCAGTATTGAATGACTATGTGATAACAAGAAATTGCACAATCGATCATATCCAATATCGGTTATTTGGAATTACTTTCTCATTGGAATACAAATGAAAAACAACCTAGCAGAATTTATTTCAGTGTTGCCTCCCCTCAGTCCTATCTGACTGGCTACTTTTACGAAGCAATATAAAGCAGTTAAATGCTACATATATAATTCTGCACATTTGTTGTCATTCCTTAATACATGTAGTTTGGTAAATTTACATTCAGTAAATTCACAGTCACAAAACAGTAGAGTAAATGCTTCAATATCTTGAATGTGCAAAGAGAGAATAAAAATAAAAATACGAAAAGGTATTTCTAGTGTATGATAAATGCATTTATTTTTTCATTGAAATAAACAGAAAATTTTAGAGAAAAATTCATGCCAATGAGACACAAAAATCAAAGACAATTAGTGAAGGAAGCTCAAGTTCAATGCCCCCCATGTGAAGGTGATATTTTGTGCTTTTTTCCAGCAAGAATAATTTAATGCTGAATTCACATTCACAAAAGCCAGAACTTAATTTTAGAAATTCTGAATTCAACCAACAAATGAATATCATGAATAAATACCATGGAAAATTCAGTAGTAGAAAACTATTTAGTTAAGAAGTAATATTGCAACTTGTCATTTTTTTTTTGTCTTTAGACAATGAAATGGAGTTGAAACAACAGAACATCAGTCTAGCCAACAAAACGTCACTCTTGAATAATATTGAAAGTGTAAATTTCGCTCATTAACTACATAAGTTATTCCCTCCCGAGCTACTATACTGTCACTGACTTCTGCACAGTAACCCTAGATGCTCAAACGACGGCAAATAGATTGTGTGGCGTGCATGGACAAAATTTGAAAGTTATAGTCGTCCTTCGCATGAAATAGATCTAGTAAAAGAACTATAACATTGTTCAGATATGAAATAATCATAAACCTAGAAGCGACGAGGTAAAACCTACCCGTTGAGGCACAATCAGACAAAAATGGAGGGGGGTTTAGCAGAAGAAAGACAACAGAGAAAAAAACAATCAAAAGAATGGGTCAGGAGTGTTTTGACCTTCTCATTCTTAAACCGGGTACGGATGTTGCCGAGCTCCTTGTCGACCCTGAGCCTCTCCTGCTCCTTGTTCTGGCAATTCCGGACGTCGCTGATGAACACAGAGAGCCCTCGCATCCCGGACAACGCCATGGCTGTTGCCGGCACCCGCACGCCTCGGCGGATCCGTTCGCCGGCGCCCGATCCACGGAAGACCGCCTCAGATCCGAGGATCCCCGCGCGAGATTCAGCGTCGAATCGCCTCCCTCGGCCTCGATTGGGAGGGTCGGTCGCCTCTCTGCGGCTCGGGCGACGGGAAGAAGAAACGAGCTGGTTTCTGGAAAGCGGATCGGAAGAAGCGGACGGAAAATTTTAGAAGGGTCGAGCTACTGCTATATGTATTTATGCACTTTTTTACAATAAAACTCTCAATTTTCTCTTTATTGCGTAAATAATTAATCGTTTCTTCTGTTTTGTAAAACCCTTTTGAACGACCCCGTCGAGGGAGTTACGCAGCAGCAGCAGCAGCTTCTGCGTAGGATTATAAATAAATCAAATCTTCGTAAATAAATTTAATGTTTAATTTAAAATTTTATTTATATTTATTTAATATACATATAATTAAATAAATAAATAATATTCATGAATAATATTTTTAAATTATATTTATTAATAAATTTTTTATCAATTTATTAAATAAAAAAATATTAATTTTAAATTATTAAACTTAATAATTAATAAAATAATTAAATAAATTTAAATTAAGAATTCGATAATATTTAAATAAATTAGTTTTTAAATTAAATTTGAATTAAAAATTTGATAATAAATCAAGCTTCAAATAAATTTAAATTTATATTAAAAAAATCAAATTTAAATTATTATTTTAAAGACTTAATTTATTTTAAACTCGCTTGATTATTTTATCAAACAGTCCTAAAACTCGACTTTGCTCGCCTGGTTTACAATTCTACTTCTGCTGCCCACGGATCCGGTCACCCCGTAGCTATATAAGCACACAGTCCTTCGCCAGCCAATCATCAAAGTCAAGCACAAATGTTAAAATATATTAATTTAGAAAAAATATATATTTTTTTTTTCTAAACTATGTAAAATGCCTTATTAGACCATAAGCATAATGGATCCGACCCGTCTGACCAATCCGACCCAATTGGCACATCTTAATAATCCATGGAAGATATGACGCCACATTCCATAACTTCGGTCCATAATTTCTTACTTGGCTCGGCCCAACATGGAGCCCACACAGAGTCCACTTCCCGACCTCACATTTCAAGGATAGGAAGCCCATTGACGTGGCAGCTTCTCAGCCGTTGGGCCCGCTCAACTTGTAGTGTGTCTTATTTCACCATGTAATTTGATTTTATATATTTTATCAAAACATCAGGGGAAAAAATTAATAATAACGGATAATTCAATAATCTAACATGCCTTATTTTTAAAAAAAATCTCTTCTAGCCGGGCGATAATAATATTTTTTGGAATAATTAAAGTGTGAGATTTATATGGTACAAATATAATTTGTTTGTATTTTTTTTTTTCAGAATTAGAGAGTGAGAATTATATGAGACTATATATAAGTAGACATTTCGACAAACAGATAGAGGGATAGAGGCAGAGCTTTTTCTGCGGCCATGGCGGAGGGAACCATGCGGATGACGGCGTCGGCCTCAGCCACCTGCGTCGGTCTCCGGAGTTCGCTCCGGCGCTTGCCCTTCTCATCTCTCCGGAGCTTCCTTGGCCCCAACTATTTCTTCACCGCTGGCCTCCTCCGGGTTCCCGCTGCCGACTTGTTGGGCCGGCGCCTCAAGACGAGCTTGCCGGCGGTTCCGGTACAGCAGCAGCGCAGCGGGAGGTTCTTCGTGGTGGCCATGGCCGATGATGGTTCGTTCTGCCCTCGCTCTCTCTTTGTCCTCTTAGCTGCTGGCGTGCTTTAGCATCTCTGAAGTTTAATTATTTTTCCTGTTAGTGTTTGTAGAACACATCAAACCTGTTTGATTTAATGCGGCAGAAGTTATCCAGGTCAATCAATCACTCCATGTTCCCTACTGAAAATCCTTTGCTTGAGGCAAAAAAAAAGTGATACATGAATTTATATTACTGATCTTATTGTTTTGAAAAACAGTACGAGCAAACAGGATTGTCTACTAAAATATATACTTCTGAACTCGTTAGACACTAGAAGTTTAGTAGACACAGAAATATGTCATTGTGGTTAATAATTCTAATGTTCGAGTAGATTTATAGTGTCAGCAGGTGTCATTAGAAAATTTGATGACACTTTGCCACGGTTTGTTCATTGAATGATCTTATTCTTATCTCTCTCTGATGCCATTTGGTTTTTTTGGTTATATGTCCTTGGTAAAAGTTCTTGAGGATTTTGTTCCTTCTAAAAACATTTCACAAACATCTCTCAAGTCATCTTCTAAATGTATCGTTGGTAAATCAGCTAATCTGTTCAAAACTTCCACTTTCTTATAACTCTACTCTTCCATATAATTTTTGTCCAACTCAAAATCCTTGATACAGGATTGAAAGATGTGGGGTTTGAGCTATTGAAAGATTAGCAAATGCAAGTTAGTAACTTGAAAAGCTCAATTTGGAAAAGATGCTTACTTGTTGTATCTAGATGGTGTTGGTAAAACAAAAAATAATATAAGAAAGAGAATTTAGATAGTGGTTGGAGATGGGAAGGAAAATTGGTATGAATTGAAGTCCTCATTCACTAGTGACCAAACTTTATAGGATAATATCAATCAAAAAGGAAAAGTCCAAATAAATTATTGTCGCATGTAATCATTTGTTAACACCACGTAAAACTATTCTCGAGTATAGGTCAAGTGGGATAAACATAGTGGTGTATGGCAAGAGAAGTTTCAGGGAAGATAGAAAAACTTATTATCTCTAAATCTTTGTATATAGATTTTCATACTTGCAAAAGAATGGATATCACTAGAATATTAGTACCATATGGATCTAATATCGAGGAGGAGGGAGGCAATAGCAACCTTTGTGTAAGTATGGCCTCATACCTAGAGGTGTAGGTAGATATTTGAGGATTTATAAAGTTGCAACCATCATGGAACACAAATGTGAAATCTTTTTTGTATAGAAGAATTGATGTTTTTTATGGCCATAGAAAATTATCAAATACATTATTGTATCACCCTTATGGATAATTAGAATGTTTAAGTCTTGATTCACCTGAAATTTGATAAAATTCAAGATGTTAGTGGAACCCTTTCACCATGCATACCCTTTGTATTCTATCTTCCCTTCTAATTTAGTTGGATGTTTGAGTGTAAGATTGTAAGTAATTGGCTTTGTGCCTCATTCCATGAAAGGACTATTTGAGAGCATTTAGGGGCATATAGTTTTACAGTAACTTAAGATTTTTCTAACTAAACAAGTTTAAGCAACTACAGCTGAAAATTTGAAAGGAAGAGGAAGAACAACAATCTCTATTTAATGTAAAAAGTAGCCAAAAGATCTGGATATTTGTAACAACATAGTCTTACATGGAAGTTTAAAGGGCAAATAAGATCCCTGCAACTGAGCCAATATTGATTCTAACAAGTTCTTGTTTTTGTCGAAGGATGATAGTAATTCTGTTAATTTGTTACAGAAACAAAGCGCCAAATACCATTGAAGGACTACCGCAATATTGGTATCATGGCTCACATAGATGCAGGAAAAACTACTACAACAGAGCGAATTCTGTACTACACAGGGAGGAATTACAAGATTGGTGAGGTGCATGAGGGCACAGCAACAATGGATTGGATGGAGCAGGAGCAGGAGAGAGGAATCACTATAACCTCAGCAGCAACCACCACCTTCTGGAACAATCACAGGATCAATATTATAGACACTCCTGGCCATGTGGATTTTACACTTGAAGTTGAGAGAGCACTGAGGGTACTAGATGGTGCTATTTGTCTCTTTGACAGTGTTGCCGGTGTGGAGCCACAATCTGAGACTGTTTGGAGACAAGCAGACAAATATGGTGTCCCAAGAATATGTTTTGTCAACAAGATGGATCGCCTTGGAGCTAACTTTTTCCGAACAAGGGATATGATAATCTCAAACTTAGGTGCCAAACCCTTGGTCCTTCAGTTGCCTGTTGGTGCAGAAGATAGATTTCAAGGAATTATTGATCTCTTGAAAATGAAAGCTGTCATATGGACAGGCGAGGAACTTGGTGCCAAATTTACCTATGAAGACATACCTGCTGATCTGCAAGACATTGCTCAGGAGTACCGCAGCCAGATGATAGAAACTGTTGTTGAGTTAGATGATGAAACTATGGAGCACTACCTAGAAGGAGTTGAGCCAGATGAAGCGACACTGAAGAAGCTAATTAGAAAAGGCACTGTATCAGGCAGTTTTGTGCCAGTTTTATGTGGGTCAGCATTTAAAAACAAAGGTGTTCAACCGTTGCTTGATGCTGTGGTGGATTATCTACCATCACCTCTTGAGCTGCCACCAATCAAAGGTACTGATGCTGATAACCCGGAGGTCACCATTGAAAGGCTTCCTAAAGATGATGAGCCATTTGCTGGATTGGCTTTCAAGATCATGAATGATTCATTTGTAGGATCTCTTACATTCGTAAGAGTTTACTCAGGGAAATTAGCTGCGGGTTCTTATGTTCTGAATGCAAACAAAGGAAAGAGAGAGAGAATCGGACGACTTCTAGAGATGCATGCTAACAGTAGGGAGGATGTCAAGGCAGCTTTAACTGGTGATATTGTGGCTCTTGCAGGCCTGAAAGATACAATCACAGGTGAAACACTCTGTGATCCAGATAACCCTGTAGTCCTTGAAAGAATGGACTTTCCAGATCCTGTCATCAAGGTTGCAATAGAACCCAAGACCAAGGCAGATGTTGACAAAATGGCAAATGGTCTGATCAAGTTGGTTCAAGAGGATCCTTCTTTCCATTTCTCAAGGGATGAAGAAACTAACCAAACTGTTATTGAGGGAATGGGGGAGCTGCATCTTGATATCATTGTTGATCGTTTGAAGAGGGAATTCAAGGTATGTGTCTAGCTTAGTAATCTAGTCTGGAAGTTTTCAAAAAACTATTGTTCTACCATTCAATATTGCAAATATCAAAAGAAACAGAGCTGACGCACAAGAAGTTGAGAATTACTTGTTTTATATGCATGTTAGCTATTATGCACATGATTGTTATTAGCGATGATTATTAATGTTCGACCTAGTTGTGAATGTTGGTTAGGGTGGTTATATAATATAGTTCATTTTAATATTTTGGTGCTTTGTTACCATGTATGACTGAATTTTTTTTGTATCAATTCTGAAATTTCATTTCCAATTAAGGAATTGCTATTTATAATCCTTTAAAGCTATATCCCATTGCAAGGATTATGGCTATATTAATTCTTACCCTATTCCATTTGCAAACAGGTTGAGGCAAATGTAGGTGCACCACAGGTAAACTATAGAGAAAGCATCTCAAGAATATCTGAAGTCCAATACATCCATAAGAAACAGTCTGGTGGAGCAGGGCAATTTGCAGACATTACAGTCAGATTTGAGCCATTGGAACCAGGTAGTGGGTATGAGTTCAAGAGTGAGATAAAGGGAGGTGCAGTCCCAAAAGAGTACATTCCAGGTGTCATGAAAGGGTTGGAAGAATGCATGAGCAATGGTGTGCTAGCCGGCTACCCGGTTGTCGATGTCAGAGCAGTATTGGTTGACGGATCCTATCATGATGTCGATTCCAGTGTTCTGGCATTTCAACTGGCAGCCAGGGGTGCTTTCCGCCAAGGTATTAGAAAAGCTAATCCAAGATTGCTCGAACCTATTATGAAAGTGGAGGTAGTCACCCCAGAAGAGCATTTAGGTGATGTTATTGGTGATCTTAACTCAAGAAGAGGCCAGATTAACAACTTTGGTGATAAGCCAGGTGGTCTTAAGGTATGTGAAGCTATGTTCCCTTTTGATATTTGCTTACTGAGAGAATGGTGAAATGCCATCAGCTTAGTATTCATTGTGCCATCAGCTTAGTATTCAGTTTATACTGTTGATCGACACAATTGCTATTGCCGATGCTTCAAATTTGCAGGTTGTAGATGCTTTGGTACCATTGGCTGAAATGTTCCAGTATGTTAGTACCCTTCGTGGGATGACAAAAGGACGTGCATCTTACACGATGCAGCTCGCTAACTTTGACGTCGTCCCTCAACACATCCAAAATCAACTCGCTGCTAAAGAAGAAGCCGCAACAGCTTAAAGGCTCGTGGAATCTGTTTCATGTTTCTATTTTGTTGGAACCAAACACAACAGTTTGTATTCTTCATATTTATTGAGAATATAAAGGACAGGTCAGGCCTTCAGCTTTTGCATGATCCAGTAAATCATTACACTTTAGATGATGATGGATTTAGTGCCTTATTCCTGAAGTTTTCTAGATAAAAAATACATGATGAAATACCAGCTATGGTATCTGACCTGACCAAGTTAATCATCTGCTAATCTTTGCTGCAATTCTAAGTGATCATATGTGTCCCTCAATTGTCTTCAACCAGAAACTAAAGTCAATGCTCGTCAAATCTAAGAAACTTAATTCCTTGCTTGTCATACACTCCCTTTATTACATGCGAGTCATTGTCGATCATGCACCCTCACGAGCATTCAAGACACTGTCATGGTCGGCGTGACTTTGTATGGGAAAGTTTCAGTGCACTTCCAAACGTTTGCATGTGTATCTTGTTTAAAATGATAAGTAGTCATTTTATTTTAAATTCTGCAGCAATATTTAACTAGTCAATGATGAAGAAGTGATGCTCAAGCTGGAAGTGATCTTTTGCGTATAATATTTTTTTTTACTGAAATCTTTCCATCAAAGCTAAGTCATCTTCTCCAGGAGCAGAGAGCCTGCAATTTAAAACCCCACCAAGCATAGACCCCACTCACTCTCCATTCTCCCCTTCCCACCATCAACCATGCAACGCCCGATGCTACCTCCGCTGTTCTTCATCTTCTTCTTCTTCTTCTTTCCGGCGATAGTTTTAGCCGGAGACATCTCCGGCGACGGCGGTCGTGACATTGAGGACTGGTGCAGCACGACGCCGCACCCGGAGCCTTGCCGGTACTACCTCCGCGGCCGCGGACGGTCGCCCAAGGACAAGGAGGAGTTCTACCGGCTCTCGCTCCGGGTGGCGTTTGACCTCTCCCTCCACGCGCGCCGCCACCTTCGGCAGCGCGGCCCCGCGTGCCGACGAAGCGCCCGCGCGCGCACCGCCTGGCTCGACTGCTGGAAGCTCTACACCAACACCGTCCTCCAGCTCAACCGCACTCTCGCCGACGCCGCGTCCCGGTGCAGCTCCGCCACCGCCTTCGACTCGCAGACCTGGCTCAGCGCCGCGCTCACGAACCTCGGGACCTGCCTAAAGGGTTTCAACGATACCGGAGCCTCCGTCGCCGTTATTGCCCCCGTCACGCGTTGCAACGTCTCCGAGCTCATTAGCAACTGCCTCGCCATCAACCGCTACGCTGCCTCCGCCGCAGTTCGCAATGCCTCAGCCGGCGCCGCCGCCCCTGACCACCCTCCGACCTGGATGACACTCTCCGACACCGGCAGTGGGAACCGGAGGCTCCTGCAGAGCTCCCAGCAAGCTAATCTAGTGGTGGCCCAGGACGGCTCTGGCAACTTCCGGACCATCAGGGAAGCTCTCGACGCCGCCGCCCGCTCTCAAAACAGAGTAAGCTCCAGGTTCGTGATCTACGTCAAGGCCGGCATCTACAACGAGATCTTGCAGATCGTCAGTAGTTTAAGCAACCTTGTCATGATTGGCGACGGCATAGGCCAGACCATCATTACCGGCAGCCGGAGCGTCGCTAACGGCTACACCACCCTCAGCTCCGCCACCTTCAGTAAGCTCCATAACATCTCATTTTTATAGCAAACAAACATGATCCGATCAAAAAAAGGTTGTTTTTTTTTTTGGTTTAATTAGGCGTTTTTGGCGACGGATTCATAGCGAGAGGGATCACGTTCAGGAACACCTACGGGCCGGGCTCGCAGGCGGTGGCGCTGATGTCGGCGTCCGACCGATCCGCCTTCTACCGGTGCAGTATCGAGGGGTACCAGGACACGCTCTTCGTCTACTCCCAGCGCCAATTCTACCGCGAGTGCGACATCTCCGGCACCATCGACTTCATCTTCGGCAACGCCGCCGCGGTGCTGCAGCGGTGCAACATCCTCGCCCGCCTACCGCGCCACGGCGAGTCGGACGTGATCACGGCGCAGGGGCGGAGCGACCCGAACCAGAACACCGGCATCGTGATCCAGCGGTCCACCATCCGGGCCGCGGCCGACCTCGCGCGCGACCGGTCCGGGGTCCGGTCCTACCTCGGCCGGCCGTGGATGCAGTACTCCCGCACGGTCTACATGCAGAACGACATCGCCGGCCTGATCGACCCGGCGGGGTGGCTGCCGTTCAACGGAGGGTTCGCGCTCGACACTCTGTACTACGCCGAGTTCAGGAACACCGGACCGGGTTCGAGATTGTCGCGGAGGGTCAGGTGGCCCGGGTACCACGTGGTCGCCCGGCCGTCGGTCGTGAAACCGTTCACAGTAAGCCGGTTCATCGCCGGCCGGACTTGGATTCCGGCCACCGGCGTGCCGTACGATCCTACCTTTGTTTAACTAACTTATCGATACGCCAAATTCCACATTTTAAATTATTATGATGATTAATTATTATCATCATTTAATTCATGATCTCTTCTTCCATACGCCAGAGTGGAATGGCCATTTATTTTTTACCGAAAGAAAGAAAAAGAAATTATCAAAGCATCGCCAGTAGCGTGCATGATATATCTTTCATTCGCACGTGGCCACTTCCCATTGGATGCGCTCAAATCTAAGCGCCGGGAGGAGAATCTAAAACGCATCACACGGATATCGAATCATCATAAATCAAAAAAATAATAATAACCAGATAATATCTAATCTTAAATCATCAATTTAATTTTATAAAAAAAAATTATAAATTAAGAATAAATTAAAATTCATTTTGATGGATAACTCAAAATTTTAATATTTCATAATTATATATTTTATTAAAAAAAATATAAATATATTATAATTAAAAATCAAATTATAAATATTTAAATAATTATTTAATATCTTTTCGCTATATCATAGCACGGCAGCCGAATCATCATAAATCTAGGAGCAGTCACGTGGATCCAAACGTCGAATATCAAGATTATTTTAAAATGAATCGAAGCGGAGACTGAGGCGGCCACCGTCCGCCGGGAGCGGCGGGTCGTCGGGTGGCTCTCGTGCCGATGGCCAGCTGTTTCTTTCTACAATTGTGGGGATTTATGATTTCGAAACGGGCCACGTGGCCTACTGCGTGAGGTGGATCAAGTAACAAATTTAAATAGCCATTTTTAGGATCGGATAATTAAAAATAATTTTTTTTATTGGAAAAAATAAGAAAGGCATCCTTTTAGTCGCCCCCTTCTTTATTTATTTTTATTAAAAAGACACCCCCACTGACCCCTCGTAACATTATATAGATACAGATTGATTTTAACTTTTGTTGGATGGATCGATTTTAAATTTAAATTTAAAAATCGATCCATTAGTTATATGAATAAAATAAGTTTATATTATATTAATTATAAAAATATATCTATTATAATATTATAATAGTTATAATTTTATAATAATTAAAAATTATAATAATTAAAATTTTATAGATATTATTATATGAATATTATTGAACAGAATGTCAATGTTGTAATAACTTCATTTGAATGTTAAATTCACGTAGTAATAATTATGATTTATTAATTGTTAGAATATGAATATTATTGAACAGATTAAGTTTACTGACTGATTCAAAATTTAAATTTGAAATTGATTAATTAAAAAATCATAATCAACTGAACAATATATTTGAGAGTAGCATCATAATTAATTAATTTTATAGGGCGATGAGATGGGGCATCATTTTGATAACCAACCTTATTTACAAATGGCATATTAAATTTAATTTCATGAGATGAACGTTTAATTCCATGTCATTCAAAATAATTTTGATTGTGTTTTTTCATTAAATCTTTTTATTTTATTTGAATTATAATTATTCTTTTATATGCCGTGGAGGTTAAAAATCAAGCTGATCATCTTATGTTTTTTGGGATAAACATAATAAAATTCATATAAAATATGAAAAAAAGTAGCTTGTTTGAATTGATAAGCTCAATTATCATAGTTTTTCATTTAAATATATAAAAAATAAAAAACCTCCTGTATCTTATATTACAAATATATTCGGCTCGTCCAACTTGCCTACGAATCAGTAATCAGTGTGACCAATAGACTCATCCCGCTAACAAGGAATGATAATTTTTTCTGAATTCGAAAAAAAAAATTAATTTGAACGAAAGAGAATATGAACGATTAAATAATTGAATAAAATATTCGATTAATCAAATATAAAAATAAATCTAATAAAATTTTACTTATACTTAATCTGAATATCCAAATTAATTTGGAGAGTCTAGCATCCTCCACTGAATGTCCACTTAATGTCATCGTAACTGAATTTAAATTTAAAAAATAAGCACCATAGTTTATTTTTCATACTTATTTTTTGAAAATCAATCCATAGCGTTGTTAAATTTTGATTTATTCAATTTAATTGAATTAAAAATTTGAAAATTAAAATCAAATCAAGTAAAATAATCAAATTATCTTTAAACTAAAATTTTGAAATAACTTACTCAAGATTTTAAATTTGAACGATTCAATCAATTTATTCGACTTAAGCAAATTTTTACTCACTTTTAAAAACATTCGTATTAATTTAAACGTTAATATGTGATACTCTTCAAATAGCATGCCACTTATTCTTTATATTAATATCTATTTTTATTAACACATTTATATTTATTATCTATGAGTTTCATTATTTATTTATTCATTTTTATTTTTTATATCTGAGTTTTTTTTTAATTTATTTTTATAAAATCTGTGTGTTGAAAGAATTAAACATAATTAATGTGGATATTATAATATCCATCCATATTATTTGTAATACTATTCGAGCATTATAACAATAACATCCACATATTAATACAGATGTTTTTATAGAGGATATTTGGTTCTCTTACAAGTACGAGGATAAATATTAGATCCTCTCCGATGAATACGAGGATGAAAATTAAAGTTCTATAAGATAAAAATAAATACAATAAATATAAATATAAAATCTGACTTTTCCTTACCCTCATCTAACTTGCTTACTTCAATCTTGACCTATCTAATTCGAGGTATCTATGTTGTTTCCATCGGAGAAGTAAGTCAATGAATAAATTATCAGCGGTGTAGCTACGACAATGACGTGATTCCCAAATAGTACGAGCGAGGCTTCAAATGGAGGTTCTCCATGAGTTTTGTATGGACAAAGAAAGAAATCCTAAAGATCAATAGGACTATCAGGAGTGGTTCTGACAAGGTCCCTCCGACGCTCAAATTAGTAGAGTACTAGTGTCGTCCCTTGAATTATTGTAGGGATTTTCGTATCCTTTTCTTAATATCTCTTCCGATGCTTTTATACTCGTTTTCTACCACTTTACTCATGTGTATCATTAATAATGAAGATATGAGGAATTATTATATCAGCGAGGGCAACGTCCCCTCGTATCTTTTACGTATCTCGTATGCGTGGTAGCAGGGAGACACGTGCTCCATCAAGATTTCTAGGGTCTAGTCTTTTTCCTGTCCCTGAATAATGGGTTTGAACCTTGCAGATCTGGGCCTTAAGTAACTTGGGTTTTACCTCACCTAGGAGCACGGGTTTTTGGGCTTCAACCGGGACTTCTAGTTGAAGGCGATGTTCCCCGGGCGGAGCCTCTTGGCCCCGATTGGCGATGTTGCCCGGGACGGAGCCTCCTGGCCCCGGTTGGCGATGCTCCCCAAGCGGAGCTTCCTGGCCCCGGTTAGCAATGCTTCCCGGGCGGGGCCTCCCGACCTCGGTTGACGATGCTCTCTGGGCGGGGTCTCCTGACCTCGGTTGGCGATGCTTCCCGGGCGGGGTCTCCT
>JBBUKS010000021.1:4079217-4090612 GCA_038050645.1 Hedychium gardnerianum
CCAGAAACCCCGAAGGGATTTTTTGGAGAGGCACAGTACCACACTGTTGCTAAGAGGGCTCGAACACGGCACCGCAGACAACATTACAACTTGTAATATATTGCTAAGAGAGCTCGAACCCAGCACCTCAGGCAACAGATGTCTCCGTGCTTACCACTTGGGATAAGGCACATGTCTTGTTGATTTCTAAGATTGCAAAGAGTCCATATATGTCTTCCAATATTATTTTTCGGCTTCGCTAGTGGTGGTCCAGAGATTTAAAAAAAAAAATCTTTTCTACTTAGTCCTGATATGAGAGTATATCATAACCATGTTGAGCCTGATCTCCCCATACCAAATCCATCGTATGAGAAAACAAGGGGAAAAAAAGAAATTTATTTGTTTTCAAAACCTCTGGACCACCCCTAGGGAAGTTGAAAATAATATTAGAGGGCATATTTGGACTCCTTACAACCTCAAAAATTTCACAAGACTTGAAATAAGTGTAATTTGAGCTCTCTAGGTTGATCAGTAGATTTCGATCAAAACTCATTGATCGACTTAGAGATCTCATATTGCAATTATTTAAGGTCATATAGATTTATGAGATTACAAGGAGTTCAAATATATTTTCTATTATTATTTTTAGTTTCCTCAAGGATGGTCAGGTTTTGAAAAAAAATAAATATCCTTTCCTTTTTTTTCTTTTCTTGTTTTCTTCTGCGCTGAGCTTAGTATGAGTAGACCAGACCCAACATATGATCATGATATGCTTTCAAATCAAGACTAGATAGAAAAGAAACTTTAATTTTTTTAAAACATCTAAACCACCACTAGGAAAGCCAAAAATAATATTAGATGATATATTTGGACTCCTTACAATCTCAGAAATTTATAGGACCTGAAATGAGTGTAATTTAAACTTTCTAAATCGATGAATAAATTTCGATCAAAACTTATTGATTGACTTAGAGATCTAAAATTACACATATTTCAGATCTTGTGAATTTTTGAGATTAGTCGGAGTCCAAATATGTCCTTCATTATTTTTTTAATCTTTTCTAATAATGATCCATAAGTTTTAAAAAAATTAAATTTGAATTAAATAAAAATTGACAAATGAGGAAAAGATAGAGAGATTTGTTTTTCACAAGTGGAGAGAGAGGGGGAAAGAGAGAGATATGATTGATAGGAGAGTAAAATAAAAAAATCAAACAAATTAATGCATCCTTTAATAATTATCAAAATATGATATGACTTTTAATTAATTCAGAAAGTTACATGTGTTTTTCGATAAAAAGCTGAATATTATTAGTATTGATAAATATATTATTTTGATGTGAAACAAAAGAACGCTTTAAAGTATGTTATCAAAACTGTAAGCAAATCCAGTTGAGTTGACCATCACTATATTGAAATTTATTCCTTTATTTATTGAAAATCTTAGCTTGAGATGTTTGTCAAACTAGAGACATTATCCTTTTCTTTTCTCTTTGTTTCTTTCAAAGAACTTTGACGCTTTCATGTCAAATTGTTATATGTCTGATTTTCTCTCTTTTTAGACTTATTTGGTAAAATGGAGGCTTGGTTAAGTTTCTTTATTAATCTATTATATCATTATTTATATTTAACTAAATTTTATTCTATTTTATTATTACTAACTAAAATTTTCTTTCATCTTCCTCAATTAATATATGTGTATTTAAGAACACATAAAACTTATTAAGCATCTTTAAAGTGTTTTGAATAAATAACTTTGTATTAAAAACATCATCATGCTGATCCAATACAATCTTCTTGAGAAAGCAGTTCATCATTTTTTTTTCCTTGAGAAAGCAGAAACATGTTATTTGATGATTGATAAAGAGCTGCAAAGTAAAAGAAACTACAATGGTTTTAACAAGAAAATTCCCACATCAACAGAGATTTATGTATGTTTATGTTTATTGCGGTCTAAAAGAATGTTATCTACAATTTGATGAGAGCTTCAATTAACAATAGAAATATCAAATATCCTTCTAATAGGGTTGTAGTAAACCACTAGGCATCATGTTCAAGGAGGAGTAACAGAGGCTTTACAGATGGGGCACCAATTCTTTAACCGAAGCCACTGGTCGATGCATTGAATATGGTAGAAATGATCGCAAACCAACGTGCCAATCTCATCCTCAGCAACCCATTCTTCCTGAAGAAATTCAAAGATTTGATACTTCAAAAAGTAGCAAAACAGAAACCTGATTGTCGATACATGTTGTAGAAGTTAACTGAGCTGGAAATTAGAAAATTTTCGGGAGGCAAAATCGCTGTTGAGAGTGTGTATTCAGCGTCAAGTAATCAGTTTACGACCTATACCTGGCATATGCTGCATTTGTCATCACCTTCATCAGAGCAAGAGAAGCCAGAGATTGAAGAAGCAGGCACATAATTGCTTCTCTTCAAGCATTTAGACAAAGCTTCCTCTGTAAGGGCTGTGCACACTGTACCCATTTCCTCGCCCAGTGCTAACAATTCCTGTTCGAGGAATAAAAATTCCTGAGACATATTCAGCTGGAATCATTGCATTAATAAATTTTTGAAGACTGGAATGCATATCAATGCATCGATCCACTTTTTGTTGATTGCAGTTGAGTTAGCATTGAAATTTATCAGTAGTCTATGACACTACATATAACTTAAAAGATAGAAGAAACCTCATATGTCATGTTATCGATATCCATCCTCATGTCATTGTATTGGTCGTTGATCAGGCCATCCAAAAATAGACGACTCTCAAGAAATGATAGTTGCTGCAAGGTTAACAAGTTGTGTTAATTGTATCTTAATACAGAATGGAAATTTAAAAAATTTCTCAGTAGTTTTTATCTTTATGAAATAGATATTGTTCAGCATTTCAGTGTTAATAAATTGTCAAATGTGCAGAATGCAGACAACCTCCTCAAATGTCAATCCTTCGTGTTCAATCCTCTCGAGTTCCAGTAGCACCTGCATGGAGCCAAAATGAAATCTAAGAAAACTCGAGGGAATTCTGATGACAAAGAGCGATTAGAGGCAATTCTCCACTCGTAAGACATGTAGGCTTAAGATTAGAATGAATAACTATTACAATAATAGAAGTTAGTGGTACCTCAGCAATACTTCTATTTAAGTGTGGATAACCATCATTATCTTCTGAAAAATCATCGAATAGGGACATGGCATCTCTTGATGATCTTGATGAACTTCGATGATCCGGCAGCAAGTTCAACTCATCTACTTGTCCTGAGGGCCTTGTTCTAGGAGTGCCACTAGGTGCCTGCCTTGTTCTAATTGAGACAACACCTGTACTGGTAGATTGGCTTCTGGATCTTCTTGGGTTTTGATTAGAAGCTAAATTGTGTGGAAGACAATTAATGCTTGAAGAAACTGAACTTGTTGCGTTAACTGATGAATAAATGCTTTTGCCTCTGGAAGATGGGCTTCGACTTCTAAAGGATCTCCTCCTTAAGTCGTTTTCTCTCCTTCCATCTGCTTGTCTAAGATCATTCAAGCCATCATCCTCAGACCTGGATGACACATCTCGTTCAATGTGTGTAAGAGCCATGGGATTGTTTCCAGATGTATTTGAATTCTCTTTGAAGCGAGATTTGGGCTGCCTAGCTACTTCCTTAGATGCTCTAGAACTCAATTTTGATCTCACTTCTCGAGATGCATTTTCTGATAAGCGCTGCACCTTTGCAGGTTCAACTGTAGGTCTTAACACTACAGACTTTGATTTTTCTTTCTTCCGAAATCTTCTGTCGGAATCTGTATATTTGCGTCTGTTGCCATTGGCTTGTCTATTACTACTTTCCGCAGCATCTTCTTCATCCAATCTTTGTTTCAATCTTGGCTCTCTAAAACCAACAGAAGATGATGACTTAGATGAGCTTGAGCGAATGGAATTTTTGTCGTCTTCTCCTACCTGGGTGCCTTGAACAGAATAGCGACTAGCGCAACATCCTAACCGGTTACAGTACCGGATGCTTCTATCATGGAACTTCTGCTCCCTAAAAGTTATGCTGCATCCACCTTTGCTAATTATTATTCCACTAGCAGTCTTTCTGCCCATCGAGTCGTCCATAGTATTGAAAAGACAATTTTGAATTCTTCAACAAGAGAAAGCTTCTTTTTCTAAAGAAGATGACGACAACAACCAAGAGAGACTAACCTAGAAAACAAACACATAATTTCAGTCAGCTCCTGTTTCTAAGTTGTGATTGAAATAAAAATAGCAAATAGCAGTAATGCAATGATAGAAACTAAAAGCAAATAGAGAACTTATTTCCACTCTTTGAACTTTTCCAATTTCATTTTATCTATCATTTCCTGTATAGCACAAACTCTTAGATTTTGTAACCGATACAGTGTATCATCGATAAATAAAGTCCATGGTTGGACTAACTCATTTTATCCTCTATGGTATACTATATCCTCAAGGCAGTAATTGTTACTAAAAATTCTTAGCATGACATTAGAATCAAGAATGTAAAAGTTTAGAAAATGAAGAGAAATAACTACCGATAGATATGTAACAATATCAGTGTTGTTGTCTTCTTACAAAGTGTAGTTGCCATTGCGATGACTTAAAAGAGCATCTATGAATCTAACTAAGCTAGCTCTCAAACAATCGCTATGATGAAAAAATAGAAAAGATTATAAGGAAATATAGAGCCCTAATTTGTTGTTATTATGTCACCCAAAAGGGAACTCTAAAGAATAAAGATACATAAGTTTGCAAAACTACCGAAAATCAATTTTCTAATTCTTATGTCTAAGCTAATATACCAAGAGTGTGCTAAAATCACTTCCTAATGGATAAAAATAACCCAACTGAAAAAAAAAATACCGAGATTACTGCCATGGAAATCAAAACATGGCTGACTTTGCCCATTGAAAGCCATACAGAAAGTAGAGATCGTCATTAATTACACAAATTGGAGGTTCCATGGCTAACATCAAAGTATCAAACTAAAGAAAAATGAAAACAAAAAGACGAGGCAATGAAAGAACATCGTAAGTAGGTGCCCTTCTCTTTTCAATAAGAACATGAAGAAGGAAATAGTTGCTTTTTTGTTATCTTACTCAAGTGCAATAAAACAACTTCATCCTCTATCTAATCCAGTTCTCCTACAACCAACGAACACAAAACATAACATGTGGGATTCACCAAACCCACCAATAAAATCAACAAGAAATCGCACGATAATCAAAAAAGCCAAATCAAATCACGCTTCAGAACAAAGCAATTCACCGAAGACCAGTTACCTTTGGTGAAAAGCAAAACTCTTGGTACAAACGAACAAAGAAGCAAAGTTATTAAAAATTCTCCAAGGCTACAAGCCAATCCACTAGAACATAAACCAGAAACAACAAAATCACAGATTAAAGCCGAGAAGACGCCCGAAAACCAACCAAGATCAGAACTTTCTCTTTTCACAGCGATCAAGATCGAAACTTTGAAGCCATAACTCGATCAATCTCCGTCGCGAGGCCCAAAAAGATGCGGAGGGAAGGAGGGAGAGAGGCGTACCTTGTTTTGCTTCTCGGAACTCCGAAGGAGAGGCCAACAAAATCGCTCCACAGGAGAGAAGCCTTGAGGAAGGCGGCGGCGGAAGGAGAGGTTTTAATATACCTAAAGCGAACGCCATCGGATTGGCACGGTCGCGATCGCGCAGCGCGTCAAAGAAGAGCGCCTTCCCGGTTCCGGCCCAGAGGGACGATCTGAGCCGTTGGGTAGGGGGGGCCCAGCCGCGCCAAGGACGCATCGGTGGCCTTTTCAAAAATATTTTCGGAAAAAAAAAACCTTTTTTTACTTAAAAAGGTGTGGCTTCTGTCTCAGACAATAAGAATGTCCGCAACTTCGGTCAAAAATATTTATTTAGTAAACTCGTGTAAATTTTTTATTTTCATCTATATTTTTAATATTATATATATAAAAAATTTTAATAACCTACTCATCTTATTCAATATAATTATGTACACTTACTGAGGTGATATAATCTTGATCATTAATTATATCACACATATTTTGATTAATGATGTGCAAGTGATCACCTCAGCAAATGTCTATGATTGTACAGAATAAAATATATAGACTAATAGAATTCTATATTTATATATATATATATATATATATATATATAATAAACCGATACTGTGCATGGGGACAACGTTCTGTGATGAAGTTGATGGCCGGCTATATGAAAGATTTTGTTTATGATTTCTTGAAAGGAGAGGCCCATCAGTTGTGTTTGTTAAGTACACGGAACAATAATAATTAAGTTAATGGTGGGTGGATAAAGAATGCATCGACATCATCATGTGGCTCACTACTTGCTTGTCCGGCTTGCCAAATGGATGATGATAGATAGTTGGAATGTTGGCTTGTCGATCAATAGATACGTTATAAATTAGGTTTCGAATTTATCTAATAAGTAGATTAATCGGATGAAATTTGAACACATGAATTCCTTAATTATAATTGTGGGATGGGGGTGGTCTGAATGTGAAGTGAGTGTTTGGTTTTGTAATTTGAAGAAGAAGAAGATGCTTCTCGTACGTCTCAAAAGAGCTGAAGTGCTATTTTGCTTCCATTTGGTCAACTCGTAGAAACTCTGTGATAAGGACAGTGTATGTGATATATGAAAAGAAATATACCTGCGTCGATGAGGAAGGTAATTATATCAAGGGGATGAAAAATATCTCTCATAATATTCTTAATACAATACAATTTCATCACTCATGTTCAATATTCGTGAAATAACAATATCATACTCAATATTTATTATAATAATAACTTTAGAAATTTTAAATTTTATTAATTTTAATATAAAAAATGATCAAGAGCTGAAGAATCAAGCTATGAGTCAGAGATATCCAATCAGATATAAAAAAATCAAACTTAGAATCGGAGATATTCGATGTAAAAAAACCAAACCCTAAAATTGAAGATACTTAACCGAATATAAAGAAGTCAAATCCTGAAGTCGAGAATATCCAATCGAATATATTATCTAATCTGGTCAAGAATCAGAATTGATATCATCCGATCGACTGAAATTGGTACAATTTGATTAGTTGGGTCTCATCTTTTGTCGATGGATTTCTAATCAATTATTTATTTTTTACATTGGTTGATTTATCATATATTTTGATTTTCACGTCAACTAAAATATTGACTTTTTGACTGAGGCATCAATATCGACCGCATCAAATCTCAAAAGATTTCAAAACTAGATATACTGATTTAAGAACAATTAAGCACCTCTCTTTTGGTGACATCGATATCTTTGACAGGGCCAGTGGAAGTAGTCTTCAGGCGTTCATAGGGGAAAGTGGGCAGCCCTTCTTCGTCTTCTGCTTCGCCTTCCTTTTCAAGGAGGATAGTAATTCAGAATGTCTACCTTCAGGTCACCTTTGTTTTCCCAACATAAATACAGCATAAGTCGGTTTCCAAAATTGATCAATTTCTGTTCCCTCCTTTTGTGTTTTGGGCGGCACATTTGGCTGTAAAATTCGAGTAGGCGTATGTCAATGGCTATAAAGTAAACATACCAAAATTAAGTGTTCTTGGTCGAGCACCAGAAGCATGGAAAAGGAATTGAACTTAAGCATATCAGGACTAATCTATATTATAAAATGCTTCTAGATTCGTTCACCTCAAGGATTCATATGGAAAATTTAAGGATTTGGGAGTGAGTGGCAAAGTTTCCATCTCAAAGGCATAGTGAAAAGAAGTCAATTGAACTACAAAGCTATATTTAAAATTTAAAAAGATATGTCACACCTTAATAAAATCTAGCAGTCTCCCAACCAGCTCCTGATTTACAGAAGTAGTCAAGCTTACAACATGACGAATTCAAAGATGAAGCCACCTGTTAAAGAAAAAAAATGATAAGATAAAGCATGCTTGGATTGAAGTTTATGACAAACAAGGTTGCTCATGCAAGATTTACTAGCTCAACTTGAATTGCTTGCATATTTTTTGGGCCAGACCCTTGTACCCGAAAAAGTGCAACACCTTCCTCTGAATATGTGTCATCGACAGAGCTATTTTCCTTAATAAAGTTCTTATATCAAGAACTAACCCCACCTTGTCAAGTATGAAACATGAAAAGATCAAGCAAGTTTCTTAAGCACAAAGTCGAACTACTACATGGAGAGGATCTCTTAATTGTTGTTTTTCAAAAGCTTAAGGTATTAGAAAACACTCAATCTATACATTTATATTCTCAAGGTTATGCGGAAAAGAAAACTGGACAGGATTATCCCAATCCTCATATGTTTGTAACACAAGAACAATTTACTCCAAATGGATGTGATCTTTGAAGAATCAAACCTTAAAAACTAGTAGGGTCTGGAAAATAGAGAAGAATTGTATAGGCTCCTTTCCTTCATAAAATCGAACCTGAGGAAAAATGAGTAGAACACTGTCAGCATCAATAAATTCCCATGGTACACCATCTGCGATGCATTGATATACCAGAACAGCCTGTGGCTTCAAGTTTTCAACCATTTTCTTAGCAAGTGAGATTGCTGCAGTTCCTCCTCCTGAACCAGACACAATATTGTTCAATACGCTGCCAAGTAAATCAATGAATCCAGTTGTTTAAAATCAGTGTCAAACATAACCTTATTATAGAGATGTCAGTGAATTGAGAAGTTGCAAAATATATAGAAAAAGCCATCAACTATCCAAGGATATAAAAATGCAGGCCTTTGTAACTAACTTTCCTGTAGAAGTATATTAATAATTAACAGTAAAGAAAGCATCTAATGAGGTACCTTCAAAATCACATATGAATCTCCACTGAAAAACTTTCGATGAGAGGAACTTTCCACAAGGACTGGGCAAAATTTTTCTATCATCCATATCTCTAGTCCACTGTGGATTGTTAAGGAATATTTGACCTGTTTACACCATGATATTCATAAATTGACCCTCCCTGTTGGTAGGACTTAATTAGGCATCTTGTGTGTTGAGCCTCTTTCTTAACACAACAATCTATTTGCAAATACCAAAACAACGAGAAGCAACAGAATGTACATAGCTGGTTATGTTTTGCATAGATTCATCATCTCCAAATTATGCATTTTTGTTGATAACTAAATAAAAGTTCATAACTAACTTTGTCAAAAATAAACTGTATAGGTTCAATTATTTCAAAACAAATAAGATTAACAAAGAGGCATGGCACGGATACGCCTCTTGCCCGGCTCCTTGGAATGTTGGATCCACATCTTTCAATAACACTGCCATCCTTGAAGGACTAAGTTTCAATGTTTCTAGCTACAAGAAGCAAACAGGTAATTGAAAAATAATTTACTTTTTATCTGAATGGGCATACAAAATAACAATGAGAACTCTCATGAAGTAACCACTTATAGAGGTGTAAATGAAGCACCTTCAGCTTATAAGAATATCTTGAACCTCAGCAAAGGTCATGGCACCAAAAGGTTTCTTATTGGGAGAATTTATTTTCAACACCATAATGCTTCACCAAGTTCACTACTGAAACTCCATTTCTATGCGTAGTTTGTATGCAGTGATGAGGGTCAATGCACAGAGAACTGTCCACAACCTTAGAACACAATCTGCTAGTCTTGGCAGTATCTTCTATTATATTAATTCCATATGCAATAGAAAAAATGCAGTACAAAATGATGATAGGAATGCGATAGCTAAATTAAGGAGCAATCACAAATACACGAGATATGATCTGATGGAGAAAAATGCGCAAAGGATTTGGATCAACTTGCTACTGAACTCAATCAGATATACAAGGAGAGTCGATGTGGATCTGTACTATCCAAAACCTTAGCGATATAATATCAAATCCATGGATCTTTAGGATCAACAAAACTCCTCGACCACAAATTCCTGAACGATTAACTACAATCTGCTAAGTCCAAAATCGATTAAAATACCTCAAATCACTATAATGGCGATGAACGGATCGAATTGAATTAGGGATCCCACCGGAGGTAACTCAAATCATGCGGCGGCTGGTTCCGATTCAGGTAGAGCGACGCAGGAAGACGGCGAAGGCAAGTCGATCGATCGATCGCGGCGACGACGCGAGATGAGAACGATCGTCAGTTGATCATCGGGCACAGATCGGAGAAGGCGAGTGACGGTGGCCTGCGGGATCGTCACTGGTGGAGTTTGAAGGCTAAGGGGCCCATTGACGCTCAATGGGACCCAGCATATTGGCCAATCACCGAAGTGATCGTTCACCGGAACGAAATTTCTTTTGAATATAAATATTATCGGGTTCGAATATGAAAGTGAATTTTGATATTCGATATATATATAAAAATCTTATTTTTTTATTAAAAAAGAAAAAATTGTTTTCAGTCTCCAAAAAAAAATTAATTTGGTTTTTTATTCGATCATCAATATATATTTCATTTTTTTTTTCATGAAAAATTCTCATAGGAGAAACGTGAGACGAAGAATAATAAATGAATACATTGAAATATTTTTTTTTTAAAAAAAACTTGTAAATATTACGTAAATATGAAGATGAATATAAAAATAAATATAATAGTTGAGAATAAATATGAAGAATATAAAATTTGATTTAAATCATACGTGTTATCATCCTTAGGTCAGGATTAGAGGCGGTGCCAAAGGTAGGCTCCACGACTCCCTGGCCGGAAACGATGGCAGCTGCTAACGTGCCACATTAGGATTGGTTAGGGACAGCTGGTGTATGATAAAGATATAATTGAATATATATAAATACTTTTATTAAATATTTGATAATATTTACTTAACAAATAAATACTAACATGAGTCACTACAAATCATGAACACAAAACATGTTTAAAGATGCATTAACTCTAATCACCAACTTAGATTGGAGCTTTGCGCATTAATAGCAAGACTTTGGAGTGTTACTACCATTTACAATATATTTATCATATAAATCCAACTAGCACAATGGCATTTTAAAATTATTAATGATAATTATTTCATAATAATATGGCAAGTGACAAATATTTTAAAATCACAAGTGGCAATTATATATAATTCATATCAAAATTTAGCAATATTAATTAATTATTATATTTTCTAATATTTTTGGGTTGCTCGTCCAAAGTGTATGGGTTCTAGAATGCATTGACAGGTGCATTTTTTTCACGTGAGTAATTTTTGTAGATATAATTTAATATTTGATGACAAGTTCATGTTAGTTGGTGTCGAGCTTAAGATTTGACTTTTCTATTCAAAAGTCAACCAAACTGTGTGTATAATTTTAATAATCATTTTTTGAATTTATATGTTTATTTATTTCGTGTATAATATTTTTTAAATAAAATGTTTTTTTATATATATTATCATTGTGAACTTGAAGCACACGATAACTCAAGTTTTCAACTTTTCCATCCACTT
>JBBUKS010000021.1:4091228-4105618 GCA_038050645.1 Hedychium gardnerianum
CTCGTATTCGATGTTATCATTAATTTTTTTAAAAAAAAACTTTAATGGAGATTCATTAACTGCGTTGTCGTTTTTAAAGCAAAATCATCACTTTGCATGCGGCCTGACAGGTCATCCCCACGTAATTACTGCTGCTGATATTCATTAAACACCGTGTTAATGAAGTTTTAAAGTGGGATTTGTTAGAAACTTGGTGTTAATTAATTGTCTCGAAGAGATTAAGATGCAACTGCGAAATTTCCAAGAAATTTCGCGAAGCACTCGTCCCACGTCTACCCCATAATGACTGACGAAATAAATAAAAAATTAAATGAATATAAAAGTGAATTATATGGGATACAAAGATTTGTCTCGTCAATTTTAAAATTTAATCTTTAAATCTCAAGATAAATCTTTATTTATTTATTATCTCAATTATATCCATGAAATAAAGAATTTTAGTAATTTTAGTGATAATGCTGAAGAAAGAAGATCAAGTATTTTGCATACAAGACAGTTTGTCTGTCTATTATTTCCTTTTATTTACATTCAATGACTAAGCCGTATTTAAAATTACGAAAGTCTAATGATATATTTAACTTTTAGATTTTTTAAATGACGTATTTATTTTTAATTTTATCCTTTCTTAATTATTATGATGTTGCATTATGATCACTATAATATTGAATTTTTAAAAAAATATATCATTTTAATATTGCATAAACTATAATAGTAGTGTTATATTTTGAAAATCTACATCACAATGTTCATCTTTTAAAAAAATATTAAAAGTCAACTAAGTATATTTTTTTTCAAAATTTCACAACTTTAAATAAATCCTTTGGTTAATTGATATTTTTTTTAGTTTTTTTTTTCCTTTTCTTTCTTTCTTTCTTTCTTATTCTTATAATTTAACTTCAAAGCAAAATAAAAATTAGATAACTATTATCTCATTTCTCGATAAACTCCTCTCTTAACATTAATAATGAAAAAATAATGGAACTTAACTTTAAGTATTACTTAATCAGTTTTAGAATGAACTCCTATAATTCAATTAAATACCTAGTTCTTATTTACTTAGGAAGAAAAGAAATTGGATGGGAGTAAATAAAAACTAAATGAAGAATAACAAGTATTTTATTCCTAATTTTAGTATCCTTTATTAAATCTCTTACTCATTCTATTTTCATGGGTATGTGCACTTGCACCGAAAGTGAGAGCATATAGAAAAAAAAAGACGGATAAAAGTCAAAAAGACCCTTCTTTTTATTGAAATTGTCAAAAGATAATTCCAATTCATTGATTATCAAAAAGCACCTCATAGACATTTGATTTTTTGAAAAATATTTTTATTTTCGACGGCATTATAACAACTATAAAATTATAACTATTATATAATTATATAATTATAATATCATAATTGCTACAACTTTATAATTATTATAATTACACAATTATAATAGTTATGATCTCATAACTATTATAATATAATACTATTTAGTGTTAATTAGAAATAAATTATCTATATTATGATAAATATGATTCATAACATAATGGTGATTAATATTGCCTAAATATGAAGTTTATATTATAACAGTAATGAATTGTAGATATTAAAGCATCCACTTCATATTCTCTAAACAAAAATTTTATCTTAAATTTTATATTTATTACTTAAATTTAAATTTTATAAATAATACTTCTTTACATTTATGAATGAAATCCATTCTTTAAATATTAAAATATTATTATCTCTAATTCTCATTTTACATTTTCACATTTGCCATTTTTAGAAAGAGAGAAAAAATAAAAAATATATATAATAAATTATAGGGAAGTTGATGGATTATATAGTGAAAAGTGGATATTCAAAAAAAAATAATTAAATTTTAAATTTTGAATGGAAAACCTAATATGGATGCTCTTACACTACAATATTATTAATATTACTCATAATTGAAATGTTACTATAATATAATATTAACTAGAGATAAAATGTTCAACGCTTTTCTAATTTATTTTGATAGAAAAAATTTATAAGATTGGATCGATTATTTTCAAATTTAGTCAGATGAAATATTTGATATACGATGTCAACTTAAATAAAAAATAAAAAGTTAAAGAACTGATCATAAATGAGAAAAAAAATCAAAAATAAAAAAATAAAAAAAAAGGAATATTCTGGAAAAATAATTAAATATTTAATTACTTGCCGTCGAATCCAAGCTAGATTTTAGTGCTTGGGCCGACAGATGCTAAATTCGCTAAATCTAAATAGCAAGTTCTCAAAGCCAATCTCCTTCCATTTGCCATATTTTGTTCATCGGACATCAAATTAAAAATATATATATTATTATATTAAACTAAATTAAAAAGTTTTCTAAAGTCTTCGAATAATAGCAGTATTTTATTTTTTAAATTCATATTTAATTTTTCAAAATAATTAATTTTAAAAATAATCGATTTAATTCATACAATTCTTTCATTGTCCAGCATAATAATAAATAAGAAAGTGCTTATAAACATGCACTAATCCTTATTTAGATTAGTAATTATCATGATTTATTTATTTTGTATTGACTCTAAAATGAATTGATAAAAACATTGAAACGAATATTTTATATTTTTACCATCAAGAAAATGCTCACAAAAATTTATTCATCAGCCAAGTCCGACTTTAAGACTATGGCTAAGGCCCAACAAAATTGAGACCATTATTTTTATAAAAATTTTGAAATGGGTGTCATTGTTATTTTTATAAAATCTTTAATTGTTAAATCATCAATTTTAATTTAACTTTGCATCACACTATCCCGCTCTCATATACTCCTTCCACTTATCTTTTATTTTTATATTAATTACATTCTCTTATTTCCTTTTAAAATTCTATATTCCTCATTTTATAAGGTTCAATTTCATTTATTTTTTTCACTTCATTTTGAAATTAGACAATACTAATTCATCACTTTTCTGTCGTGATCTCATTCTCTCAGTAGTGTTCCATGTTTTTCCCTTTTTATCAATGATTCTCTCAAGACGTCCTTCTCCTTCTTCACCGGTAATATTTTTTCTTTGCTTTTTTCTTTTCCCTCGATAAGAACATGAATTAAAAAAATTTATTCATAAAAACACAAAGTAGAATGTTAATCTTTTTAAATATTATATTTTTTTTCAATTTTCGTATGATGATAAATATTTGTTCGTATGTATTAGGAACTCTAGATTTTTATTAATCATAGAATCTAATTTAGAATTATTCATAATAAAATTTGATATTTATTAATTATTCTTTGTTATACTAGAAATTGATATTTTCTTAGAATAAAAGATAATTATAAGACTAAATGTTCTTTGTTGTTATGTGTAAATGATAAATATGGATGAATCTAAAAATCGTTAGGAAAAATTTAGTGATTTTTTGCCTAGTGTTTGGGCAAAATGTAGAATAAAAATTATGTAAATAAAGGGATATAATTTTAATATATATTTTAGATCGATTAATCATTTAGGTACATGCGTATTGCCGCTTTCTTATTTCAAAGTCCATCTTGTGTTTGTTGTAATGTTATATAAAAATAATAAAACTAAAATTAAAAATTACACTTTAGATATTGAACTTTATTAAAAATAAATAAATTCTTTTATCGATCATGCTTATTAGTATAATTTTAGTAAAAAAAAGTTTTTTTAAATTAAAATTAATAAAATCTTATTTACATTCAATAATATATTTAATAATTTTATTAATTAAAAAAAATTATTTTCAAAACTTGAATATAAAATTTTAATTAATAATTTTGTATCTCAATTAGAAAACTAAATTTTATATAAAAATGTTTTTTTAAAATTAATATTTTATTTTTTTTAAAAAAATAAATCCATCAGTCTCAAGTTCAAATAAAAAAACGAGAATTTTTTTATTTTGATTATTAAAAATTAAAGGCCTAAAAATTTTTTGCCTAGGGTCTACAGTCAGCATGATTAGATTTGTTATTTTGCTAAAGAAAAATTATTATAATACATCATAATTAAAATTTAAATATCTAATTAATCACCGTCCAACAACATTTCAACATTTCACTTTTAAACATTTGAATTTGTATGTTATAAATTAGAAGCACACAATTTATTATGCATATTAAAATAAATCAAATCGTAGAATTTTTATATAATTTTGAAATCTTTTAATTCAAATATCTAAATTTTTTTTAACGGATTAATTTAAAAAATGCTTAATTTGATCTCATAATTTTTTTTTCAAAATAATATTGATCATTAAATTGTGAATCAGATAAAAAAAACACACATGCAATACCATGCCCGAGTTGCATTTAACATCCTTAGAAATAATTAAATTTAATTAATTTTTCTCTTACAAATTTCAGAGTTTTTATTAAGAAATTTTTTAAATTTTAGAAATTCATTTTTTTTTGTTAACTATGGGAATCACATTAAACTGAATACTAATATTTACTTTTAGATAAATCAAGCATTAACCAAAGAAAAGAAGGAAAAAAAAGAAAATTTTCATTTTCTCTTTTTCTTTTCCTATTTGTTTAGCTCGAACTAAACTATTACATTATGCAAAGGAGATGGAGCATTCCCTGTGCTGCACTCAACTCGACCGGGTCATGTGAACCGCATACGCCCACTTGCATTGGATGGAAAGGATCAAAGGAACTCGCTATTCTAACGAATGGACTAAATCGAGAGATCCGGTTCATGTTGCCTCATCCGTGGTCCAATTTGGAAAATTTTGATTCCGGCATGGGCTGCAATTGGATGATGAATTGGAAGCTTTTCCTTTTCGACATGGTAAAGGAATAACCGATGCTTCTTTTAGGGTTTACTCGGTGGATCTATTTATCTATCTCTCTTATTCAAAGTAATATACGAAGAGAAAGATTAGAAAGGTTATTGACTTATGTGGGCTGAATTCGGATTGGGCCGTGAGGCCCATTAGATGTGTTATAAGAGCCCCAAGATTATTGGTTGGGTTAATTAAATACTTTTCATATCGCCGGGCCTCCTAACACTAGTAGGTTCTAAGTGCAAGGCTGACTCGATCAACTAACTAAGAATCGAAAGCTAATCTAGCCGAATCGGAAAACCTAACTGTGAGCTAGGAGGTTGAATTGGTTTGGTTCATCATCTTTTGAGATCTCTCTAGTATTCTTTTTTGTCGTGCAATTATTCACGCAAATGGAGTAAAAAAACGTGAGAGCATGGCATGAGCATGAGATTGATTGAAGAAAGGGCATGTTTGGAGCCCACACATGATGACACTCGAGCATTATTGATATTCTGATATTAAATTAAAAGAATTTAGTTTAATAAATTTATATTTATCGTAGTACTCGATTTATTGTCGTTGTTCTTCGTAGCGACGAATAATGAATAGAAGAGAAAAAGAAAGAACTAGACATAAAAACACTAAAACCATGTGACCATTGCACTGTCTTGAGAGTACACTAAATAATTCTCAACAACTTCATCATCAATCTCATTCAGCGTGCCAATTCAAATAAATATCACTTTCAAATAATTGTTCATGTTTTATTTGTTAAAAATGAAAATAAATTAAAGAAATATATATGTATATATATATAGAATTCTATTAACCTACATATCTTATCCTGTACAATCATTAACATATGTTAAAATGATCATCTGTACATCATTAATCAAAAAATATGTAATATGATCAATGATCAAGATTATGTCACCTCAACAGATATATATGGTTATACAGGATAAGATGGATATATATATATATAATAAAAAAAATAAAGGAGTAAAATTGTTTCTCTAAAATTATTTAAAAAATATTAATTCAATAAAGGGGTTTAGTAGCGTGATTAATATGAAAATGTATCAAAATTTAACTTAAACTAGTGGATTAATGATGAAAGCCGTTTTAAAATCTTTTTTGTGGTTAATAATGCAAACCCTAAGGTTATTTTTGTCTTTCAACAGTTGGAACAGCTCTGCTCCTACTGTGTCACTGCTAGCCAGTGAGACCTCTCTCTCTCTCTCTCTCTCTCTCTCTCATTATTTGCTCGTTTTCTTCCGCTCGTCGCGCCTTCGTCTTCTCACCGTCGCTTTCCTTGGAGGTCCTTCTCGGCTGGCGCATCTCGCTCTTGATCTGCTCGCCGGCGACTCCAGATGCTTGGTTGAGGTACGAGGACTTTCTCTCCCTCTCTCGTTTAGCCCCTTTTAACCATTCTGTACGACATTGCATATGGAATCTGGGGTGTTTTATCCGTTTTTAACTGCAATGGAGAATGGAGGGGGGGGGGTTGAAATCGTTGATCTAGTTACAGATCTAAGGGAAGGAAGACGCTTCGTCCTCTTTTGTTGCTCTTCAGATGAGGGCTTTGTTCCTTCCGATTTATGTTGGGATTGGATACTGCAATTGGTTTGTTAATCTCGTTAGTTTCTTGCTGAGGAAGTGGAAAGTTTTCTTTTTTTCTTTTTCTCTCCTTTTTTTGGTAGGTGCTCCGTCGCCTGTCATTGGATCTGGGTTTGTCGAGGTGAATTTAGAGAGAATCTTGGAAAGAAAAAGAAAAATATATATATTAACTGTTGGAAGTTTATGGAGCTTGGTTTTTTGATATGGTCAAGGCTTGGATCTATCTTATTTGCTGGTTGAAAATGACATTTTCTAGGATATAAATGTTTCCTTAATTCAGGGTTCAATTTTAATTTTGTAAACTTGATGAAATTGTTTTTTTTGTTACCATTTTGGCGTGTTCCCTCTGCATGCTCTTATGCTTCCCGTGTCCTGCTTATAGACAGTTAAAGTGATGGATTTGGTTGAATGTTAATAGCTAAAAGTGCCTCAAAATTTACTAATTTGAAATGGAAATGTCAATTTGTAGCTTTTCTTTTATGGTCCAGTCATCTGCACTATGGTTTACTGTTTGTGTAACTGAGTTCGTGTTTTTTTTAATAATTCCCTGATTAATCCAACCACATCAATCCGCTGCTTAGGTGCATGCTTGATTTTGAGTTTCTAAATAAGTTGTTGTAGGATCACCAATTGACGTATAGATTGAAATATGTATGTATGAATCATCTCTCTCTCAAATAGCTTCTGGTCATGGATAATCCTTAGTAAAAAGATTTTGGGCGTGAAATAACTAAATAGGTTTACTTTACATTTTATGTACTCTTACTAGTGCCCTTGCAGTAATAAATTAATACAGTTTTAAATATTGTCACAGTGAACATAAAACAGAAATCATGAGTTCTTAATTTTTTTCTTATAATATTCATGCTTCTCCATGATGTATTACATTATGTCTTTATTATTGGATATGCCTTATGCAAATGTCAGATATTTATTATCTTCCATGTGCTTTAAACAAGGTTGAATAACTAAGAAATATCAATGTAGCTAAGCAGTTGCGACTTTTGTTTCCGTAGCATCTTTGAACAAGAATTGTTGGTATATAACACAAATGAATGGCAGTAAGTACTCGCATGGATAGAAGATTTAGTGCTACAACTCAGTTGACGAGGTGTTCATTTGTTATCTGAAAATTTTAAAATATACTAAAAATTTCTCCACTTCATTCTTATAATTTGTAATATTGTAGGGTACTGTTCTTGGTGTGCCCTTGTGCACCTAAACCTTCTAAAATTCTCATTAAACTTTGAATCGCTTAAGTGAACATGTGAAAAACCTACAACACTAAATGTCAATCACTGAAATTAGAGGAAACCAGTTTATCTATTATATGTTTTCTGTTTATTCCAACTCAAGATAGGTGAGCAAATATTATTGATAGAGCAATAATGACTTTTTTTGTTACCACAAACATATGTTTCTCTGCAAATTTATTTTCCTCAGCTTTGCATGGAATTTGTGAACATCTATAGAGGAAAGTTCAAAATTGGACATGCTCATTATTTGCTAGGTAATTCTCCGTAACTATGAAACACAGAATTTAATTGGATAGAAAGAAAGATTCTAAAGGATGTAACTGTTATCATATTTGGAGAGAATCTTACTGCTGATCGGTGTCCTCTCAATGTTCTCTTTCCTAATTGATACCCTGCCCAGGCTTATAATTCACTTGGGATAACCAATTATTTGGATTACATGGTACAAGTGGATCTCTTGCCACTTTTGTATTTAACTGAATTGTTTCTTGAAGTAGGCTATCACTGTTTTTCTCAGATGTCAATCACCTTAATTTTCAGTTTGGGTGAACTTAATTTTCTAGTTGGAGAAACTAGTTTTTGTGTATAATATGTGGCTTCCTGCTATGTTCTGATCACTGAATCATTTTGCAATCCACCAATTGTGCGACTATCTCACAGTTTTATTCTTTAACTTCTTTTTTTGTTTGAATGAAGAACATAGTTTTGTTATCTTGATCATTTCTTTGGTAAGTTTCTGATTTCTTTAACATTTGGTTTCTTTCATTCCCTCAGGCATTGATTGAATAAGTTTGATCTAATTGTTAAGGTAATGTAATCACAGAATTTGAAGGACAACTTCAACTTAAGTGGCTTATTTAGGAACTCACTGTCAAAGAAGGGATAAGGAGATAATGAGTATAAAAGTGTTGATTTTAAGATATCAATAAATAGCAATAGTTGCAATTACTAATTCTATGTAGGTTAATACAAGTTAATATTCAGTGCAAGTTTATAATAAAGTTTTATGATTTTTTCTTGAAGGGCTGAAAGTAATCTTCTTGATGTTTATTCCAGAGTTAACTAATATTCTAACCATCGCTACAATTATCATGGAAGGCTGTTTTCTTTCATTATACAAGAAGCTCTTAAAAATTTCTTTTGGTTTGGTTAGGCAAAACCTATACCTTTTTTCTTTTGTGCGATTTCTAACTAAGCAGTGCATGTGGAGCAGTCTGCTAGACTATGCCAAGATGTTGAATTTGTCTTATCACTGACTCAATTTGTTGGTACTTTGACAGGTACTTGAAACTTCAATTCTGGAGCTGTTCTTAATTTGCAATTAGGAACACAGTGAATAAAATGATTCATCCCTTTGCTGTTGTTCCCTGTTGTTCACAGTAATTATTTGCCAACGGTCAGAGCTCTCAAGATCTGTAGTCTTAATCCTGATGGGCTCTAGGTTTCCATCACACCAGCTGAGCAATGGCCTTTACGTTTCAGGCCGACCCGAGCAACCTAAGGAGAAATCTCCTACAATTTTCTCCACGGCCATGCCATACACAGGGGGAGATATAAAAAAATCTGGAGAACTTGGGAAGATGTTTGAGCTCCATGTTGAAAAGTCCAGAAAATCTGGTCCTCTTAGTAATGCTCCTTCAAGAAATAGATCATTTGGAGGTGCTGCTTCCCACTCAGACCCAATCATGCCAAATGCTTCATGTCAGGGAAGCTACCCTAGTTCTCTGTCTTATGCAGCTCAGAATTCAGGTTCTTCACTAGTCACTGGTGGTTCTGGCAGACAAAAGTCCAATTCTGGACCACTTAAACATGGAGATTCAGTGAAAAAATCGTCTGGACCTCAATCTGGATCTGGCACCACCCAACCGTCTCGTCAAAATTCTGGCTCTATTCCAGTAGTACTTCCAACTACAGGTCTCATCACTTCTGGCCCAATTTCTTCTGGACCACTTAACTCATCTGGAGCACCCCGGAAAGTATCAGGTCCACTGGAATCAACTAAATCAATGAAGCTACATAGTGCCTCCATAGTCCACAATCAAGCTGTCACTAATCTCAGTCAGGAGAATAATTCTTTGTTCAAGGGAAGCTTGCCCAAGCCCATCCTTTGGTCGGTCATTTTGCTGTTTGTGATGGGTTTTATTGCAGGTGGCTTCATTCTTGGTGCTGTTCACAATCCAGTTCTACTTCTTGTTGTTGTAGCTATATTTGGTGTTGTTGTTGTGCTCTGTTTTTGGAACACTTGTTTTGGAAGAAGAGCTGTCTTGACATTCATTGCCCAGTACCCTGATGCTGATTTGAGAAATGCAAAAGACGGGCAATATGTGAAGGTCTCTGGGGTATGTAACCTGAATTTTTTATTTTTTTCCCCTCGGAGAATTTATAAGTGGAGGATTTTTTTCCTTCAATTAGCATAATGTATAGAGAATTTTATTGGATCAGCACTTTTTGGTTTGACTTTTTCCCCCTTAATTTGATTGCTTGCCGGTTTCTTTGCTCCACGCAACTAGATATATTAACATGCGATTCTTATAGGTTGTCACATGTGGAAACTTTCCTCTCGAGTCATCCTATCATAAGCTCCCTAGATGTGTGTACACATCCACTGGCCTTTATGAATACAAGGGCTGGGACACAAAGAATGACAATTCTGAACATCGACCTTTTACTTGGGGATTGAGGTCAATGGAGGTATTGAACCTTTATTTGTACAAAGATTATCAAATTTAAGTACCCAGCAGAATTTAACTGCCATAAAATGGAAAATTTCAGACTTACATTAGTTGAGTATACATTTATTTCATATGTTTATCTTGATCATACACTTCTAATTGTCTTATTTGAAACTCTATCAGAGGCATGTGGTTGACTTTTACATATCAGACTTTCAATCTGGTTTAAGAGCTCTAGTCAAAGCTGGTTATGGTTCTCGAGTAACTCCATATGTCGATGAGTCTGTTGTTGTTGACATCAACCCAAACAACAAGGACTTGTCTCCTGAATTTCTTAGCTGGTTGCAACAGAGGAATCTTTCTTGTGATGACCGTGTCATGCGCCTGAAAGAAGGGTAATCTGCAATTTCTGCTGCTAAATGCTGCACCAGCATAGTTATCCTTTTATTTCTTTTTTTTTACCCTTTCAAAACCTTCCTTGTTTATAGGTGCTACTATCACAAGTGTTCTTTAAAACTCCAATTCTAACTTACCTTCCAACTCTGATAATAGCATGATTTATTTTGCATTCAATTGTGTGATCTTTTTATATGCAGTTATGTTAAAGAGGGCAGCACGGTGAGTATAATGGGGGTTGTTCGGAAGAATGAAAATGTTCTAATGGTAGTTCCTCCTCCCGAGCCCTTTTCCACGGGGTGTCAATGGGCCAAGTGCATACTTCCAGCAAACCTTGATGGAATAATATTGAGATGTGAAGACACCTCAAACGTCGATGTCATACCGGTTTAACGAAGACACAAATGCTGCCAAATATATTCATTATTATAAATGGCATCTCTAAATTTGTTTGTCGGTTGTTTGAAATGATTGTTATCTTTCATTTTAGAGAGGCGGCTTGATTCCTCAGTCTGTATAGCTTTGTGTTCCCTCTTTTGTTCATCAAATGGGAAGCTTTTGTAAGAAGGATGACTCAGAATATTGTGTTGTTTAAAGGAATACCGTATGTCGAATAATTATCTTCTAGTGTTTTGAGTAGTTGGATTGGTACCATTAGTGGTTGTATAAATATCTAAGCTAATTCTTTATTAGTAGATTCCTAATCCTTCAGTAGATGATAATTTTCTTCCACAAATTGTGCATTACTTTAAGCATATTAAACAGGCTGTTGGTGGTCAACAGGAAGCATGGTCAAGAACTTCCAGTAAGTAACTAATTCTATACTACTACTACTTATACTAGTTGTTATTAATATTTTTATGGTTGTCATATTGTTCAATAATATGTTTTGACCATCGAAAATCTTGTTCAGGTTAGGAAGTAAAATGTACCTTAGAATTTGCATTGCAGATATCATGATGTTGCGCTTGATAGTTTCATTTTTTTTTAATAATCCAAGTGGAGATGGGCGGTCCGTCCCCATGTTTGACCATCAAGTAAATTCAGAAAATGGATGGTATATTTGCACGAGTGATTATTTTAATAAATTTTGAAATTAATTTTTAATGAATATAAAATATTTTATTAGATGTTAGGATAAATATTTCTTATAATTTTTTTTTTAAAGAATATGAAATTATTTTGAAAGGGTTGCTAAGATGATAGCTTCCATTTACTCCAATAAAAAAAAACATGCAAAAAATCTAGTTTATTGGCAAGCTTCTCTATTCATATTCTAAATTATTGAATTCAAATTAAATTTAAACGTATTTAATAATTTTTTAAAATTGAATTTGAATCCATAATAGCTAAATTTGAATTTAAATCACTTGGAGTTATAATTCAATTTCTTTTAAATTAAAATTGAAACAACTCTAATCAGAATTCAAATACTATATATATATATATATTTCAAACTTGAATATCAATGTTTTCGTACTATTCGATTTTTGAATGCAGTGAATTGACTAATTCTTAAAAGGGGCAAATTTACTAGTCATGATATGAGACGAATTATATAAGTCAGATGACATGGAGAACCCCCAGAGCTTCCTTAAACGTGATAAACCCAACACCTGAGTAAGTTATTGGGTGAATGATACAATGAAATTATGATACCTACTTGGGCATCATGTCTACGTTGGAGTCGCACGCCCAAATGTCACCCTCCACTTCACTAGCAATTCCATTCTGCAGGTTCTCCCCGCCGGGATTCGGAATGCTCAAACCAGACCTGATGTCTGTATTCTTTGCATCTCCATTCTCCAGCCCTATGTTGTGTGCTTGTCCAGGAGTTGGAATGGGAATGTAGTTAGACTCGTTACCTTGAAAGTTGATGGCCGGGAGGAAGTCCGGTGATGCTCGGGATGGCGGTTGAGGATCGAGAAAATTTGGCGATCGGAGATTGGTCTGTAGTAGATGGTCTAGATTACAAGCTAAGGTGCCCCTGGTCACCATGTCTTCTGCCATCTGCACCTGAAATGGTGTGACAATATTGTTGAGTCCTTCAGCGATTACGATAGTATTTGTATAAGTTTCGTAATAAATTCAAGGACCTGAACTACCTTAATTCTCAGTGTTTCTACGTTCGACTTGAGAACTTGATTGTCGGTGATGGCTTCACTGAATTCTTGATTTGCGGAAGTCAGTTGTTTGAATAAAGAAGCACTTTCTCCACGGAGTTTGTCAACCTTACAAGGAACAAGATGAAGATGCAACGATGCAGAATGAACATGTAAATAAATAATATTCCTAATACATTCGTAAAATGTGAAAAATGAGTCGATTCGAGCAGTACTTCTGAAGAAAAGACTAAGTTGCAGTCATCATAAGTTTCTGTAATTAACATCTAATAGGAGAAAGACAGAGCCAAACAAATGGGTGCTATTAAGAATCAAAGGCTAATATTCACCTGCAATTCAAGATCAGCGAGATGGGCTTGCTTTCTCTTTCTTGATCGTCTAGCAGATTCTCGATTGGACACCATCCTTAACACCAAGAACAAAACAATAGCATCAAGCACAAAGGCAAAAAAAAAAAAAAAGTTGTCCCCTCCTACAATTTTTATAAACAAGAACAAATATTCTATTATCTAAGGTGGCATTTGTAGAGCCACATTATGTAATGACTAAACAAATAACTTACCATTTTTTGGAGAGAATGAAATGTTCAATCACTACTTTGCATACCTCCGCATGCGCTTATTGTCCATAACATTTGTGCTTTGTTCACATGGCCCACCCTCTATTTCCAAGGATTCTTCATCTGATTGTTCAGATCCACTTGCTCCAAGGGATTGATTTGTTGTTGTCATAAGCTTATTTGATGAAGCTGGTGTCTCAACTAAATAAGAATAAAACACAGAAAAGAAAAACACTTTACATTGTTTGGTTTGATATGAGTCTCAGGATAGCGAATTTTTAAGGAGCTACAACAACATTATGTGGTCGTTTTAGTAACTCCATCTATAAAGGAGAATTCGAAAACAAAACAATAGTACAAGAAAATCCTAAAATAGTGACGAGATTACCGACGGAAATATATTCTGTCGGAAAATACCGACGGAATATTGATTCCGTTAATATATGTAAAAAATTTGCCGATCGAATCCATATTCCGTCGGTGATAAAATATGAAATAGCAAAAAAAAAAAGTGATTTCCGACGGAATAGTTATTCCGTCGGCAATTCCCGACGGAATAGGTATTCCGACGGTGATAAAATGAAAAAATTAAACGATTATTAATTCCCGACGGGATAGGGTTTCCGTCGGAAATTCCCGATGGAATAGGTATTCCGCCGATGATTACGACGGAATAGGGTTTCCGTCGATAATTAATAATCGTTTTATTTTTCAACTTTGATTCCCGACGGAATAGGATTTCCGTCGGTAATCAAAGATGAAAAATTAGGGCTCAACCCTAATTTTTCTTACGCAATTTCTCTTCTCCTCCTCCTACGAATTCTCTCCGACGACGATTTCTCTCCGACGATTTCTCCGGTAAGTCCCTCAACGCTGTCTTTCTCCTTTCGCTCCGGCCGGAGGCGAGGTCGGGCGGGCGGCGGCGAGGTCGGGCGGGCGGCGTTGAGGTCGGGCCGCCGGCGATGTCATCTTGGCCGGTTTTCGACCGGCTGC
>JBBUKS010000021.1:4147385-4158446 GCA_038050645.1 Hedychium gardnerianum
AAATATAATTAAGAGATATAACGAGAATAATACAATGGAGATTACCAGATTAAAAAAAAAACAGAAGAAAAGAAAAGACGCACTTTTAATTTTTACTTAATAAAATAAGCAAGATTAATGCATTCTTAAAGCTGATGGATAAGAAATTAAAGAAAAGAGAGATCCCATGAAGCTTGGCCATGTCTACTGTGACGTGGTCCATTAAGAGTTAAGACAACAACAGGGGAAGGCCATGAATGGAGTAAAGGCACCTCTTTTGTAGGTGAAATTTCCCTCTTCGCCGCTGTGTCCTGTTAAATGCCAGTGCCGTCGAGGACGACGCTGAGATTTTCAGTGTTTCAATGAGGCATTTAAGCTCTCGAACTACTTCCGCTGCGGTCCTCTTCAATGCTCCTCGCTGCCAACTGCGATGAGCCTTATCGGTTGCTCCCTTCCTATTTATTCGTCGCCTCCCTCCTACTCCGCTCTGCTCCACTGCGCTTTCCATCATCACCGGTTAGTTAGTCCGTCTGTTTGAAGAGAATGACGATTGAGAACGGAGCGGAGGCGGTGGCGGAGGCCGTGACGGTCACTGATAAGGTAATGGTGCTGCCTGGGAAAGCGCCGGAGCAGGGGAGGTGTTGGTTGGCGACGTTCGATTTGCCTTACATCACGTTCTACTACAACCAGAAGCTGATGCTGTACAAGCTGCCGGCGGCGGAGTTTGGGGAGGTGGTGGAGCGGCTGAAGCAGGACCTGGCGGTGGCGCTGGAGTACTACTACCCGTTGGCGGGGCGGCTGAGGCAGGACGAGGAGAAGGTGTTGTTTGTGGAGTGCGAGGGCGAGGGGCTGGTGGGCGCTGAGGTGGTGGAGGCCGCCGCCGAGGGGGCGTCGGCGGTGGAGCTGGCGGAGGGGGAGAACGCTGAGCTGCTGCAGAAGCTCATTCCCTACACCGGCGTCATGAACCTCGAGGGGCTTCACCGCCCGCTGCTCGCGGTGCAGTTCACGAAGCTCAAAGACGGCATCGCCATCGGTTGCGCCTTCAACCACGCTATCCTCGACGGCAATTCTACGTGGCAGTTCATGTCCTCGTGGGCAGATCTCTCCCGCCGCGGCGGCGGCAGCGGCAGCGGCAGCGGCGTGTCGCCCATGCCTATCCACGACCGCACGATGGCGCGGTCGGTCCGCCTGCCGCTGGCCCTCCCAGCCACCGCCGTCGAGCACGAGAGCGGCGACCCCAACGGCCCCGCCAGGCCCCTAGTGGTGCGCGTCTTCTCCTTCTCCGAGGCCGCCGTCGACCTCCTCAAGGTCCACGCCAACGCCGGGCTCCAGCCGGCCGCCAAGCCCCTGTCTACCTTCCAGTCGCTGGGGGCTCACGTGTGGAGATCCGTCAGCCGCGCGCGCGCGCTCAAGCCGGAGGACATCACCGTCTTTGCCATCTTCGCGGACTGCCGCTCCCGCGTCGATCCCCCCATGCCCGAAGCCTACTTCGGCAACCTCATCCAAGCCATATTCACCGGCACTGCCGCCGGCTTGCTGCTCGGAAGCCCACCTGAGTTCGCCGCCGGAATGCTACAACAGGTATCGATTCGTAAACAGAGCTAAATTCCTCTGTTCTCCCAACAAATCGAGAAAATTAAAAGACACCCCTTACAACAGGTGATCGAGGCGCACAACGCGGAGGCGATCAAGAAGAGGCTGGAGGAGTACGAGGCGGCGCCGAAGCTGTTCTACTTCAGCGACGCCGGTATGAACAGCGTGGCGGTGGGCAGCTCGCCCAGGTTCCAGGTCTACGATGTTGATTTTGGCTTCGGAAAGCCGGTGCGCGTCCGCAGCGGCTCCAACAACAAGTTCGACGGCATGGTCTCCTTGTACCCGGGCAGGGAAGGCGGTCGGAGCATCGACGTCGAGCTCACCTTGGAAGCTGGGGCCATGGCGAGGTTGGAGAAAGACAAGGATTTCCTCGTCGTAAAGCCTTGATTAAAGGCTATACGACAATCAAATCCAGACGATTGGCTCGCACACAGAATGGTTGTTGACTAAATCTACTAGTACTATTTCACTACGTTTTCTATTGTTGTATGAAATATCACAAAGCACATGCTTCTTGAGTGTTGCTGATAAGAAGGTTTGTGTGTCCTTACTTATCTCAGATTTAATAAACTTGTTACTCGTTCGTGTCCATTACCGTGGTAAACAATCAATCTTAATTCTATGATCCTGCAAAGCAATCATGTTTGCCACAGTGACCGATTGCGTGCTACTGTTCTCCAGGAAGCATGGTGTCCTCAGGAAGATCACAGTAAGCGTTGCCCTAAGAAGAAACACATCTCTCATCTTTGTAAATGCAAAATTCATAACTTGATTATCATAGAAAAGAACAATTTTTGGATGTTTGATTTGCATTACCTCTCCAGTGAGATGCGCTACGCATCTCTTCTCAGCAAGAAGCTCGGCCTCAGTCTGCCAGAAATTGAAGAAAGAAAATGTATAAGAATCGATTATTATCAACACGAATGAAGCAAAACCTACCTTTTTTATACGCTCCCAAAGATGATCATCAAAGATCACGTCCTTCACTAGTTCATAGTCGCCGTCTCCCTGAGACAGGGCGATATCACGTCTTAAGGGTTTCCTTCACAGGATTGATACAAAGAGTATTTCTGAAGTAAAAAAGAGTACGTTTGATCTGCATGGCATGCTAAAAATAATGTCCTCTGCTATGCCATAAGGATTTCCCGTTGTGTAGACCTGCAGTGTGATCCCAATAGTGTGAAGTTGGATCTCTCAGAACTTCAAAATATGATAGGATCAAAGTGAGGTTACATAGCACTGTTACCCCAGTTGAGAACCAATCGCCTGGTGGAGTGGGAGTAACAAGGGACCTTATGGCATCGACGATGGAAACAGCAGTAGATGCAGCAGAAGATCTTCCCCATTTTTGGATAAGGATACCTCCACGCTGAAAACAAACAAAGAGCAAACCAATTTAGATTGATCAAAACTGTCTCGTTCAGAGATATCGTCAGATTATATGATCAGTGTGTACCTTCTGAACTCTTTCAGTGAACTCTTCCTTTAACCATTTTATATCAGTGATAACTTCAGTCACTGGCATACCATTGATTTTAGCATTCAAAAAGTCAGGAACCTGGAAGAATAAAAGTTCATATATTGGATCCATAGATAATCAAAAAGTCAGAAGATTACTACTGGCAAATAACTCAGGTCACCTGGGTAGTTGAGTGATTCCCCCAAATAGTCATGTTTGACACTTTATCATAAAACACACCAGCTTTGAGGGCTAGCTGCAGGTATAGTGACAAGGAGATGTTACAATGTCGAACCCTAAAATGAAAAATGCAAGAACAATGATTATAAGTTTTGTAGTTAACCTGGCATTTGGCTCTATTCTCATCCAACCTGGTTAAAGCATGGAAATTTTTGGCAGGTATATTTGGTGCATTCTTCAAACAAATGAGTGCACTGGGCAGAATAATTGTAGGCGATTAGAACTAGCATTTTATTTTGAATGTGGAAGAGAAGCAACTGATCATACTTTGTATTGCATGGATTACCAACGACTATGACTTTCACATTGCGTGATGCGACCTCATTAAGTGCTTTTCCCTGAAATTACTATCAGTATCATGATCCAGAATGAAAATTTATGTACTTTTACTAATTTCACTTCTCATGTATAGCATGGGAAGCAGCAGTACTTGTTCTGCAAAAATCTGCCCATTAATATCCAGTAAGCCTGCTCGCTCCATTCCAGGGCCTCTGGGCTTTGCGCCAATCAGAAGTGCCCACGCTGCATCCTGAAACACCTCATAAGGATCTATGCCGATGCTAACTTCCCTCAATAAAGGATATAAGGAATCTTCTAGTTCCATAGCCACTCCTATACTTCCATAGAAGATGAGAAATAAAAAAATAGTACTGAAACAGTGAAAGGTCAGTTGGCAAGTTTGCATATGACATTTATCTGTGTAGGCAGGCATTACCTTCTAAAGCTTGGAATGATCTCTCAGAGCCTAGTAATTTCAAGGTAATTGGTTGATCTGGTCCAAAAACCTCACCTGAAGCAAGCTGAAAACCACACAAAGGAATCTTTAAACAAGTTCTATAAGACATGAATACTGTATGTACATGAAAAAAAAAAAATTGTACGCTTTGTGCAACACTTGGAGTTGGGTTTAGGCTGTCACATTTGAATTACAGATTTAGACTTGTAAAAGAAAGGCATGAACAATTTGCAGAATATGTTGCATGATGTTGAAACAGAATGAACTTTTAAGACTTGTGACAACCCTAATCATATTATAAACGTCATTTTGTTGATCTTCAAAATCCCTGATTAAAGAATTGTTATAGCGTTTAAATAAAAAAAACAAATTATCAGATTTTAGTAAATGGCCAAAAACAATAGAGACTATGAACTGTAGTTGTTATTTATTGAAGTCATTGTGACAGTTCGTAGCAACTGTTCTAATTGAGCAATTCCTCATTTTTGTATATTTGTCTGTCACTATTGTCATTCTTTTCAGGCTACATTCTGCATGTATTTTGCTCCGTACTGCTAGTTATTTTTTCCTGATGTATCAGGATAAGATTTTGCTGCTACAACTATGCCGAAACATTCTTCATCTGTTCTGCTAGAGTTTATGCAAGTTAAAAGAATATGCACCCATAAAATCTAGTAGATAGGTGCTAACCACCATAAATGTGGTATGCAATAACTAACAGCCTCCAGATTATCTGAACAATGAAAGAAGTTTGATGATGAAATTTACAGACCATAAATCCTTACTTTAAAAAGTAGATGATTTGATATCATTCCAGCTGCACCTGATACTGCAATATTGATCAAACTCTTCCATGCCTTGGTCTTGTCATCCTAGAAAAGAATTGAATAAGAAGATTAGTTATGCAACACAGAAAGTAGGAATGAATCAGGAACTTTAATAAAATATGCGAATGCTGATCAACCATTATAGTGTGAAACAGAGTAATTTCAACAGGTCTATAAAGCACGTCTCCTTAGATAAGAAACTGTATTCATGATTAATTGCTGTCCCCAAACCAGAAGTAAAAGAAACTTCTCACGTGATAATATTTTTTTAAACAAATTTCAGTTTTTCCCTCACTACATAAAACCAGCAATATCCATATGAAGTTCAGAAATAAAAGATTGAGCTGTTGAGAGTTGTATCGATCCATGACAGCCAACGCTGAAATAAGTTTACAGATAACACCGTAAATTTATGAGCATGGATATTTACTGTGTTTGATGATAATTGTTACAGGTAAAACACCACATCTAAGGAAGTTTGCCAAGTATTGGAGCTAGTTCAGACTTCGGATGGGGGGAGGATGACAAGAGAAGAGCTGAAGTAAGTCCAGTTTGGCCACATTGGAAGTGAAAATTTGGTGAGCTTTGTCTGGCTATATGAGCTCCATTGAAGTGGGCATGGCTTTGCTGTGGTGGATCAAATTCAACCAAAGAAATGTTGGTGGAGTGAGAAACAAAATGTTGTTGCAAGATCAAGTGCAGAAGTAGAAAACCAATCCATAACTCAAAGTGTTTGTGAGCCATGATGGTTGAAGCATTTTCTATTAGAATTACATCTTTATCCATAAACACCTCTTCTCCTCTTCAACAAAATAGTCATTGAGATTGCCAACAATCCAGTTCAACATGATACGACTACGCATATTGAACTAGATTGATACTTTATCAAAGAAAAGTTAGAAGGAAGCATTTGCATTCCTTTTGTACAATCTTCCAACCAACTAAGAGATCTTTGGATTGAGAAGCAATCAATCATTTTTCTTCTATTGTTAGTAAGATGGATTTAAAAGATATTTTTTCACCATCTTGAGGAGTGTTATTAAGTTTATTTTATATATTACGAAACTCAATGGCTTATTTATACTATGTTAAACAAATTCTATTATCCAATAATTGTCTAACTAAAAAGGGGAAAAGCATGACCCTGAACAACCCTATTTTCAACTTATATCACAGAAAAAATGACAGCGCCTTACCGACTTCAGGTCATAAGTGGTGCAGAAGACACCGAAACACTCCCTCTTGCTCGCGACACCGGCCGGAGTGGTGAGCAATTCCGGGGCTTGGACTTGGCTGCACAATAACACCACCACAGCCACCACCAGCAACAACCCAAACCAAAGATTCATAAAGGTTTCATAAAGATACTGAAACAAGAAGAAAAAAAAATAGTACTTGGGTGCGACAGAGCACAGAATTTTGGTAATCCGGCGGGCGCTGCAAGGGATAAACCGTCGCCGATTCTTGATCACCAAGCGAAGGTTGGCGGAGCTGAAAGAGAGGTCGTTGGGCGAAAGACAAGCTCCCGATCTCGCGTAGCTCGATGCGGAGATCTCCAACACGGCCATGGTGAGACGGATCGGAAGCAGAGTGAGGAGAAGCGGCGAAGGGGAGGAGGGAAAAAGAGAGACTGTGGAATCATCGCGAAGCGATAGAGCAGCGTTTCGAATTGGGGACGAGGGATGTGAGGATATGGAAGGGCCACGTGGCGCCAACTCGGCGGCTTGTTGGGAAGCGATGGGTTAATGGGGCCGATGGCCGGTTTGGGTTTTTGTTCTGGGCCGGAGTCGCCTGGTAGTCTCTGTCATTTGGTAGCGTGACACCATATTTATCGAAAAAAAATTATTATTTAATAATAAATATAATCTTCAAATCATTAAATAAGACGATTATATAAATCCAAAAATTTAATTACAAGATAAAAACATCAAAAAATATTTTAAATTTTATAAAAATAATAAAACAGATGTTCAAATCTCAGAAAGACTTAAATAGTATTTTCTAACTAGCATCTCTCAGAGAGACTTAAATAGTATTTTCTAATTAGCATCTGGTTTTGATACTGGAGTAAGATCAATTAAAACTTTAGTTCTTTTATATTGATCATGTATTATAATGAATCATCTCATATATTAGTCATTTTTCGGATTAATTAGATTAATTTTCATGATTTATTTCCTCTGTATTAGTCTTAGAATGAACTACAGAAACGCTGGGATGAACATTTCATCTTTTATTATCATGTATTATAATGAATCAGATTTGAATTAGATTTAAATAAGATATTCAACTTTCATTTTTATCCTCATATTTATCGAAGGATCGGAGAATCGAATATTTATATTTTACTCAAATATATTATTACCATCTACCATTATATTTTTTATTTGAAGTTATAGATATTTATCAAATTTTTAATAAAAAAATAAGAAAAATATTATAATTTAATCGGATATTCAGATAATATATAAATAGAATTCTACTTAGATCGACTTCCATATCTCTCAAATTTAAAAATCTTCATATCTAACTATTTAATCAGATAAAAAAAACTTCCTCTGTATCATCTTCCATTCGGATAAGTGTCAAATCGTCCATGAGATTCAGAAAAAATTAAGATCTGTAGTTCTCAGTGGTTTTGCTGTGGTCCAAGCTCCAAGCAACAAATGTTCTATGATCTTCCATGGAGAAAGAAGCAATGGCTAAATGGATACCTGATGCAACGTCGATGTGCAGAGGCCATGGGAAAAGAGGAATTGTGTGGAGCAGGAGTGGACTATATCTCATTTACTGTTCGCAGTGGGCAAAGCAAATTGGTGGAGTTCGACTCTGCCCTGAATAAACAGTCCAACTATATGCTCATCCTTTTTCGATCGATCTCTGTGAGTTTATATATAGATATATATATATATATATATATATGCAATGAACTAGTGAGAAGCTTTCCAGTTCTACTAATCTACTCTTCTGGATGAAATTGAGAGCCATGGAATTAGAATTGGCCAAAGAATACAAAAATGGTTTTAACGATCAGGGCGCTCAAGGAGTCGTGATCAGAGGCACGCGGAAGAAGCGGGCGGCGGGGACGCCGACGACCTCTTCCGCGTCGTCGGCGGAGTTCTCGAGCGGCGTCACGGAGGAGGAGGAGGAGGAGTACATGGCCAATTGCCTCATGTTCCTTTCCCGCGGCCTGGTCAACGGTGCCGGGACTCCTGCGTCGCGCTGCCGAAGCGGAGGATACGAGTGCAAGACCTGCAACAAGAGCTTTCCTTCGTTTCGAGCCCTTGGAGGCCACCACGCCAGCCACGAGAAGGCCAGGGCGCCGTCGCCGGCGCCGGAAACGGCCGGCGAGCTGCGTTTACAATCCGCGACCGGGTCGGTGGCGGTTTCAGCACTGCTGGATAGCAACAAGGCGAGACTCCACGAGTGCTCGATATGCGGATCGAAGTTCTCGTCCGGTCAGGCGCTCGGCGGCCACATGAGGCGGCACCGCCGGCCGGTAGCAACCGCCCCGGAGACGGCGCCGACGAATAAGAAGGAACAAGTTCATCTCTTTCCACTGGATCTTAATTAACCTTCCTGCGCCTTCTGACGACGACGATCACTAAAAAAGAATGATTTCTTTAGAATTCTTTTTCCTGTGTAATCTGAAATAGATGGTTGAATCAGTGGCATGTTTCCTCCACCACGAAGGAAAAGTTCATGGATCAGGTTCTTTCCCATCAGCCATTGTTTTGGTTGAAAGCCACCTCTTCTCAAATTAAGTGGCGAGGGAATAAAAGAGGATGATCTGAGAAAGAAGGAAGCACACGCACTTGTATTGCAGCTTCTCATGTTGCTATTATCCAATTAATCCAAGATTAAATCCATATTTCAAATCTGTTTTGATTCTCGAAGTTGCTTGTGTCAGAACACTTGCCGCGCGTCTCTCTGTCTGTCTGTTCCAAAAACGTACTCCAAGTGCGCACCACCGAACTGTTGGCTCAGTGGCCTCTAGTGCGTGATTGCGCCGCACTGCCGCACGAGCTAGCCATTGGCGACTGCACGCTGCTTGCCATGCAAACATGGCGCAAAAGCAATCAAAAGCCACCAGAGTTTACGACATCTCACTTTGGGCTCAGGTGATCATGAGTAAGAAAGTGATTGTCGTAGAAATAGTCGGCACCATGAAACAGTCAAGTCAAAACAAATTATAAATCAAGTCACATTGAGCTTAGGTCAAATCAAATTGAGCTTGAATCACATCAAACTGAGTTCGGATCAAGTCAACCCCACTAGAAGGCCTCAAGTCAAGTCCGTCTGAATTGCATTTGAGTTTGGTCCGTCCCAATTTAAAACTCTAATTAGACGCGACAATTATTGAAACGTCGATCATCAAGGAATGTGTTTCTCGGTAGAAAGAAAAGAGGTGTGTTCTTCGGAAATCAAAATCATCCTTTCACTTTTTATTTAAAGGTAACTAATTGTAACATCAAGACAAGCAATTTCTATTTATTTTCTACTCTCCTTACTATTCATTTTCACCTTTCATTTTCTCCGTCTTTTTTCCGAAGTCTGACGTGAGCATCGAAGGTGCTTTGCCAATGTTCACCGTGACCTCCCATTTAACATCTTCCTTGAGTCTTTCTAGATCGTTGTCTGAAAAATCTCTATGGTACTCGACATTCAAAAGGCCGACTGATCTTGCGCCGAGACCTTTGACATGTGAGCTACCGGTGAGCTAGAGACAATATTGACTAAGTCATCGCGAGTTGTACTCAATGTTAACGGAGTAGTGTTGACTAGGAGGAAGGTGAGACTACTAGTGATGCCTGCGGAACTAAAAAAGGGAGTCGTCGAAGACTACAGGGAGAACCGGATCATCTGGAGAGTCTGCGAGAAGTAAAAGAGTGAAAGAGGGGCTTAGAATGGAGACCGGGGGTGCCCAACTTATCCACTCCGATGCTCAAGTTAGTCTCCGATGGGGGAGATGAAGAAGATCAACAGTAGTATAATGAGATGCATGAAGATTAAATGTAAAAGTATACCTTGGCCCACAAGAGCGGGCGCCCTTTTATATCTCGCGGTATCAGAGGAGATGGTGTGCTTCTGACATGATGTCATATCCTAGTAAGAGGTATGTCTCATCGTTGTATCAGAAGGTTACATCACCTATACCTGATTCTGTAGAAGATCACGTGACATCATGTTATATCAACCATGTTGTTTCATGTAGCATGTTATGCTATTGAACAACTAAATATCTGGCCTGGGAGAGACATCGGGTTGGAGTGGCCAAACGGGGATGAGCGGGGCGCTGAGCCGAAAGTAAGAGGTATGGAGACGGGGGCCGACTAAGGTCGGTCGGGGGTGTTGAGCAGGAAATAGGAGGCACGAAAGTGGGGGCCAACTGGGGGCAGTCGGGGGCGTTGAGTCGGAAGTAAGAGGCACGGAGTCGGGGACCAATTGGGGGGCGGTGATCCGAAAGCCGAAAGTGGCACAGAGTCAGGGGCTAGTTTGGGGCGGTGCACTAGAAGTCGTCGGTGGCACGGAGCCAGAGGTGGTACGAAGCCGAAGACCGACTGGGGGTCAGTTGGAGGCGGTGAGCCAAAAGCCAACACGAAGTTGGAGGCCGACTAGGGCCAATCAAGTGTTGGGGGAGCCCAACGCGGGTGCGTGCTAAAACATGTTTCGTAAACATGCGCAGTGGAAAATAAAAATAATATAATAAACTAATATTACATTACACGCACCACACACATACAAGATATATATCATGCAGACATGATCGCAATATTAAATTTTTTTATGAAAAGTAAATTTATACTAGGTATACCTGACAAATGATTTGGAGAGGAAATGATATCAATCAAGCTTCGCCTTTATTCGTATCCACGTTGAGTGATCTTCAAGATGACTTCCGAAGTTACGAGTTTCATCCTCGCGAAAGGTACTAACCTTACATGTGAAGATAGAGTTTGGTGCCTTGTGTCGTACGCAACAGACGACACCAAAATGGAGAGAACAACCAAAAAATCAGCCCATTGTCCGCCCAGAGAACCCGCTGTCCGGCCGGAGAACCTGCTGTGAACAGGTCTTCCCGGAGCCTTCCGGCGTCCAAACTTCACTAACAAAGATGTAAGAGGCACCCTTAGAAGTCGGGTATCCAGTAGCAACGTTTGTTCGCTGAAAATGGAGCGAAAGGAGGTCGGGAGGAGGACAAACCACCGGCGAACAGAATCTATCCG
>JBBUKS010000021.1:4171204-4198597 GCA_038050645.1 Hedychium gardnerianum
TAGTCTAGCCAGCCCGAACAGTGACTAATGCATAAGGGGGGCAGGAACCTGACTACTAGCCAGGATTTGACCCCTAGACCTCATTATGGTAACACCTCATGCATTAGCCAACAGCTCATCCTGTGGGAATAAAATTACGTTGGGTAAACTTTTGATTGTGACTGATCTAATTATTATATTAGTATCCAATAAAATAACTGTTTACCCATGCCTTCTCCATGATATTGGAGGGTTTTACCATGTTCCGAATGCAGGACACGTACAGTGGCCATTGAATGAACTTCTTGTTTTTTTTTTGTTTTTTTTTGCACCAGATCATATACATTCTAAAACGCAGTAAAAATAACGTAATTATTATTATTTAAATAAATTTTAAAATATTCTTTCACCGCTTCACCTTTTTCTCTAATAAAATACAGTAAAATGAATTTCGATAAAGAGTCGAAGGAGAAGACGAATAAGAAGTAGATGAATCATCTGACCAACCTTTCTTCAGTTTTAATTACTAGTTACTTTGTTCCCTACTTTACCGAAAGCTAACTACTCTCACATGCACGTGAATGTGACGCGAAGCATTTATTGCATATAACAAAAGAATTTATATTTTTTGGTTATCGGCCGTTGGCTTCAGATCATGATCAATAAAATATCTATATATTATCACGTAGTCGTGCAAGGATCATGGATCCAATGTTCTATTTTTTTTTTATTTTTTATTTTTTTTTTGGAAAAAAAGAAGAAGAATATATCATGGATCCAATGTTGATCTCTCGAGCAAAAGTTAACGTGTGAATTACGTCAAGTCAGAAGCTGTGATATGCTTGCTTCCAAAATATATTCATTCATCCAAATTAATCGATCGGTCAGATCAAATACAAAGGACTAGTACTATATGTAATAAAATGCGGTTTAATTCTATCTGATATCACAAACTGCAATGAAGAAGAAGAAGAAGAAGAATCACCATATCTCTATCGCGATTCTGAGAAAATCCATACTGTTTTGTATATATAAAAATATATCGAAACAAATTAGAAGAAATTGAAATTAATTAATTAAGCGTGACTAATCGGCATGATCAGAATCCTGAACCTTCGCCCTCTTGGCGTGCGGCGTCGGCTGGAACAGCTGCTCCAGCTCTTCGGCCTCCACCGTGACGAGTTCCAGCACTTGCCGCGGCCGAGGCCGCCGCCTCCAGTACTTCCGCTTCCTCGGCGGCGGCGGGCAGTTCGGGGGCGCCGGGGGGAGCCGGCTGCCCTCCGACGTCGGCGTGCGGCAGCAGTAGCCGGGATCGGCCTCCGAAATTCCAGTACTGCCCTCGGCGGCTACCGGAGGGGAACTGCTCCTGCTCACTTCGATGGGCCGCAACCCGGCAGAGGCCGACATGATACAGCAGCGAGTGCGAAACACGCAAATCTATATAGTTTAAGAAGCACACAGTTTGGCTAGGCATTATATATATATATATATATATATATATATCGTGTTGTTCATAAGGCTTGCAAGAGAAGGTTGTTAATGATACTAATTGTGGCGTCGCAATGTTCCAAGATGATATGGACTTTTTTACTTTTGGATGGATTGTGGCAAAAGGCGAAACTCTCGCCCCCAGTGCTCCCGCCAGTCTATCCCAAGATCAATACGGAAAAGGTAAATCACGGGGGCTAGTCTAGCCAGCCCGAACAGTGACTAGTACATAACCTGGTTACTTTGGATGGATGGATGGATGGAGGAAGAGGGACCCATGGAAGAAGGGATCTTATCTTCTATTCATTCATTCTAAGACGACAGTAGGGGAGGCAACGTGATGGGAGGTGCAGTCAGTGAGTGAGTGATCGAGGGCATAATCTTTATCTTTTTTTTGTTTTGTTTTGTTTTGTCTTGTCCAGTAAGGAAGGGGATGATGCATGGTTATGTGGAACAATTAGCTAATAAGGGACGGTCAAAAGCACAGAGTTAATGGTTAACAAAAAGAGAGGAGTGGAATGGGAAGTAGATTAATGGTTACTGTTTAGGAGAGAGAGAGAGAGAGGAGGGGAGGGGTCATAGGATACCTTAAGGAAGGGGAGGGCCCGGGGCTAAATAGACTGGGCATTGGATGCTGTAGGGGGGCGTTAAATGCACCGCCTGCTTGCTCGTTAGATGCGATCAATGAAAGAATAAAGGGGAAGGGAATTAATTAAAGGGAGTTTACCTCTTGGTTACTTCTGCTATGGTATATATTCTGTTCTATTTTATATAACCTTTTTTTATTTATAATAATAATAATAATAATCCATCTCATGATTGTTAAATGTTTTCATTTAGAGATAACATGACGATCAAGGGTAAACAATCAATTAATAATCAAATTAACCGACTGAATAAATTATTAGAGAATCATAAATTAAAAAAATTTAATTCAGGACTCGAAAGGAAAGAAGAATCATAAATTAAAAAATTTTAAACTCTCAATTCTAGTTCATGCATGATCAAATTTGATTTACTCAAATTTAAATTTTTAAAAGTTAAGACCAAATTAATTGGATCGACATAACTGATATTTTAATAAAAAGAATAAAAATTTAAATTAGTTAAATCAGGCTTTTAATTTGAATTAATTTAATTTAATTTAACAGACCTTCTACTCACCCCTAATGACAAAAAGTTTTGATTAAAATTTAATATTATTAAGCTGATCTTCAATACCTATCAGATCAATCTTTCTATGATCTTTTGACAGACGAGTTGTTTCTGCCCTAAACAACTCTCGTCATGAACATGTAAGTGTCAGATTGTGAAATGGCATACCTCCAAAGCTTGAGCCTTGTCGCACAGATGAAGCTGCTACATTTCTGGTGGTAACAGGTGGACACTAGTGGATCCTTTTCCATGACAAATCTGCAACAGACAGTATAAAAATCAGTCCATAGAAGAATAATGAACTTTAGATCGCACCAGAAAACTTCCTATCCAATCGTTACCTTTGGTTTTCCCATCTATATAATCCATATTGTCGATCACAATCTTTGATTTTTAACATACTGAACTTGGATTACATAAAAATAATAAATAATGATATACACATTTGAGTTACACTTTCACACCCTACGATAAATAGATGGATGTTCTGATCAAGTCTTGCATTAAATTAACAATCATAGTACCAGCAATAAAAAAAAAACATGGATTCAGCATTCTATATATTGTCAGGTAGAAACATCTTCCTGTTCCAAGAACCTCATGGGGGAGAGGAACAAAATGACATGGACGTCCAACAGATATACACCTTGGGCAGTTGACAGCCACAATATTTAACTTGAAGAACTTTTAGAGTCATGTTGCTGTCGTTTATTGTATAGAATAGGCTCGGATGACCTCGATGATCGGTGCACGACACAGTGGACACTTGCCTCCCGTCCGAACCAACTCATTGGCACATTTTGAACAAGTGCACATGTGCCCACATCTGATGACAATGGGGGAAAAAATGAGTTTATCATTACTTGCAGTTCATAATCCTCGATGTCCATGTGCGAATAGTATGGGAACAAACCTATAAAGAAGGGAGTCTATGTGACTATCGCAGCAGATGCAGCAGGTACCCTTCCTCACTTGACTCCATTTGGATCCATCATCAGACGACACCTCATACAAGCCTGAAAAGACAAATATGCATACTTCTTTTAAGAAATGTTGATTATTGTTTGGAGGGACCTCTTATGATTTGATTGGATGTAGTAAACAAATGGAGATGAAAAAAAGGTTGGTAACAATGATGAAACATGTTCGCTAGTGGGAGGAAAAAACACAGGGTACATGGATTCTTCCAGGCAATCACATGTAGTGAATACAATTGTTCTTGAAATTCAGACCTAGGTGTTACATTAGAATCTGTGGATGCTATTTTGAACAAAGAAGTTACACTGACCTGGTCCTCCGACTGAACGATTCAAAGATGCAGAAACTTCCTGCCTGACAGACCGCTGCAACTCTAGTTGCATATCCATGCAAGCCTCCAACATTCTTTGCATATTACTCATCCCTTGTTGTAGCCTAGCCATATCAGCCCTCAAATCATTAATAACATCCCACTCCTGTGACTGTGGCAGAAATTTATGAGTTTCAGGAATCAGGTAAGCAACACGAAATTAATACAAAGAACCGCCACAATTTCACAAATAGAAGCAAGAACACTATAAAGACAATCTAAACTCACTAAAATGGAACACATAAACCAAAATGCTTTCAGACTCGATTAAACAAATGCAAATAAGAATAATGTCAAGAAGAAATCACTATTTATGTAACATACATTTTAGAAAGAAACCATAAAGAAATGAAGGAAAAATGCCTACGTCTACAAAAAAAAAGTATGATAATGATTAGAAAAAAAAATCAAGTCACATCAATCTAAATGTTTCAAAATTAAGAAAACATGAATTAATAGGTAATTTAAATATTGAATTCAAACATTACTGGCAAAAGGTGCGCACAATTTCTGATCTATGCATGTTTCTTCTGGACCAATTGTTATGATGTAGGGTTGAATGCCATATTGGTTGTCGTGGTGGCAAAGGAGGAGGTGGAAACATAGTTGGATGTCTGGGTGCAGTGTTTTGAACATTCTGGGTAAGACCATCGACCTGATTTTCCTGATCTTCATCTGGCGAATTAGGAGTAGGCAAAGGTCTTTGGAGATCCCAATCAATGGGAGATCTGCCTTGCCGTTCAATATAGGATTGTATCAATTGGTCTAGGCTTTCACGAAAACCACTGTGAAGAAGGTTAGAAACACTTCTCCTGCAAATTAAAACTTATTAACGATAATCAAGTATGAGAAAAAGAGTAATAATCACAAAATCAAACTCAAACATTTACGAGAATCAGAAATTACCTGCTTAGAAGTTCCCTGAGTTCCATGCTATATACATTTTCATCATCGGGTGGGATAAATCTATCAACTCTTCTATTAGGGCTTGCCCTAGAATCATTCAAGACATCAGACTGTTCATCCTGCCAGGTTCCTTCAGTAACACGAGATTCATCTTCTTGCCATCCCTCTTGAGCCTCAGGGAGATGATTGTCCCCTTCATCTCCATTCTCAGGTGTTTCATGTACCCAGTCCTGGACTAAATTTTCCTGCCAGTTTTCATCAAAGTCTCCTCCATCCTCTGCATGCCACTGACTCAAACCAACCTCAGTAGCTGGCTCCCAAACTCTTCTCTCTAGCATTGTTTCCTCCTGCAATCTATCCAACTGAGAAGCAGATTCGTTGAAATTGATATTATCATTGACAGTAATAATCTCTAATTCAGTTGTTGAATGTGTCTCGGACACTTGATCAACACTTGTTTCCACAATCATAGATTGATTCTGATCTTGATTATCATTAGATATCTCTGGACCTGTACTTTCTTGGGAATGATTAGTTTGTATAGTAGTAGAGCTTGGATTAGCAAATGTGTCATTATGGCTGTTTGCTTGACCACGAACAATATTCTCTAATCTGAACCGAAAACCCTCCCTACATAGAAAAAGTAAATATGGTATTCATCAAGAATTTGTTGGTTTGACACTCAAACAAAATGATCCTCACTTATCATAAATGTGTAAATAGATATATTAACCAATTACTACCTACTTATGTACTTAATTCAGGTACTAGAACATCTGCACTGCTGCAGATTCAGCCCTTCATTACGTGAAGTTCAAGGCTAGGGAACTTAATAAGATATTAACATCAGACGACATTCAACAGTACATAATGTCCTCTTTGCAACTGATTATTAATGATTCTATACATGCAAAGACCATAGCTCAAAGATTGATTCCGTAAAATGAGATCATCACACTGTTGCTGCCGAACTAGAACTTATATAAGTAAATAACAAACGTAAATAACAAACACAAATCTCTTGTATATGAATACTTACGGAAATAAGAAATGAAGTTTCTGCTGCTAAGAAGGCAGAGTCTCTGTCACTTGTATTGTTCCTTAATTTTCAAGATCTATGGATACAGAGTTTAGAAATTGCTTCTGTTGCCAACTTTTTTGGAATAAATTGCTTCAAGGGAAGGACCAAGTTTGGTGATGGTGTTTTTTGCTACCACTCATGGACTACAATAACAGCGAGCTAAATTCATTATGCATGCCTACCAAAACCACGATGAATGCAAGTATTGCAGACACTAACTGGTTCTAATATAAAGGTCACTTTTTTCCCAGAATTAATGCAGCACAGACTACGTGCAGTTGCCAATAAGCTATCCCATTCAAAACCATAACTAATACATATGATATCAGTGCAGCTGCAATCGAAGCTCATATGGATGCACCTCAGATCACAGTCCTATTAAATGGTCCCAAATTTATATGCATTCTCGAGATACACTAAAGAGAAGCCTTTTCCAATCATAATGGATTTGCACATGAAAATATCCAGATTATGATGATGTTACAACATTCAGTATGAAAACTCATAATATTGACGTAATTTCGCAAAATATATATATATATATATGTTATGCCGCACACCTTATGGTGCACATCCCGTGAGCACCAAGTGTAATTTTTTTTAGCTTAGGATTTAGGATTTAGGCTTTAGGTTATAGTATTTAAACTAAAGAAATTTAAAAAAATATTATGCTAGGTGCTCACGGGGTATGCACCCATAAGATGTGCAGCATACATCCCCCCTCTCTCTCTCTCTCTCTCTCTCGATGGACGACCCTCACACGATCCAGGCGCCTCAATTGATTGAGGCGCCTGGATTTTTTTTTTTTTAGCTCCCGGTTGTGCCAATAAGATTTTGTCTTTAGGATCTAGGGGTTAGGTTAAAAAAATTTAAATCAAAAAAAAATTTTGGTGTGCACAGTGTGCGGGATAAGATGTGCGGGATATTATATATATATATCACAAATTGGAAAATCATTAGACCAATGTCTCCTATATTCAGTTCAATTATGTAGTCAACTAGATTTTGTCATATATTATATGTATGTCGCATATTAGGTACACAATTGAACTAGCAGAATCACACATTTAGTTTCTGACAGCTCATTACGTTATTATAGCTCAGTGTTTTACAATGAGTTTTCACATATCCTTGTTTAGCTTACTCTAAGAACTCCAATTTGAACTAACTGTCATCAATATTAACTTTTTTTTATAGTTTTATTGCAATTGAGTAATGCCCTGAACACCTACCAATGAACTAAAACAAATTGACAAAGAAACCAAAACATAAGTTAAATATTATACCTAAGACCAGATACACGGTGCCGTTGTCTGAGCTGGCCTATTTCCCTAGCTGCTGCTGAAGGTGGTCTTTCTTCATCCTCCTCAGTTGGTCTACCATTTCTCAAGAATCTACCCCTAAGAAGTGACTGGAGGTAGAAAATGGACTGATTAGATTTTAACACTACTATCAGAAGGAGGAATTTTCTCGCAAATGATTGTGAACAAACAGTAGTATATTTTTTTTTCTTTGAAACCAAATCTTCTAATGAAAATAGTTAAGGTAAACTAGAAAGAATGCTAAAAAGTTAAAAGTTAACTCAGAATAGAGATTGTCTAATTAAGTAGTAAGTCTCAGAACAAAATCTGAGATAACTTGGTCATTATATTTATCACTGAAGCATGAATATTCTAAAAATCACAGGAAATATCTGACTAATTAAGTTAAATTATACTTTTGAAAATCTTTGAGAATAATGTCATACCCCTTAAAAGAAAGATATGACAAACTAGAATATATGTTTTTGTCATTTAAACGGAACAAAACATGGAAACCACAGTAAACACATATTTCACTTTATCTTGTGCATGTCCAGGGGATTCAACCATTCATTCATGTCACAAAAAAGTATTACAAATTGGAGCAAAAGGTGAAGCCGTCACGCCCCTCCAAGATGGCCCCACACTCTCTAGAAGGGGGTAAATCACGGGGGCATTTGCCTAGTGCAGCGGCCCTTTGCATGAGGGAGGTGAGACCCCCAACGAGGTATTTTGCACCAGTTGGGAATTGACTCCAAGACCTATTGGAGTAACCACCCATGCAGGTACCAAACTGCGGCAACTTGTGGGGGCTACAAAATGGATTTAATGTAGCTTGATATCCATTTCCATTTTAATGTCCACCTTTCTTTGTTCTACAGTAAGATTTTGGTCATTCTCGAAGTAGGCTTCTGAGTCCACCTTTCTTACCAAAAAAGTATTACGAATGCTACTACATTAGGTTGTTGCTCTTTTAATCTTTCTCTTATACCTTGATCCTGTTGATGGCTTTTCTATTTTGTGTTTGTTTTGCATTGTAACTACATACAACTTCGACATTTTGCTAGTCTAAAGTCTCGCTATTGAGCATACACAAGCATCATCAACATTAAGCTGTCATGTATTCAGTTTCAGTGAAAGTAAACTTAAAATCAGTAGTTTCTAAAGCTTTTTTCCCCACAATTCAAGTTCCAAATTTTACTAATTGGTATGGTAAAATAGTGACATTGGAAGGTCCATGGGAACAAAAACTATTTTTAACGTTCACATAATATTTTTTAAATCTCATATCATTCTACCTTGAAGTACAAAGCATTTTAAATCTCATACCACCCTACCTTGAAGTACAAAATAGTAGTATCAATGGCACTATGAAGATGAAATGTTGTTATCAGTTAAGTAGTATGTCATGTCAACAGGACTGGCATGTTGGGGCGTCCCTTGCATTGGGTATGAGCTGAATGTAAGATATGCAAACTGTGACATCCCACATTAGACATTATACAGATGTTCATGATTATTTAAGACGTTGCTTAGTTCTCTTATTGAAAGAGTTCAGGAAACATGTACCACAAGTAGTGTACTGATATGCTATTAAAGTTCTTTTCTCACAATTAGGCATTAGCGGAGCAGTTGTAGTGATAGATAATGAGTTTTTATTTAGCCCAAATGACACTTGAAATCTAGCTACCGACCAAAGGATCCTCAGGAATACACTAGCAGAGAGTTAAAATAAAAGGAGTGAACAAAGTTAAATTCCAGTTCTTTCCAACTGAAAATTGTTGGTATTGACGATAAAATCGGATACTTACTTGAATGCGATTGCGATGAGCAAACTCTGAAACTGCATGATGCTCCGACAAGCTTTGAAGCTCACTCTGCCTCTCTGTCACCATCCTCATGATCAACTCAAGGCGAGCTTGCCTCCCCCGCAGCCTCAGCAACTCTCTCTGGACATGCTCAGGCTGACCATCCTCAGTATCTGTGACTGATTCATCTCGGTCCATCTCCCTCCCTCTCCTGCTAGCCCGAGCGTCTCTCTGCTGTTGGCTAGCCATCTGAACCCATTCCCTTACCAACCTCACCCTTTCTCTTTCGATCTCCCCAAGCCACTCTGCCCTCTGGACTTCATTCCTCGGTGAAATTCTTGGTTCTGTCTCTGTAATGACACTCTCCGTCACCCATCCACGAACGATTTGCCTCACCCTCTCTCTCTCACCTTCCCCGAGATCAGGAGATTGCTCCCTGCTTGACCTCCGGTCGTCCTCCTCACCTGGCCGTCGCAATAAATCCAAATCCGCACGTGACCACTGGTCGTAGCTGTTATAATCAGTCTCGCTCGCGGCCGCTGAGCTTCCCCCAAGACCCCGACCCTCGGCGCGGCTCCTGTCTCCGTCCAACGACTCCGTCGCGCTGTCCCTTCGCCCCCTAGCGGCGGCAGTCAAGTGCTCCAGCTCCCGCCGCATCTGAAGGATGGACGACGCCCGGGCAGCCGCCGGACGTTCCACCGGAGAAGAGGAAGGGGATCGCCCCGGCTCGCGGAGGAAGGAGGAATCGAGCATGGAGACGGTGTGGAGGCCGGCAAGCGCCATCAGCTCAGTCTCCCGGTTCCTCCGCTCGATGTTGGTGATCATCTCCTCGGCCTGGCGGGCGGCCCAGCGGCTGAGGATCCGGGACTGCCGCCGCGCCGCTGCGGACGACTCGGCGAGCTCATCTCCCTCAAGGTGGGAACGGCGGCGCCGGCGAGCGAGCTGCTCATCTTCGCCTCCGGCACAGGAGGAGGAGGAAGAAGAAGAGGCAAGGCCGGGGCCAGTTATGCATCCGTCGAGGTGGCCGCGGACGAGCTCCTCCAAACCGCGCTGGAACTCAGAGTCCAATTCCGCCATTGCCGACTACCGCGTAAGCGATCGTCAAGGTCGATTCTGGATACGGATCTGCCGTGTAAAACCAAACCCTAGAAGTAGATGGCGATCATGACCGTCATCCCAATGCGCGACAGAGACGAAAAAACAAAAACAAAAACAAACAAAAAAAAAGGAGAAAGAAGAAACCCACCCGACAATTGTTACGAAGAGAGAAAAGTAAAATATTAGTAAATCTTGCAAAAGATCCCAAAAGAAAGCAAAAAAACATGAGAGAAAATCGCAGCAGTTTAGGAACGGTGGGTGATTTGATATTTGTGCCACTCCAATTTGGAGTACGCTTGTAATTCATTAATTTATCATTTTTAAAATTTTAATTTAATAAATATAAAATTCCAATCAACCAGGCCTTATCCTTCTCGTGGCGTTCTTTCCACGCGTCGAGATCTTCTGTCGGTCAACGGTTGGTGTTGCTTGTCCTTCATTCAAATGAAGCTTTTCTTCCTTATAAAAACAGAACCGACAGATCAATTAATATTTTAATATAATTATATTGTTTTTTCGGTTTAATTAAGTGAAAATTTAACTTGACTATATTTTTTTATTAACTAAAGTAGAAATTTTGACATTCAAATTCGAAATCAAATAATTGAATATTAGGTCAACCATTCCTAATTTATGTTAATATTATTATAAAATAGCAACCTAGTGTCCTCTATTTTAATATTATATACATATAATTTAAGCACCTATTTCTTATAAAATAGGATCTTTCTCCTATATGGAATTTTGAAAGTATTTATGATAGTATTACATTTTCATCTACGTATATTAGCTTTGCAACAAAGGAATGCACTCAAGAGTGCAAATTTTTGCATGATCATTCTCGTATCAGAAATTTCAATGTCAAAAGAGAAAATAGAGCACATATAACATCAGCAAAATTGATTAGGATCACGAACACATTAACAATGTCTCGCTAATTCCCATGTTACAATAGCAACTATTCAATGTCTTTTCAGGTTTCCTATTATTGTGCTTGATCAAGATGGTAAACGCAACGGAAGAATCAAAATGAATAATTACTTAAAGAATCAAAATGGATTATTATGGTACAGCAACGAAAAACCAAGGCAAGTAGAGTTATGGATTGGTGACAGGTTACATAACCAGTTCATGTGTTCCAGATTAACAAAAAAGCAATAGCACCAAACTGGATAAGCAAAGTTATTGCAAAGGAGAGCAGCCTTTAACAAGAATTTGGATATCACCAACTGGAGTGAAATGAACAGAAGACCTCTGATAAAACCGCAGCCTCTGCATGTAGTCTAGATCTTACAATGGCACTAAACCAATTTTCCACCTCAATCTACTCACGTGAGGCCTTGTGTGTTTGTTTCGGAACATATTTTAGTTTGCTATTCTTTTCGGTCTTTGTTCTAAATTTGGGCTTGAAAGAATAAGACAGCTCAATTGTAGATCTGCCACCTCCAAAGCTATCATGCCCTTTCTCCACACCATCTGATTCACATGATTCAGGCATTATGTCGTAATTGTCATTTTCAGCCGTGTCATATCCATCAAGTACTTCAGCTTCAGATGGTAAAACAAGCTTCACATGATCGGATACAATAGCCTCCTTCCATCCTGCATAACAAGGAATGATAAATCATATTTATGATGTATCATTGCTCCTAATCAACTATGAAGATAAAGATATTGTGAAGTAGAAAGGGACAACATTAGCTAGGGGCGGCAAAAGACTCTTACGCTGTGCAAGAAAAGCTTCTGCAATTTTGCTTGAGAATAAGATTGGCCCAGCACTTGATTGCACCACCAAAAGATCCTGCTGTGCCTCGGAAGCATTGTTCATCCTCCCATCCAAAGAGAAATTGGTCTTATCGGCAGACATTGAATCAGTAAATTCTCCACATAAAGGCACAACGAAGTTTTCTTTCCTCATATTAGACATACTGTTTGTATCACTCCTGTTGTCATGGTGACTCACAGGTTTCCACAGCATCGCCGTCGAAGGTTTGATATTCTGTTGTCTGGTATGAATCTTGTCCGGCTTACTTCTAGTTTTATCATTACTTCCAAGCGCTATACAAAAAGAGCCAATTATAACTTCAGAACCCTCAGGTTTGACTGACTGGTCTTGATGGATCCTATCAATTCTGCTGTATGGTGCCTCTTCACGTTTATTTTTTTGTGTCCAAATCTTATTATTAGTGGCAGATGAGGTGGTCTTCGGCTCCTTATAAGGGTCATACCTCATTGACACAGAAAATTTTGCTCCAGGGAACTGAACTGGATAACCATTTCGAATGGTTCTTTTTGGTTTATACTGGGTTGAAAAAGGATGTCTGCCATTCATCTGATCTTGATCGATACTCTGATCAGCAACCTCAGTTTCCATTTTGATCCTATTCTCTGTAGTATGGCCTATAGATCCATCAAGTTCCACAGGATGATGACCTTCCTTTTCTGATATCACAGTGGTGTTGAAATCCAAATGAGGGGAATCACTTGTTTCAGCTCCAGGCATAAAAACCCTATTTTCTGCCTCAAGTAAGTCCTTTGTTTTCTGTTCTTTCTGCTTAAGTTTCTTCAATCTTTTCCTTTCAATAAGTTCATCTTGTCTGAAATCAGCAGATCATTTTTTAGTTACTGACAAGAAAAATTCAATACCCTATTTTTGAACACGAAGTATAGCTTATCTATAACTAGTAACAAAAAAAATTCACAAAGCAAAAGAATTCAAATATGCATTCATTCTCTAACCTTCACCAGCAAACACAAAATATGTCACATTATAGATACTCAATGGTCCAATCCAATGTTTTAAGTCCCTTACCAATGCAACTTCAGTGGCTGACTGGAAGCCTAAAATAAAAGCATTCTGGTGCAAGTGCTGATACCATGTGTCAATATAAATGGATGTGATAAGCACCATAAATGCAAATTAGGAACTTAATAATTTTTAAAAAAATATAGATTCTAAAAAATTTGATTCTGGTAGGTACTCTTATTTAAGAGAACAAGTTTTTAAGGTAATATTTCAATTGGTAATTATAGTATTAGGAGTGTAGTTAGAAAATGGATATAGCCTAACCGAGACATTTGCTCAGCCACATGTACGTCTCACATTTACAGAGCACAGCTTTTGAGGCCTACAAAAAGGAAACTTAGGGGCATTAAGGAAGCCATGCCACAGTACGTTGAGAAAGGGTAACAAACTACTAAAGGGCAATTTGGAGGCAGCTACTTGTCTCCCCATGAGACCTCCTGCACTCACACTTGCCTTGCAAGCCACTTCAACCAAATTGAATTCACCAAGGCCAAATCAATCATTTTAGCCGAATTGCACCCACTTTGGCCAAGTTGGCATGCATCTACTAAGCACAGATAGGCTCAAATCTAACTAAGATTTGACCATATCAACACCAACTTTAAGATTTGCTACAATTCTAGCCTTAATTGCATGCACTATAACCTACAGCAAACCAAAAATGAAAAAAAAAAAAAAAAAACTAGCGATGCTTTTATGGATGTGTTATATGTTAGATTTGTTGAATTACCATATACTTTAACATGCCACATCAACTAGAATTTGATATTAAAATATGTCAACATTACATAATGTTATCTGAAAAATGAAAGACATGTTGACCAGATAGATTCACCATGTGTAATGTCAGAGTAAGCACTAATATATTTCTGTTAACGAAAGGTTATATAGTTTAAAAAATGTTAAAGAATGTTTATATATATAGTTTAAAAAAAATAGTATACTAGATTCAAGACATTTGGTACCATTAAAATGATTAGTCCATAACAATCAATGATTTGCATTTAGTTTGAATACTATCTTAAATCTTATCTGAATGAAATGATCAATGTTAAAAGGGATGTCTTGGGTTTAATTGCTACATTAGTTTAAAGGATTTTTTTTTTAAAAAAGTCCACTGCCCAAGAGCAATTAGGTGCACCGCTAAAGTTCATCCAATTAGAGTAGGTGTTAGAGTTACAAGAAGACCATCAAGAACTTGAATTAATATAATAAAAAGTGATTCAGCTAATTTGAATATAATATTGATATTGCATTTCATAGATCTTAATTTATCCGTTCACATAGCCAATCTCAAATAGTTGGAACAAATACAAGTTGGCAATCATGACAATGGTGATGTTATTTGAAAAACTATTTTATGAATACAGAGTTCATTTTTGGTGTAGTTATTTGAGGGCCAGCAGACAAGTAATACAATTGTCTAAAAGGGAGGATTAATTAAGAGTAACCTTGACAAGCACAGGAAAAAAAACTATATATTAACACTGCCTCATTTCTTCTCTGTCCACTTTCATCCCCCTAAAGTATTTATTTCTTTCGCACTTTCTTTTGCTCCTAATACTGCCTTAAGGGTCCCTTCCTTTTAAAGGATGGAAAAGTGGTGAGAAAAGGAGTAGATGTAAATAAAAGAAATGTTTACATCCTGTTCATTTTCTCACTTTTCTATATCCTTTGGAGGAAACAAACCCTAAGAGGGAAAGAGGGTGATTAATCTTTCACTCTTTCAACAATCTGACGGTAACTATACAAGAACACATCTTATAACAAAATTGGAAGGTTAGAACAGGAAGTAGATTAGTCTCTAGTGTCAAAAAGTTTAACGAGTACTTTCTTGCTTCAATCAGACATAAGATCTATCTGAAGTGTCAAGACTTGGATTACCTTCTCTTAGCACTTTCCTCTTCTTCCATGAGCAACTTATGGCATTTCAAAGCTTCTGCATCCTTATCAGCATGCCATGCTTTGACCTAAAAATTGTATCAATGTGGTCAAAGTTTTGTTTTCTTTCACCAAAAAAATGACAAATCAAATGTAAGAAACTGAGACTTTTTGCTCTACCAATCTTTGTTCAAGCATGAAGCTAACACAAGAAATAAGGTTTTTCATCTCCAAAGCAATCTTTAATACTTCTCCATCAAACACAAACTTTTGCACTGAGATAGCAGTGCCAGTAGATAAAAAGGTCTTTTCACTTGCATTATCAAGGATGCTGAAGAGTTCCTCAGAGGATATATGAGAGCTGGAAGGCTTTTCTTGGATCAAATCCTATAAAATAATAATAATTCATGTAACGGTGGTTCAAAAAACATGCATCACCAGCCTATTGCTGCAAGGGTTTGTCTTTTACCAGTAGAGCAGATCCAGCCTTGGCATATGCCTGTGGTAGAGAAGAAAATAATGGTTTTCTTATCCATGAAGACAATGACCTCACAAGAGAAGAACCATTAACCTCCTGCACATATGCTTCTTATCAGAATCCTCTCCAGAAATACAATGCAAAATTAGCAAGTTTAGTTTTCAGAGACAATGGATATGAAAGTACATAATAGCCTTCTTAAGAACATGGAAATAATTGTTTCATCTGTGACATGTGGATCTAGGTAGATGCAGAAGTCATGAGAGAAATTTTTTAAATAGTATCTAATTCTGGTTGTCATGAGATATAAAAGAAACTGTCTCATGCCTTACAAGTCCTATTCTCAGTACTCTCTCCTTTCCACAGAAAAAAACCTCAATAGATGTCAATTTGTCAATATAAACTTTCTCATGTTTTACAAGACCGTATACTCAGTCCTCTCCTTACCACAGAAAAAAAAAATTAACTAGCTATTAATTTAATAATATGTGCTGTCATATGCTTTACATTTATATGTGGATCGTGGAGTCTCTATCGCACACAACAGGTATAGGTAAAAGCCAATGGAACTCATATAGACAGCTAATAAGTGAAAATACAATTAAATTTGTAGTTCTGAGAGTATCAGTCAATATTTCAGGAATAAAAGAAATATAAAAATTAAGGTGAACTATAGAAAATAAAAGGTGTTGAAGGAAAAAATACACATTTAATAATAAAGCACAAGTGACGTCAACATACTTGTATGACCATAATAAAGCATAATGTTGGGGTAAATCATGAAAAATGTACGTTGTTGAAAAGAATGACCTCACCTCCATATCCATATTAGTGAAAGAAAGAATATCTTTGCGGTCCTCCAAAGGTAGCTGAAATGCAACACTAAAAGGTCAACGTTATGGACAGAAAAGAACCAAACCAAGCAGGTTAAATATCGACGGGATTAGTCTATTGAGGCATGATGAGAGCACAAAATGTATTGGTTTCCTTAATGTAAGAGATAGGCTATGCTTGAGATTTAGTCTTCTTTGAAACTGATTTCCTCAAGAATATATAAAAAAAGACCTTACAACTGAGAAAAATAATTCAGAAAAGAGTTACCTTATCCCAAAAGACAACCAAAAACTCCCTGTTCCTTGAGAAATCCTACAAATTAGAAGGAATCGTTAACCAAATGAAATCAGGTATTAAAGCAAGTAAAGAATATAAAAATAACATAATCATTTAAAGTTGATTAGAAAATATAATTTTTCCAATACAATTTAAATGTTAGGGGTATAAGAATCACATTTCCAAGGCAGGAGATAATTGAACAATATAATCATGAAGTACTCAAGCATATTAATTTATAAAGTACTGCAAGGAATAGTTCAAATATAGTTGTAATCTATAACTTCTAACGATGGGGGGAAAGCAGAGAAGAAAGATTTTATTTGCACAATGGTATCACCAAAGTAGAACTATAAACATTTAGAGAACAAAAACAGGGAAGTATTATGATTTTTTCTTGTACCTATGCACATATCTTTAGTTGATAAAGAAAAAAAGGATTAAACATCCATTGTCCAACAACCGAAGATAAAGGAAGGTTTAAAATGAAGCTGGAATTTAAAGTAAAGGAGTTAAAAGGATAAAGACCTTATCAATGTTTAGGGAGCGCCTATGCACAAGTATGTGCCTTCTATAATTTATCGTAGAGCATAACTCTCGAGAACATTTCTCACATTTCTGAAATTGGACCTTGGGTGGTGAAAGTAAAGGCCATCCTGGAAGATCTGGCACAAGAAGAAAATGTACATTTATTAGCTTAAGACCAAACTCTTTGATTTAGCCAGAATTAAAAACCTATTCCTAGTTACATCCTGAATACCTGCTTTAGAGAGTTGACATACATTTTTCAGGCTCACCGTTCGCCCTTGCAGCAGCTTGAGCAAAGGCTAAAACAGCCTCGGGAAATCTAAGTGCTTGCATTTGTTCAGATGAGCTTTTTGTTCCTTTAGAGGCAGATCCATTATCATTTGAAGAACAACTAGCTTCCTTAGCCACATTCACATCAGTAGGCTCACCTTTCCACAGTTCAAAGGTCTGCTTTCCACCTGCACAGTTTTCCAACATTAAACCTTTGGGAATTTTAAACCTGACAGATATTTAACCATTGGACCAGATGATCACCACTTCTAGAGAATGAATCCTTCCCAATTGTCTGTCTGATGAAGTTGTTAATGGAATCATGCCCTTCCTTCTCTGGCTTCATCTCACCAAGTGATGTCACAAGCTCTTAAATTTGGCAACAAAAATACAAATCTTAGCAAGATTTTTCCTTTTCACCCTTCTACTTCTAAGAGAATACAATTATACATTAAATCATTAATCAATGAAGAGTCCAAGAATATAATGACCCTAAAAACCTAAGACCACAATAGAACAAGAGCAAACAAATCTCATACTGAAGGTTAAAGAAAGACAAAATAAATTAATCTTGTTCTACAACTAAAAATAAACCCTAGCACTTTGATTCAAAGCTAAATGGAGATATGAAGACAAATTCATTAAAAAACATATGCAAGTGATACATGGTCGGTCAAATGGTGGCAGAACACAAGTGAAATGTTGGAGCATATGTTGTCCATCTTTAAAAAATAACATTAACTAAATTGACAATACACATAACAAAAAAATAAAGAAATTATTTATGAACTATAAATCTAAACATAAGCAAACCACGTGAAAAAGTATTTAATATATCATATAACGTAAAAAGATAATCACAGTAATATACAAAACACATAATATTTTACAACTATCACATACTCAAGTTAAGCAATACATCTAATGATCTAACTGATAATATCATAAATATCAATTTCTCTCAAATAAAAATCCAATCATTTGTGCAAACATTAGAAAATTATAAGGTCAAAGAGAACGAATACTAATTATGTCAATCATCAAGTGTCGTGCTAGAATTTTCAAAAGAAAGTTGGAAGTTAGTCATCGGCAGTGTTCTCTTGCATCACAGGTACTTCTTCACGAAATTAGAATCTCTAGAAAATTTAGCATTCTAAAGCAGTTAGATATCCCATACAATTAACCTCCAAAGACAACAAGATTCGATCTACAACCAAATCAAAGTATCAGGTTAGTGAATATTTCTAAAGATCCATATCAACAGAAGACATTAAATTAGCGGCGACCAAACAAAGGATACATCAAGCAGAACCGGTGCATTAACCACAAACTAAGAATCCAATTTGCAACCCGCATATGAATCCCGCGTCTAAAAGCGTATAACGATAAAATAGACTCATGTTCCCAGTAAATTTCGTCAAAACGAATGACAACGACTCGGTCAATTACCAAATTCACCGATCCCAGAAACGTAGAGGCGATTCCGAGGTATTAAATGGACGATCCGACTGCTGCGGACGGGAATCTCAGTGTCCTGAGCTAGATGTCTCGTATCGTCTCTGGATCGATCGGATGGAGCAAAGCCGAGGCCGGCGACGTCTAGCAAACGAGCAACCAGGCGATCAACATACAGAAGAGCCGGAGAGCGGGGCCGACGGAGAATCGAGCGGATCGGAAGGAAGCGAGGGAGGAGTGCGGTGGGAGCCCTAGAAATGCGGCGATCGATGGAGTATTCTCGAAGAAGACGAAGGGGAGGTGTGAGCGGGAGTATAAATAGGGCCAGGGAGAAAAAAAAAAGGTTTGCATAAAGGAAAAAAAATTTAAAAGGAAAGAATTCAAAGTGTAGGCAATTATTAGCCGTTGATTGCTCCATAATAAGTTAGCGCGGATAGTCCGGATTAATTTCATTTACTTCCATATATTCAATTCAAATCCACAGATTTGTTGGCATTTATCTGCTTCAATAAATATATAAAAGCTAAAAAAAATATTATCATCTCTCATTTCACTTCTCATTTCATTGAGTTGAACACAAAGATCAAATAGGATACCACAATAATAACAACCAATTGGAGTAATAGAAATCAGCATCCCGACTCCATACTTTTTAGAAAGAAGTAAATTACAAGAAATATTTGCCCTACGGCTCCATACTCTTTAGTGAAATCAGCATCCTTTACACGAGAAAGGTCGAACACCGAATAACAATAACAATCAAGTTTTATCCTACGAAGATCAAATAGAATAGAACTTTATATTTGCTAACCCTCGAGCTAAAAGGTACAAATAAGAATGTACAATTTTTAAAATCCCCGCCCTCATTCACCATCTCTTTAGTGAATGTAAGAATTGCGATATGGCAGTCGTGATGATACTCTACAAATATTCACCTACAATCTAGAGAAACAATCTCATGAAGCTCTCAGCATTTTAGGGCTCCAATCTCTTGGTCATCTACACATTGGAACACACTCACCTGCAGGAGAAAACCAATTAATAAGAATGGGAAAAAGCAAGGAGAAGAAAAAGAAGATACAATCCTCGAAGTCATGCTTAAATGTATATGCACTGAAAGAGCAAAAGCTATCGGTGTCAAAACTTCGTAAACTACTTCAATCTTCTGAGGTATTACAAGAATCAAATGTTAAAATATTTCCGATTGACTCATGTCTAAGGTATACGAACTCCGAGTGAGAAAGTTCTGCATCAGAGTTCTTTGCTCTCCAACATGAATTCTAACATTATACGATAAGGCCATAAAGCATACCACAAGAAACAACAGAGTTCAGAATACTATCATAAGGTTGATCTAATAGGTAACATTAACAAGTTAAATAAGTTTGATGATGATTCATATAAAAAATGTGATCTGTTTTCATTTTAATCGAAGGAAACTAGGTTTAAATTATCAAAATGGTGCCACTGCATCTTATTTCAAGCAGTTTATATTCCTGAAAAATAAAACAACTATACTCTAAATGTAGAAACTATGTTTTACCGTGCATTTGTTTGACAAAGCGTTCAAACTCTAAAAAGTTGTGATTTTGCAAAAGTGTGGAGCATAGCCTAAGATAGGTGAATGATGATAGATGTCGTCCGTCGGGATCATTTAGTGGCTTGGCATTGTCCAGTATCTTATTGTAGCTATCTCTGTCGTAGCAGGGGAGAACATTTTCACTAGACACAAGTATGCCAGCATCCCATGCAGCATTCAGTACCTGATAATATCAACATTTTATTATACATGTAAGCATTTGAAGTTTGAGAATAATAAAACATTCTAATTTCAGGTGTAATCACAAAAACTAGACAAAAGGAACAACAATATAATGTCATGTAATGCAAGAGATTAACTTCATCCTAACTATTACAGTTCACAGGCACAGTTGAAGAGCATTTTTCCTAGCCCCAGATATGTGATCATTTAGCAACTTTTGGCTAAAAAATAGTACCCAAAAATAATACATATGTCAAATTACAAAAGTATATTCATGCTAAAATTTGTGAGCATATATATACTGCTAGAAAGGGATACGAAAGTGAGTGTAAAAAAAAAAAGACGCAACACAAAAGCATGATTTAAGCCTGCAAGTTAGATGCCAACGACAGACACAAACAGCAAATTAAAATGAGTGAGCAATCGAAACGTTAAATTATCATTCTTTAATTTGATTTTATTTTATTTGTAAACTTGACCAAAGTTCAGGAAAACTATAGAACCTAGATTGTTTAAAACAGGTAAAAATTTCATATCCATACATCATTATCTTTACGTGGTAAAAGAATTGTTCCTGATTCATAGTTTTGGACTATCACGAAACAATACAACCACATATCAATGTAACAGACATCAGATGTTGAGGTAGATGACCTTGGTAACTAGAATAAATTGGTATATGCTTCTGTCTAATTGTTTATGCTGATTTATAAGCATCTGCCTGATAGATCACAAGTGCATTTTTTTTTACAAGTGGATGTTAATTGGATTACAAGAACTAGAACACACAAATTATGAAGTGTTAAGTAATAAAAGAATTGAAGGCTTGGAGAATAACTAGCAGATCAATAAACTGAGCAAACATACCTATGCATTTCAACTAATCCAACTAAAAGATATTTTAGGTATTGAAGCATATATGAGGTGATTATGACACAATACCAGAGCACATTTCATTAAATGAAACATCTACACAATGGACATTTGTTGCTATCAGTGCCAGGACATGGCACATATTTTTCTTTAGAATCAAACTCCTATAGGCGAGGTTGGTCATAAGGATCACTGTCAGAGACATAAGTAGACAAGGAATATTAACAGATGCTGCTCATGGAAGAGAAAAAAAATCATAAGTAACTACGAAGGAGTTTCTACCTGCCAGACTAAACCTTCAGGATCTGCCATTGCCTCTGGGAAGTCTTCCAACTGTTCTGAGATGTGCAATTCACTACAGGTGAAGTTCAGAGCTGCACCATGCTTCTTAAGCATTGATGCTATTGGAGCATAGCCATCACGGTTGCATGGGTTATAAAATCCAGCAGTCAACTCAGCAGCATGGCTAGCTGTTTTATACCACCAGTGGATACCAGATATCTGCATCAGTAGCGAAGTGGAATAGTTAGATTAATGAACTGCAGAGAAGGTTAATCCTGAAACTAGAGAGAAAGAAAACACAAATACAACCAGGAATGTCAGGAATGTAGTTTCATTAGGCTTGAAGAGATTTATTGTAGCATATTTTTGCATTTGTGCAGCATATATTACATACACAAGGATATAAGACATTCAAATGAACAAGTTGTATCAGATGGTTAAAAAAATTTAACATTAACTCACGAATGAACTTGTCGCTGCATATTATTTAAATTACAAATCCTAGGAAATAATTAAGGGTTTAATTATCATCAATTTTCTCAACACTAGTCCACTAACATAAATATCAGGTTAAGTTATTCGAATATGAGTGATACTTCAAAACTGACCTTGACAGCAATGGGAGAGTTATCAAAGACCAATTTAGCGAGAAATAATACATTATCGCAATGTTCCACCAGAACTTGTGAATACCAACCAAGAAAGAATCTACCATATGGACTATTATATTCTCCTCCATCACTGAAGAATCCAGTTTCATGAGGCTGGGAGTTGTAAGAACCAACATTATTAGGTCCTCTGGCCCAGACAGAATGACCCCTTGCATCTGCAGTTTTTTTTAAATGTTTCTGCAAAAACAAATCATAACACTTCGAAAAGATGACAACTATTAGTAAAAGTTCTGTTGCTGAAAAATACATAAAAAATGAATACAGGTTATAGCAACATAAATAAATAGCTATCTAGGAGTTATAGCAAAATTGAGTTGATGAGAAAGGTAAACTAGTGATGTGCAAAGAAAAAAATTCTTAAAGGTACTTGCAGCTATGAAGAAATATAATTTAATTTTCACCACCAAGGAGAAGAAAATAGAGATAGAGCCCACCTGAAATTCTCCAATGCCAGGATATCTCCATCCATGCCGTAGAGGAAAAGATGGGTAACGCAGCTCTCCACTAGGGCCTAAGCCAATCTGAATCTCACATATTGTACCATCCTCAAAGAAATGATCAAATTCTACCCTGAAGCTTCTCATGAAGTCAAAATAGACCTACGAAAGTTTAATAGAATAAAACAGTAAGATTATTATCCATGTATTATGATAATAAATTACCTGCATCTGAAAAGATAGCGACGGAATCAATGGTATACTTGTGAAATCACTATTCCCACATTTAGTGCCCATGGACTGTTATAAATAGTCAGGTGAATGAATCTGAGATCAATGTACTATATAGTTCATTAAACATCAAGATCCACTTTGATTAATGATTTTTTCTCAAATTTTTATCATGCTAAAAATTAAGGTTTGTTAGTAATTGCACCATCTCAATTTGATACAAATATCAAACAAGAATTGTACAATACAATGCACAAGGACAAATATACCATCTGTTTGATGATGACAAAGAACAACAAAGATAATGTGATGAGAGGGAATTCCCTGGACAAATCAACACAAATAATCTACTTTGTTTTTCAAATTGATAGAATTCTGGATAAGCTCCAAAGAACAGAACCAAACAATGTTGACAGTTGGGATGGTAACAACTTTAGGTAGTGGATATTGTCCTGAATGAATAAGAGACAAAAAACAGAAGCAACATCCATACTAAAGATGACTACCTCCAATGCAGTTCGAGCAAGTAAAACTCTCTCTTTGTTGACGCCACAGGAAAGACATTCTGGGATGCACCTCCCTTCTGAGTCCGTAAAATAAATATTTGGATTGCATCTTCCAATCTCTTCTACCCATTGAGGTAGAGGAATACACAAATTGTCGCCAATATTACCACCACATTCATGAAATGACATGACAACCTTAAAAGGTAGGGAAAAAATCAGTTATCAGGCAAGCACAAATCAGGCAATATTAAGGTTCTAAACAAGCAACCGTGGAAATGAGAAATAGAAGTCAGACACAATTGTAAATGAGAAGCACTCATGAAACTCCAAATTTATCACATTCATAAAACTGATTTTCACAAAACTAACTATTAATCTGTATTGTTGTGTTCAGGGTTTGATGTGGAAATCCCAGGAATATCATACCACGCAAATCTGTACCCAGACCACAATGAGGAAGAAACGAAACCTATCAAAACATTGTACATAAAACTCAATATTAGAGACAATGTATCATTTCAGGTAACAAACTGCACTTACTCCTTCCCCAACCTTTAAAGGACGTGTCAGTTAGGCCAGTTGAATAAATTATAAATTTCATATGATAAATTTTTAAATGTTTTCATCCATGCAAGCACGTAATGTTTTTTTTTATGCATTTTTTTTGCTTGAACATGTTACTTTTCGCATGGGATCAAAAGATGGAACGAAGTATGATTAGAAATCATAGGAATAAATGGAATACTAGAATGTCTAAATGGTTATATGTAATCAATGGTAATGAAAATAAAAAAGAAAAAAAAATCACCTTTAACTTAAGCTTCAGATCTCTCACAATCTCGAAAAGACGTATGTAACCTTTCCAATTGTACTGCTGCGGGACATGTGGCTCAACTATCCCCCACCAGCAGTCAACCATCACGCCATCAATCCCAATCGATTTCAAGTTCTTCAACTGCTCGATTAGACAGTCCGGATCAACGACTTCACAGTATTTGTTAATCACACCGAGCTATCATAGCACACTCACAAAAATAAAGGTAAATTATCGTCATTAACCAGACAGAAACAAACATTACAAAACCAAGAAAAAGTAAGAAGCATACAGGGAGCATGACGTAAACAGGAATATAAGAGGTGCCTGAGAAATCCCGCTCCGGCATCCTGGCTTTTACATCAATCGACTACAATCCAGATACTACAATCAGCGGAGTAATCGATAGAGCAGTTACAAAATGCGGAAACCAACAACGGCGCCAAGAACAAATATAGTTACCTGATTATCGTTACCGGAGTTGGTGCTGCCATCGATAAGCGGGTAGCTATCGGTGAGTTTCTCTCTGGCACGGTTAGCTCCGGCCGGCACGGCAACAGTAATTCCGCAGCGTCCATCCACTGTGGAGACGGGAGGAGTGAAGACGCCCTTGAGATGGCCAGAGGGGTGGTCCAACGTTCGGAGGGCGCCGACAGGGGAGATACCCCGGAAGGGCAGCGAGGGAGACAGCGGCGGCTGGGTGGAGGTGGGCGTAGTCGGGGTGGCGGAGGCGGAGGCGGAGGCAACCGCTGAGACGGGCCTCGCAGCCTGCAAGACGGGCCAGCCCATACGTAGAATCTATGTCAGAAAATCTCCATACCGCAAAGATTAAATTTTTATCTCGTGAAAAAAAAAGGCTTTTTATTTTAGCACTTGATCGTTACTGTTTGTTGATCATTACTGTTTTGGGGGATGTTTCAGGCTATTGAACATTGAATGAGAGATCCGCCCTGGTAGAGTGGAGACCTCAAATAGAAATGCCAAAGGTGCCAAAGCCGCCAATAGGAAAGAGCCAGCCCGATAATTCTCTCTCTTGGCCGGTTTACTTTGGAAAAGGAAGGGAACAGAACGAAAGCAAAAAACAAAAGAAAGGAAAGGAAAGGAAGGGAAAGGACCTGGGAGGAAGGGAACGTGGAGCCGTCCGGGAGAACGATCCACCCAGCCTCGCGCGCCAGGGCTGCGATGACCTCGTTGATGTCGGCGCGGACTCGGAGGTTGTAGTTGCCGTGGCGACGGAGGCCGGATAGGATCCTTCCTGTGATGGCGCGACGGTGTCGCTCGCGTAACTTCGTCCGCTCTTTCTCCTCTGCTGGCCGGCTCCTCCGAGACCCAGACGCGGACGATGGTGTGGGAGTGTCGGACCGGTCCCCTCCCTCCGGCGGCAGTTCAGGAGGTAGAAGGAAGTATCGTCCGCCGGCGCTCATATCCACGTCCTCCGCCACCATAGCGCGGATCCTCCCATCCTCGTCCTGGTCTTCTTCTTCCTTGACGTCCAGCTCCATCCCCTCTTCTTCGTCGTCTTCCTCCTCGCTCACCCCTACCAATTTGTCCATCTCATGCGCCATTTGTGAATAAAGTTCCGCTTTTGCTCCTTCCTGAGTTCCAGAGAACTACCAAATGATATCTTTTGCGTTTCCGTTGGATCCAACTCCAGAAACACAACCACGTCGATACAACGATCTCAAGAAAATTTACTCTAAACTAACCATCCAAAATCACCCAAAATTGGGTTTGAACTCTCCAACGGGCTTCCATGGCTAGATCTTAGCTAATCAAGCAAAAGAAGTGAAATTTGGCTGAAAAAAAAAAGGCGATCCTTTTCTCGATTCATTGAATTGGCTAGTAGAAGATGAATCGAAAGCATGGGAGCTCGCTCTCCGCCACCAGATCCCTCTACCGGTTGCCCGCCACTCCTGCCCTTTTTTGGATGAGGCCAGATTCCGGCGCGGAGGCTTCGAGTTGCCACCGGCGACCTCCAATGACGGACTTCGTAGGAAGCGCGATCCGCCAGAGATCTCTCCCTGCCCGGGCCACGGATGGAACCGGCGGACGTCGGGCGTACCGACGGCGGCCGGAGACAGGGGAAGCGCCGCAGGGAAGCGGGATCGGGGAGGCTAGGGTTTCGCTCGTGTGTGGCCGCGTGTTTGGGTTTATGATTGGCACGGACGCCATCGCATGAGCCGAGGGGAACGAGGCTTGACGGCTAGATGGAGGACACGTGTGCAGTGTGGATGGCATGGATGGTGCCAATGCCGGAGGCATGAAAGCTATGCGCAGCGAAGCACGCTTGGTTCCCGCAGGCACGCCTTTTGTGGCTCTCAATTTCCTTTTTCTAATTACACCCCTGCAAATTAAGTCTCTGTTGCTTCTCGAAAAGTAAAGAGGAGCGAATTTTTCATTTTGACATACTAAAATAATAAATTTGCCTCAAAAAACCCTTTGGACTTTCACTATTTCTCCAGTCAAAACAGAGAGGTAAAGAACAATAATTGTTTCTTAGGAACTCGCACTGTTCATCACTGAAGTGAACCATAGCGTGGAGTTTCGTAAATCAGTATCCATTGACTTAGTTACTGGGTCGAAACCATAATGGGCTTGAGAGAAGTGGGCCGTGGGCCGGTTATGATTCTAGCTCATAAAAACTGCTCAATTGGCGATTACTGCGGCCCGCGGTTCATTTTTTTATTTAATAATTAATCAATAATATTATTTTTTTTTTTTTTTTTGCTAGTTGAAAGAAAAAGAGGAGAGTAATAGTTTATTTATATTAAGGTAATTTAAAATTTAGAGGGAATGAGTATAAGTAATTCTGACTAATTATTCTGATCGTTGAGAAAGATGAGAGTTTTTATTTTTTTAAATGATTTTTACTGATGATAATTTATAATACTCTTATAAAATTTAAAAGGATACGTACATAATTATAATTTAAATAGTGTAAACTCTTCTTTATATATAGATTTTTTTATAAATTTATAATTTTTAAATATTTTTTAAAATAATAATAATTTTAGAGATCAGCAAGGACGCCATGGAGAAGATGAAAAGGTTAGGTTTGCTGTTTCATTTTCCTTGGGTTTTTAGGGAAGTTTATCAATATATGCCCCATTTAATTGATTTTCACC
>JBBUKS010000021.1:4217378-4242556 GCA_038050645.1 Hedychium gardnerianum
GGTGGAGATGATGGAATATAATATCATTTTCCCCACATTACATTCTAACCCTGCAATTTTACCCGCATTTCTATTCTTCCCCCTTAGAATTTGAAATTTTATATCCAGACATATATTTCTAGGTAAAAATCAAAACAGACGCCCTTTATGTTTGGAATTATTAAGAAATTATCAAGATGCTGTCATATTATTATTATTATTTTTTATCTATATTTTTTATTTAAATCATGAATCAAATAAGTTTGTGGTAATTTCAAACTTATAATTATTACAATATAAATATTAAATAAAATTTAAAATATCATAATTTTTAACTCAAATTAAATTAAGAGATATATAATATATTAAATTAAAATTTATTTAAAAATCTATATTTATTATGAGGTGTAATGCCAATATTAAATTTTAAAAAATATCATTTAAAGTTTAGTTAAAAATTTTAAATTTTTTTAATCATCTCAAAATTATTTTTCATGGAGCATGATTTAAATGTGATAATAATTAGAATAAAATGTGGAGTCATCACTTTAGTGACTCTATATATTTTAGAAAGAAATAAATTATGAAAATATTTATTTTAATATAACGATCCTATCTAATGAGATATTTTATATTCATTAAAAATTTATTTTAAAATTTATTAAAATAATTATTTATGTAAATATTAAGTGGGTATATAAATTGAATAATAATAACATAGTTATATTATTTTATATATAATATGGAGCGTCTTGATAAAAAAAATTTAGTCTATTTCTTTCAGAATATTTTAATCGACAGAGGCAAAATGAAAAATAAGAAAAGTACGAGGGGTGTAATGAGAGTTTCGCCTCTCTCGCTTGGATTCCATTCGTCCGTGTGAATTCACCGAAATGCCCCTTCTTTATTGTCGCTGTCCGCCTACATAAATGCTTTGGCTTTTTTCCTCCTCCTCCATCTCCATCTCCATCTTCGTGTCCCTACCTTCTTTTCCTATTCTTTCTCTCGCTTTCTTGCCCTGGACATCGGCGAAGCCTTCCACCACGCTCCTCTTGCTGCAGTGCTGCTTCTGGATCAAGCCTGGCATTTTGCTTTCTCCTCTGGGAATTGCAGTTGGCTTCGGCAATCTGCACAGGGAGACATAAAGATGAAAGGGACAAGAGCAGGCTGCAAATTATCACTGTCCAACGAGACTCATCATCATCACCATCTTACACCTTTAGGACGTGATAACCCTAATTATCTGTTTAAGATTATCAATAATAACCTAATATAATTTTAAAATCACACCGACAAAATATGATATCAAATAAATTATAATCTCGGAATCTGATTACCTCTAACTTAGGTTTTCTGTAATTTCATTTGGATCTCCATTAAGGCTTCTCGATTTATCCTGGTGATCGGTGGGAAACTTTCGTGGGGTCGGGCCGGTCACCCCAGGTCCGACGTTAACCCGATCTGATTAATTATTTTTTTTCTGTAATTTCGATGATTAATCAATTTTTTTTTTCAAAATTATTCTTTAATTTTTTTTATGGTTGTTGATGACTCGTGAGTTGTTCTCCAACAACTCGCGAGACGAGCAGTGGAGGCGACGGTGACAGCAATGAGCGACGAGCAAATAAATGGGGCGGTGTTGGATCGACAGCGACGAGCGACGAGCAATTTGCGATGACAACAAGAGCAGATGAAAAAGAAAGACGATGATTTTCTATTTAACTCTGATATTTTAATTAAATTTTTAATAAATTAAATTAATTAACTGAGTTAAATAAAATTGACTTACAAATATAATTATCTAAAAAATTTTAAAATAATAAAAATAATAAAATATTATCTTATTTTATTTATTTATATATATCATTATTAATAATAATATTATAGATTTTTTGAGATTTTAATTTTCAAAAGTTAAATAAATATAATGTACATTGATTCGATATAATTTTTTATATTTAAATTAAATCGAGAGTACAAATAAATATATAATATCTTCCTAATTTTTTATTATTTTTAATTTGTATATAATATCATCATGTTTAAAATTAATTAAGGATAATATAATAAAATATTATATTAAATTATATATTAAAAATTTTAAACAAATAAAATTTTATTTGATCATCTAAATTGAACTAAATAATATTTTATTTTTTATAATTAAAATTATATGATTATATGATAATCATATAACTATAATAATTTTGAATCAGGAATCAAACTCATCAGTTGATTTTGGTATAGTAAATACTTTTTGAGTTAAAAAGAAAAGGAGTTTTACCATTCAACAGTGAATAAAACAGGGTATTGCGTAGAGGCTCTGCATTGATGGATATCGGGGACGACTTGAGGCCCGATTTGAGCCACGAACGAAAGATCAAAGCCTCTAACAACTTATTGGGCCGCTATATGAGGCCCAAATAAAGTTGTTCCCATTAGAAATTTCTTGTCTCCTTTTCTCCGTTTCCGGCCATCTCCGCTAGCCCTAAGCCGCCTTCGTCGGCGCCATGGGGAACACGGAGAAGCTGATGAACCAGATCTTTGAGCTCAAGTTCACCTCCAAGAGCCTGCAGAGGCAGGCGCGCAAGTGCGAGAAGGAGGAGAAGTCGGAGAAGTTCAAGGTGAAGAAGGCGATCGAGAAAGGGAACACGGACGGCGCCCGGATCTACGCGGAGAATGCCATTCGCAAGCGCACGGAGCAGATGAATTACCTCCGCCTCGCATCCCGGCTTGACGCCGTGGTCGCACGGCTCGATACGCAGGCTAAGATGCAGGCCATCGGGAAGTCGATGGGGGCGATCGTCAAGGCGCTCGATTCCTCCCTCGCCTCCGGAAACCTGCAGAAGATGTCCGAGACCATGGACCAGTTCGAGCGCCAGTTCGTCAACATGGAGGTCCAGGCTGAGTTCATGGAGGGCGCCATGGCCGGGTCTACCAGTCTCTCCACTCCCGAGTCCGAGGTCAGCAGCCTCATGCAGCAGGTTGCTGATGACTACGGTCTTGAGGTTTCCGTAGGTCTCCCTCAAGCTGCGTCGCATGCCATCCCTTCTGCCAAGGAGAAGGAGCCTGTGAATGAGGATGATCTTTCGAGGCGCTTGGCTGAGCTGAAGGCGAGGGGTTAGCTCCTCTCAAGGTGGCTCTTTGATTTTGTATAATTTATCTTTGTCCTTATTGAGGAATGAACATTGTTTCCCGATGCCTATATGTTTTGTCAATTGACCATTTTATAATTAGTGTATGATTACAATAAATAATTGTCATGTTGCTGTTAATGCTCAGTTCCATAGGACCTGTATCTGGAGGTTGAAAGAAAGAGTTGAGTCAGCTTCCTTAATTAGCCTTTGAACATGGTTATCTCAGTCAATCTAGTTTCTCACATTTAATTTATGCTAATATGATACTTAGCTGCCTATATAGAGCAACTTATGGTGACTTCCCTTGCAACCTGTATTGAATTCTATGATAATTGAAGGCTGATGTAGATGAGTTAGGTTGACCTTCAAGATTCTTTGAAACTTTACTAGGAATTATCATATCAACAAATGCTTTTACCTACATTTACTTAGTGACATACTACTAATAGTTACATCTCAATAATTAAACCATTATCATTTGATATCCTATTAATCTGAAATATCTCCATTGCTACTGGCGTCACACTCACTTTGCTCTTGCCCACCTCACTGCCAAATTTTGCTGCTGTTTGTGCAAAAACAACTTTCTTGCTGCCTAATGCATGATGGCTCAATGAGTTTGCTACTTTGTAGAGGAGTTTGCTTGGGAGAGGAGCTTGTGGTTTTTGTAGAGAAATTTTAGGACAATTATTATTATTTAATATTCTGAGTATTTTTTTCCCCCCATTTTCCTTGGCATGTACTTGATTTTGCAGTGCCCGATATTAAACACTTAGTCAGGTGGTAGATGTCTAATAGTGGCAACCTACCTAGGTGTGGTGGTGTTCAGGTCGCACCTAGTCTTGTCCAGGCACACACACAAGCAATTACTCAAGCGACCTTTAAAAATATTGCCCTGAATAGAAAGAGAGAAAACAAGGAAGCAATAGCTTGTAGGACATTGATATTTCAACATCAATACTTGCAGTGGACATTTGACACTCTATTTGTATAAGTTTTTTGAAATAATCTTATCAGACACTTAGATCCAATGATTAGATACTTGTGCCAAAGTTCTAGTAACATATTTAGTGAGTGGGTCAAAATGTCATTCAAGTGACTATTGAAAGGCAGAATAAATTGGATCTGGGCTTGTTCTTTAGTGAGTACAGAAATATAAAATCTCGTGACTTTTTTCTGACTATACAGATTTCTATTCTATTTTTAGTTGTGTTCTTCAGATGAATTCTTCTACAAACTGCTCTTCTGCTAGTTTATTGAAAAGATTGCAAACAGGTCCCTTGAAAATTTTCCTTAACCCCGAGCTAATCTTTTTCACTAACAACAAACCGATCTATTAAATTATGCTTACCCTCAGAGGAGCTTCATGTCACAAAGGTTAAAGATAAAGCAGTTAGTTTTAGTATGAAAATAATGATGTATTTGGCAAAGATGTGTTAGTTAGTACAAATTTCAAGCTTCTTGTGTCGCTCTGATGCAGATATATCAATTCAATTTTCATATTGCTTGCCCTTCAAATTCTGGTTAAGTTCCATCTCGACTCTGGCATGTGAGGAAATTACATGTAGATGCCATGTAGTAATTTCTTTCCACTCATCCACCCGGAAAATGTAAGCCATCTTCGTTTTTATTGTTAGATAGAGCATTCTACTTTTATGGGCATTGCATATTCTTTGCTATAAATTGGTAAAGTGATTATTATTTCCATAGTTTTCATGAGCTTTGTCTGTCTTATTTGCGAGACACTTTATTGATTGCTTTTTCTTTCATTTCAGGTGTCGGAAACATCTTGCTGAAACCACTGTAAGCGCATCGTCTATGTTATTATTCTTGGTGTCTGCCAATAATGCTTCATAGCCGTGTAGCATACATGTGTAACATATCGATTATCAATTCCATTACATATTTGCACTCTGAAAATCAAACATCCTGTTTTCATATCTTTTGATGAATCTATAATACACTGGTTGAAACTTGTGGTGGGTTCCACCAAATAGATTGAAGAAGCCTTGGTGCTTTCTCCAGACCAACTTAACAACACTTGAGATTCATTCTATTTGAACAATGGTGAAATACTTTTGTTGTTTGCTGCATGAATAAGGAGGATATCGAATCACTTTGATCGGTGGTTTAGAGGATGACTGTAAAATCTTGCTCTTTGAGTTCCTCATTGCCTTAAATTTAAATTAGTGTTAAATCAAGTTAAATTATTTGGTTGGTTGGTGATGTAATTTATGTCCTAATTGGTTAATCCAACCACCCATACATGACTTGACGGCACCAACTTGTGTTGATCTCACCACCATTAATTGGTTATGTCCATTAGGAAGCCAACAAATATGAGCAATTTACTTTTGCATGGAGACAAGGATTAAATAAAGAGAAGAATTGTTTAATTATCTTCATCACCTTTTGATAAAGGGCTCTAATTTGACTAGCAATAGTCATTCTTGTCCCTCAAATAATTGTATCAAAAAGAAGCTTTTTAAGATGATTATCGTTTTTGGCTTCTTACAATCTATTTGTAGAGTGTTTTTAATGACTTTTTTTTGTCAATATCTTTTAGAAAATATTAAACTATTTTTTGCTTGTGTTATTGTGAGTTTGATCATGCTACCTCCTCATTGATTGAATCAAAAATTTACACGGACATTATGGATATAAGATTTATGACTAATTCCTAATTATTTTGATCGAATGAGTTTATTTAGTTTCACATTTTTGTGTTATTTTTGGTAGAAGAAGAAGAACATCCAAAGTGTTTGTTGAAATGCTTGTAGGAGGCGAAGAAGTAACCTGAGCGCCCAGAGCAGACAGCGGCCTTGACGGGCGCGCCTGCCTGGCTTTGTGGGGTTGGGCGCGGATTGCGCTGGGTGTCTGCCATTTCCACCCAACAAAACTTCGTCTCTTCACTAAATTCTTCATGCATTTCCATGCACGTCACTTAATTTACGGGCACAGTTAAGAAGAAATTAATGCTCACTCATTCATCCCATGGATTGGCCTCAAAAGGCATTCAGCTTTTGAATGATCTCCAATGTGAATTGTACTCTGCCTTCTGCAACACTAGAACCAGAAGAGAAAAAAGCAAAAGAAAAGAAAGAAAAAGTTGAGGTTTACACTTCTCTCCTCTCCTCTATATATTCCTTTCTCCTCTCCTCAATTCCCATCCAATCTTCCCTTGTGTTTCACTTGTTGTGTGAATATATGGCTCTCTCTGTTGTCTTCCACAGCTTTCTTGAACTGCATGCTTGCAGATACATTTATGAGTCCGGTTGCAGTTCAATGAAGCTGTGGGAAACCACAGAGATGGTCGAGCAGTTTAATTTTATCCTCTCTTGGATCAATTTAGCTACCTAATTACATCTCAAGATCAGTGTTTTCCTCCCCAGAATACTTCACAGTTCTCTTGCATGCCAAATTAGCAAGAAGAGTTCTGAATTCAGTTGTTCCTTTTTTTCCCCTGCTTTTTAAAGCTGAAAATTGTTCAGATATTAATTCCAATTGATTTATTTTCTACAAAATATATCTTTTGATCAGATTAAGTATGTGAGATAATCATGTGTTATCTAACTTTATCGTTTACTTCAGTAGCATATCTGAATTAGCTGATTATGTTGTGAAATAATTTTATTTTTATCAGACATCTTCGTCTGAATAGCACTGGTTTTTGTTTTGAATTTTCATATAATAATAATAATGTAAGCGGAGAAATAAATTGAATAATTTTGACATCTGTTGACTGTTGAGTTAATAGAAAGGATGGGCTTGATCTTATTGGGCCGGTCAATATTATAGAATTAAGGACGAGGGCGCATTTAAGACACGTGGCTTATGAAATTAGTTCATATTATTCTATTATTTTTTTATCCATTTCAATTTTTTCGTGTCCTCCAAGAAAGATATATATATATATATATATATTCTTGGGGAAGACGGTTCTCAACATATAATATTTTTTTTATATTATTTTTAGAATGTAAAAAGCCGAATGATTTGAAAGCAATTAACGCCGTGGCGTTCTGGTAATAAAAGGCGTCGCCAATTTCTCCTATCCATCACAAGATAGGATTCGCCCTTTTCTCCTAGGGTTTGCCTTTCCGCCTTCCCCAATCTCACGGCTACCGGATCCCAAATCGAAGGATTTGTCTCGTCCAGTATGAGGCCGGCCACCGACGAGAGAAGCCAGCAGCATCGCAACGACCGGAGGCCTCGCCCACACCACCGACCTACCTATGCCTCAGGTGATCGCCAGGAATGGGTTCCCCGCGGGTCCGCCTCCGCTTCTATCCTTCCTACGCCGCCGCCACCTACGGTCTTCGAACCTGAACCCGCCCGCCAACATTGGCACCGCCAGCCTCGACCGTCTCCACCGGCTTCTGTGGCGGCGAAGCCGACGTCGGAATACGGGTCGGACCTCTCGATGCCGCAGTTGGTGCAGGAGATTCAAGACAAGCTGGCGAACGGGACGGTGGAGTGCATGATTTGCTATGACATGGTGCGGCGATCGGCCGCGATCTGGTCGTGCTCCAGCTGCTACTCAATCTTCCACCTTCACTGCATCCGCAAGTGGGCCCGTTCTCCTACATCCTCTGATGTCCCGTCCGCCGGTGGTGGGGATGGCGGCAGCGCGGGATGGCGGTGCCCTGGGTGCCAATCGGTGCAATCCATTTCTGCCAAGGAGCTATCTTATACTTGCTTCTGTGGTAGCCGACGGGATCCTTCGAATGATCTTTACCTCACTCCGCACTCCTGTGGAGAACCCTGCAGAAAATCACTTGATCGGACTGAGCCCAATAAGTTGGATGGTGATGATGGTTACCATTGTCCCCATGTCTGCGTCCTCCAGTGCCACCCTGGGCCGTGCCCACCGTGCAAGGCCTTTGCTCCAGACCGGCCTTGCCCATGTGGCAAGACGATGATTGTCCGACGGTGCTCTGATCAAAAGAGTCCCTTCTCGTGCGGACAGCAGTGCAATCGTCTCCTTTCTTGCGGCCGCCACCGCTGTGAATTGATTTGCCACACTGGTCCGTGTAGCCACTGCCGCGTACTAGTTGCTACTGTTTGCTTTTGTAAGAAGAAGACTGAGGTTGTTCTTTGTGGTGATATGGCGGTGAAGGGAAACGTAGAAGGCATTCAAGATGGGGTCTTCTCGTGCAATTCTGCCTGTGGTCATATTCTTTCATGTGGGAACCATTTCTGCCGAGAGAAATGTCATCCTGGATCTTGCGGAGAGTGCGATTTGCAACCAGATAGGATAAAAAGTTGCTACTGTGGAAAGACCAAACTGGAATATGAGAGGAAGAGTTGCCTGGATCCGATTCCAACTTGTTCGGAAACTTGTGAAAGAGTTCTTCCTTGCGGAATTCATAGGTGCAAGGAGACCTGTCATGAGGGAGATTGCCCGCCTTGTTTGGTGCTGGTTGACCAGAAATGTCGATGCCTCTCTTCAAGCAGAAAAGTGGAATGCTACAAGGCTTCTGAAGAAAACAACAAATTTCTTTGTGACAAGTCCTGTGGTAAGAAAAAGAACTGTGGCAGGCACCGGTGCACTGAACGTTGCTGTCCTCTCTCTAAAACTGCTGGAGTGATTTCGGACAGTGTTTGGGATCCTCATCTGTGCGCCATACCTTGTGGAAAGAAGCTTAGATGTGGGCAACACTCTTGCCCACTGCTTTGCCACAGTGGTTACTGCCCACCTTGCCTTGAGACTATATTCACAGATTTGACATGTGCCTGTGGAAAGACATCAATTCCACCGCCACTTCCTTGTGGTACTCCAAGACCGTCCTGCCCCCACCCTTGCTTGGTATCCCAACCATGTGGTCACCCGGCTTCCCACACTTGCCATTTTGGAGATTGCCCACCATGCTCTGTGCCAGTTGTGAAGGAATGCATTGGAGGCCATGTGTTGTTAAGGAATATACCTTGTGGATCCAAGGATGTCAGGTGCAATCAACTCTGTGGTAAGACTCGCCGATGCGGGATACATGCCTGTATTAGGACTTGCCATCCTCTTCCATGTGATGCTTCTTCTGCTTCAGCATCTGCATCTGATGTGAGTGTGAAGTCTTCATGTGGACAGGTCTGCGGTGCACCAAGGAGGGATTGCAAGCACACTTGTAGTGCACCATGTCATCCCTCAGAGACCTGTCCTGATCTTAGGTGTGGAGTGCTTGTCATGATAAGTTGTTCTTGTGGTCGAATTACTGCAAGTGTTCCTTGCGGTGCTGGAGGAACCACCAATGAATTCTTAGAAGCATCCATTCTTCAGAGGCTTCCAACTTCATTGCTTCCCGTGGAAACCAATGAAAAGAAGGTCCCTCTTGGACAGAGGAAGCTCTCTTGTGATGAAGAGTGTGCTAAGCTGGAGAGGAAACGTGTCCTTGCAGATGCATTCGACATAACCCCTCCCAATTTGGATGCTTTGCATTTTGGTGAAAACTTAGCATCATCTGATCTTCTTGCTGACCTCTTTAGGAGGGAACCTAAATGGGTTTTGTCTGTGGAGGATAGGTTTAAGTTCTTGGTGCTTGGAAAGACGAAAGGAGGTGGCATCAAAGTACATGTCTTTTGTTCTATGTTAAAAGAAAAGAGGGATGCAGTTCGGCATTTAGCAGAAAGATGGAAACTTACAGTCCAAGCTGCAGGTTGGGAGCCAAAGCGATTCCTAGTGGTTCATGTTACCCCCAAGTCAAGACCTCCAGCTCGTATATTGGGGTCGAAGCCAGGAGTACCACTTGCTGCTCCACTTCCTCCACCATTCGATCCTATAGTCGATATGGATCCTCGACATGTAGTTTCAATGCTAGACTTGCCTCGGGATGCAGATATCAGTGCCTTGGTGCTAAGATTTGGAGGGGAATGTGAATTGGTATGGTTAAATGACAAGAACGCTTTAGCAATTTTTAGTGACCCAGCAAGGGCTGCCACAGCTTTGAGGAGGTTAGATCGTGGATCAGTATACCAGGGAGCAGTGAATGTTTCAAGTTCTGCTGTGAGTAATGCATGGGGAACAAGGCCTAAAGAGGATGGAGTTTCCTCAAAGGTTAGCAATCCATGGAATAAGGTTGTTGCCCCTGAATCAGATTCTTGGGGAGGGGATTGGTCTTCTTCTGGGGTTAGTACTGCAGCATCTGCTTGGAGGCCAATAGAGGCTGCACCAATCTCAGCATCAACAAATCCATGGAATGTTCTTGATTCTGATGCAACTATGAATTCATTGCCTGCTGAATCATCAGATCATCCCTTTGATTCCAGTGGTGAAGGCAACCCCACTGTGAAACCTGAGACAGATGGTGATGTGATCTCTGTGAGTCAGGGTGTTGCTTCTGGTGAGACAGAGATAAAAGAGGTGGACGACTGGGAAGAAGCTTATGCATGAAGCCTGTTTTGGCTTGTCTGAGTTGCTTCCCTTTGAAGGTTGTTGATGCTTTGATTTACTTTTGCTGCCAATTTGTGTAAATCCATTATGTCGATGAGAAATTTATACTTCTCGATGCAGACTTATTGTTGCTCATCTTATTTTTGTTGTTTCTGGCAAATAGTATACAGAATACTACTTGAGCAAATCTCTTTTTTTGTTTTTGTTTTGTGTGTGTGTGAGCCGACCCCACATAGTGGGATAAGGCTCGGTTGTTGTTATTGTTATTGTTGTTTTGTGTGTGTGTGTTGGTTTCATAGAATTCCAATTTCTCTTGTATAACGTAGAACCCTTGTTTATTGTTTCCTTTAACATTCTTACTGTTCTCAATTTAGTGCAAATATTAATTTGTTCGCTGACCAACAAATTGATCAGGACCCAGCTGATTATATCAGGTATTCTCTTAAACACTAATAGGTTCGGTGTTAGAGTGAAGAACGTCTTGTGCAAGATCAGTTCTTGTGGAAACCATGGGAGAACTACAGGTGATCCTTTTACTTGTGTGAGAAAATCATCAAATAGAATGCAATTATCTTTTAGGATGAACTAAATTGTTAATTGGAACAATATCAATATTTTCTCAATGAATTGGAATTTTATCAGTGAATCTAAACAGATAATTGTTGCCTCTTTATTGCATGGTTGAGCATTGAGTGACTGCATGCTATTTCAGGTTGAATCTTCTTTTCTCATTCCACCTTTTTTTTTGGTATGAAAAACATTAATATGTTTTTAATTTTATACCAGAAAATTCAGTTGTAGCATCTTTGCTTAGAACATTCCTCTCATTTCTCTTGGTTTATCTAAAAATATATATTTCTCTTCTGGTCGTAAACATGTTTTTAAAACTTTAGGTTGTGCCAAAGTCTGGAGCTGTACGTGCTCATTGTTATTAACTTTGGACTTCTTATATAGCTTCAGACCGTGTGTGGACTTTATCTATGGCATTCTGGAGGTGATCTGATATACAAGTAAAGTGAATTTAGACTAGTCTGTGTGTTTTTTGGATGATCTTTGTGCACACAGTAGAATGTTAATTTTGTTTCCTTTTGTATTAGTCTTTAGAATTGGTGATACATGCAAACAATGCACATGAATCTCCATCTGCATAAATTTCATCCAAATAATTAAATGGTGATTGTTTTGGAAAGCCTTCACATAAGTTGGGTCTCATAGGCTTTTTACACCTGCGACCCCTGTTTGTTGATGCATGAGTATGCATGCTAAACCAATCTATGGTGCTAAAATTAAGTGATGTCCAAGTTAATGTTGATTTGATAAATCAATTTTGCCAAATTAACATTCAAGAGGGTATTTGTGCTTTACTTTTTGATTGTTTAGGTTAATTAATTTGGTATATTATATAATAGATGTAAACTTATATCATATATCAGATGGAAACTCACATGTTTTCTTGGCAGAAGGTGTTATATGTTGGCAATATTAACAAAAGAAGGTACGTATTGAATATGCACCAAATATGTAAGATGATAGGCTTTTGAAAACTGTGCATTGGAGGCAGACCTGTAAGTGCATTGATCACATATAGAGGAAGATTTATATTTACATAAAGAACAATGTACTTGTACAATACATTATTAAATACTTAAACAAGCTAGAAAGTAACTTTGTTGGCCAAGATTGTGCATAAATATCTAATGAGAGTTGCTAGGAAGGAAGTTTACCAAATATAATAGTCTGCATTTTTCATCTCTTTATTAGAGGATTGTGAACTGACATTCTATTTGTATTTGGATAAACTTATATAGGTCAAATATCCAATGCATTTGTATAGTTTGATCCATTTACAAGCTTATAGTATTCTAATAATATACAAGTCAAAAAATGAAACCTTCCAACTTCATAATTTCAGGGTCTCCTCTGGAGGAATCATTTGCATTCCTCATCTGTACTGTTATAATCAGCTCTTCCCAGCCAGTTAATTGTGCAAGACTTGCCGTTAGTTTTTAGGCTCTGCTAGCCCAAGAATTCAACATGCTTTTTTTTACAACAATCTCTACATAGCTCGCACAAAAAATTAAAAACGAAAATAATTTACACGGTTCAAATTGAATTGAACAAGATAAAATGGGAACTTTCTTTTAATTAAGCCCCATTATTGAGATTCATATGCATTTATACTGGAAAGAATAATGATCAAGTTGTAAACACCTAAAAGCTCCATAAATAATTTTCACTAGACAGATTCCTCTTTTCCAGAACAGGATTAAATCAGCTGGTTCAGCCTGTTAGTTTGTGAACCAAAAGGTAATTTGGTGGTGCATAAAACTGAAGATGACAAAAAAAAGAGTAAAAAAATAGGATGCTGGTAAAGAGCAATGGGGTTTCTCCCCAAATTTTTGATAAGTTAAATGAGTTTTTTAATATATTTGTTAATGATTTAATAAGATCTTTATTCGTGATTTATACTGATTGCTTCTTGTAAAAATGAGTTCCTTAGTGTAGATTTATATTGCAACATGTCTTAATTAATGGTCTGCGTTCTTTAAAATCTAACGGAAGCCTTTTTCTTGGAATGAAATTAGATTCAGTAACTGGAAAACTCTTGACTATGGTCAAAAGCTGCATGGTTCAACTGGGGCTTCAGAAGCACTGATAATGGTGAGACCTGTAGGAGGAAACTGGTATGTCTCCTCTTTCCAGTCCACTTATTCAGCACAGTGCTGATCAAACTTTTAAGGTCTCATTTTTTTCTACCTTCTTCCTCGTTTGTTGCCACCTCACCTATAGGTGGTCCACTCAGATGCCACAGCAAAAAGCAGCAATGAGTGCTCTTGCAGCATCTGGTATGCAATCACATGCCATGGCCCTCTTGTCTTCTCTTTCCCTGCACACACTCAGAGATAGAAAGAAAGAGAGATTGAGATGGAAGAGGCAGAGAAAGAAAGAGTGGAATCAGACAAGAAGAAAGTGATGAAAATCGACACAACGTTTGGGTGGATGCTGAGAAGTTAGGAGCAGCCTTACTGTTCCTAGAAAAGCTACTTGTTGCTTGCTCCCTGGTGCTTGTCCAACTGCTGGTACTGCCGTCAGCAGCAGTGAAAGGAGGGAAGAAAAGTGTTTTCTTTTCCTTCCTCTTAATAAAAAAGATGCTGGTTTCATTTTGCTTCCTGCAATTTTATGTTTTTTCCTAACTTTTTTCTCCCTTTTAGTACTTGCTTATTTGCTCAAATAAAGTTAAGTCGGTGCCTCCAGTGCCATAGCTATATGCAATTATTTGATTGGACTGGCCATGGTTGATGTGCTCAACATAGGCCACTCTTGTTTTGGTTGCAAGTCCCATTCATCTTTTAATCCATCCAAATTGATGACAAGATGCAAGGAGAGAGGAGACAACACTGACAAATGGGACCTCAGTTGATGAGTGAATGATTGAGTTTTTTTTATGCAAATTACTGTTGTGTAGGGTGGGTGGAGGAAAGAATCCAACTATCATTATGCTAATTGAAGATGTTCATTGTTACTCTCTGTATTGGAATATGCCACCATTTTTGTTTATCTTTGACAAAAACCAAAAACAGCAACTTCTATGTTGCATTTTATTGTCACTTTATTATATTTCTATTCAATTTACCAAAATTGCTACGTATTCAGTAATGCTTTTACACTTAGCTTGAGGATACATTAAGTTGGTGCACTGATGTCTTAATCTTCACATTGCCTGTGTTGTGTGCAGAGATGCTCATCTCTGGCCAAGCTGTGCTTGGCCATGGTTTACCATTCTGAGGGACGCCTTGTTGTAAAGCGAAACAGAACAAGGACAAAGAAAGGACCAGTGTGGAGGTACTATCACTTACTACTCTTTTGGCATTTCCCCTTTCTATTTCCCTGACGCCTCTCTCTTCTTCCCACCTTAGTAAAGGAGAGAGATCTTCATTCCTACCCTTGTTTTTTATTTTTTACTTTTACTTTTAGTTTTAAATATTATTTTTTCCCTCTCCACCTTCTTCGTTAATTAATGCACCCTTAGTTAAGTGCTAGTTAAAGCTTAGTTTGCTCTCACGAGCATAATTAAAGTGATAAGTAAATAATAATTTATCACTTAAGATTGAGATCCATCAAATTCTGATTAATAATTAAATTTTTATTTTTTTTCCGTGCATTAATGACTATTTGAATTAATTAGATTAATTCCAATTAATTAGATTAACTCCATAATTTACTTCCTTTTACCGTCATGATTTTACCACTAGTTAAAATTTAGTTTGAAGTCCAAATGAGAGTCAAGATTTTATTTAAAATTCAGCTATCAATCAGTTTTCTCAGGTACACATCAGGACAGAGACTTTATATTCATTGCATTAAAATTCAAGTGTTTTCCCGTAATGCTTATCCAAAACTAGGGTTCATAGTCATCAATATTCGGAGATATGCAGTAAAGTAAAGACAGTCTCTTCTGAAGCACAGTGCAGTACAAGAAGAAACAACACATTGAATGGTTTCTTCACACAGAACTGCTACTGTTGAAGAAAAGCAGTAACCCATGACACGGGTAAGAATATAATTATAGAATCATATGATTGACACGCAGTAAAACAGAATTGACTGTAACACTTGCTATCTGGTGGTTCAAAGTAGTTTTAGATTGCAAGAACTAGATCAAACAAGCTGAACTATGCAGTAGGAGATTAGTTTCCTTAAACAACAAGGTAGAACAGCTTCACTAGTCTTTGCTGTGCCCTATTGCAACTCACTCCACTCTTCCATCAGATACATGAACACTATGTCATTCACTCATTCAATCTTGACTGTCTTCTCCTAATTGTTTGGTCCTTTCAATCAGCTTGGCCTAATGGACTGGTACTCGTTCTTCTGTTGCCAGGGGAAAGGCAATGCTGGTATTTGTGGTGGGAATCCTGATGATGCTGCAGAATTGGCGGCCGAGAACAAGTGAGTCGATGGTGCAGTCGTCGACAGCCAAGTTCCACTGTCGTTCCCCCAACCGAAATGCGTGCGTCGGTGCTCACCTCCATCTGTGCTGCTCACATACTGCATCGTGCCAGAAAAACTGTATTCATGCAAGAGGCTAAGCTCTAGTTGGAGAGCCAAGGAATGAGGACACCCACCTGATGAAATCTAGGGTCAGCGAATTGCGGAGGAATGATCATAAGCTGCGAGTACTTGCACATTTCATTAGCACCGATGAGCATTGGAGAATGGAGGCCTCTGCTTTCGCTCTCAGGAAACTAAGCAGTCCACAGACATGGAAATTAGCAGAAGCAACAGGTGCAGTTTGAATGACAGGTGATGAACCTTTAATCTGGTGTTGCGACTCCATTCAGGCTCGAAGCCGTGTGAAACTCCTTGGTCCATCACGTTTGCGTCTTCATCACTTTTGGATCTTGAGCTCCCCAAGCTCAAGCTGAGACTGTGCTGAACAGAAGCAGCTAACAAGTTTGGGATGCATGCAAACTTTAGATCCCTGAGCAAATCAATAACAAGAGGGAAAATTTATTGGAAACTCACTCTGCGGATTGAGCTCGTTCGAGTAGAAGCTTGGATCGAAGTTCGTCACCGCGTCCTTGCCGCTGCACTTGATCGCGGCCTTGTCGTAAGCTCTAAAACAACAAAAACGAACCAGTGGCTTCAGGGCTTGAAGTTTGTGGAGGAAGTAAGATGCAGAGCCTTCACTTACCTAGCAGCTTCAATTTCAGTGTCGAAGAGGCCAAGGTAAACATACCTGCTAACAAATGGATAGCCAAATCATTGCTAGACTACAATAGAGAAACAAGGCACATTGGAGGAAATACTATACTTCTTCCCCATGTATTGTCCAATTCGAGCTTCCCATCTCCCACATTTGTGCAGGGTAACGCCAATGTACTTGGAGTTGCCTCTCGGGAAAGCCGTGCTTTGTCGTCGAAGAAGATGAACAAACTCCTCCTTTGTGAGATTGCCCATCTGCAGCCAAGTCATTCTGACATTTGATGAACTGAGGAAAGTTAAGAGCGAAAGGTGGAGGAGATTTTCAATCGCGCACCTGTTTCAGATCTTCCTCGTAATCTTCCAAGTCGAAGTTTATATCTGCATCGACGCCACGGAACTTGATCGCTGCTCGGTCGTATGCCCTGCGATGAAATTATTGTGTCAGATGCTGGAATGGAAACTGGAGTTGTAGTTTGGGGGAGGAGATAGTCTTACCTTGCAGCAGCATGAGCAGTGTCGAAACCGCCTGTAGATGAAGATCCAAAAAGTTATTGATTTAGATTATCAGAATTCAGTAATTTTGTGATTTGAACTTCCATTACTTACCCAAATAGATTTGTTTTCCACAGTCCCTGCCGAGTAAAATGGAGAAACAGAGATGAGTGAAGAAGCTCAAAAGACCAGGAAAAAGATCCAATTTTTATGGTTTGGGAGAAAGCTGACCATATGTGGGATTCCCACCGGCCGGTCCGCCGGTAGAAGGTGACGCCGCGGTACTGGGAGCTCCTCGACCGCGGCCCGCGGCGGCTCTTCTTCACAGGCTGCGGCACTTCCGTCGGCTTTCCGACTACCACCCGCTCCGTCGAGTGGCAAAACCGGAGAGCGCCGGCCCATTGAGCGCCAGGAGGCGGCAGCGTAGGCAGAGTACCGCCGCCGCTGCCCCCATCGCTGCCGACCGAAGGAAAGAACTGCCGAGTGACGACCGCCGGCGGTTCGCTCTCCTCGCCGCAGTGGGAGATGGAAAACCCGAAGATCTTACCGGCGCAGCAACACGCCTCGCCCTCGTCCCCGACAGCTCCTCCGGCGTTGGACTCATTGATCTCGGCGTCGGCGGAGATCTCCCTGGCCGGATTGCTCTTATCCTCCTCTCCGCCGGCAGACGACGCCTCCACCAGGTCGCCGTCGTCATCCTCCTCCAACGAGGCAACACTATTAAGATCCCAAGACCCTTTCATCCACCTAAAAATCCCTCCTGTATCTCCTTTCCACCCTCAAACTCCAATCTTTCTTCTCAAAACAATCGATTTAAAGACGGCGTCAGCAGCAGCAGCAGCTTTACCAAACTTGTGCCACTCAAAGCTTAGCAGCAGGGAGAAAGGAACACATACTATGCATACATCAAAAAAGGATTCATCTTTCACCAGAGTGTAAGTTAAAAGTTAAAATGGAAAAGGAGTTTTCCTTTGAAGAGGCAGCCATGGTGGTCTCCTCTACTTGGACCTCTACTTATCACACATTCCTACTCTTCATTTGATCCAATCCAATTCATCCACTCAGTGCCATTTTTATACTGCAGGTCCAACTGTAGAACAAGGGAAAAGACAGAAACCCTCTCTGTGCCATCTGCATCAGTATCACCACGCTTACTCATGTTATTTACTGTCGAAAGCACGGACACAATAGAGAGCCCCTCCATGGAAGAAGGCCTTTTTTCTGACGTGCCAATGTGATTAGTGACTGACTGAACTTTGGAAAATAAGTAAATCATTTTATATGTAATGAAGGTGAAATTGGCTTAAAAGCTATACGTGGATATGGCACTGATGGCATGCAAGAGGGTGTCCGAGTAGGAATCTGTCCATTCTTGAACAAGTGGAAGTCGAATGGCCAAGAAACATCTGAAGAAGCTTTTATAATACTTGATCAAAAGTGTCCAGCTAGTGATATGGTGCCTGTTTGTGGTCCTCTATGCATGATCTCAGTTTAGGAATCAGCAGCATGCCTCAACTTGATTTCTACTATTTCCTTGGAACAGACAAATAGATCCTATAGAGGAGGAACTCTTTGTAGAATTCCCCTAGCTGGATTGGATGATTATGAAGAGGCTCAAGAGTATTTTTCTTTGTACATGTCGATGTATATCCTCAGCTACAATGAGTAACCTAACAGCCGTTTGCAGCTTTGAATCATCTCTGGGAGCAGCATGGCAAACAACTGCAAATATAAGTAATAAATGGCTGTAAAACCTACACAGAAAATTGAATAACATGTCAGCTGTTGATAATTAATTGCATGACCAACATATGACATTGCCATAACTGGGAGAAAACTGACATATCTGCTTGGAGTGAACTGTACTCTTCACTGTCACTTGGTCCTGCACTCTTCAATGCAAAGACAAGAGTTGATGAACAGAGAGAAGAAAGAAAGGCTTCAAGTTCGTGCAGTAAGGATTGACTTAGTGTATATATCACACAGAGGTATCAGATGACTTCTTCCCTTTAATCAGACATGGGAAAACAGACCGTGAGCCACATGATGGATGCATGTAATGCAGTGGTTGTCACAGAGAAAAACTGCACCATTTGACCATTAATATTATGGAGCTTGCTCACCAGAAATTTACTCTTTTACCTGCATTGCTTATTGACTGCAGCTGAACAACACAAATCTGAAACTTCAATTCACTTTGAGCTTTCCACTAACATGCCTTGGAAGATTGAATTTATTACTGTGTTGCTATTTGATATCGGATTTGACATCAAAATTAACATTTTGTGACACAGGAAAGCCTTAAATGTTCTGCTAGATACTTGTCAAAATTATCAAATTTCAAAGCACAAGCTGATTTAGCTCTTGGAGGGTTTTGATGGAAGATAATATTGCTGGGAAAAACTCATTATATTATATTAGTAGGTTTTGAAAAATAGATAGTGCTTAAAGAACAACTTCTGGATTTCATTGAATGTTTGTATCAGCATGCTTATGTAAGCTTCAGAATCTCTGAATCAATAATGCAATGCAATGAAATAACTGGTCACTGGAGAGGAAAAGGCATGGAGGAGGTATCTTTTCAACAATGTTTTCTGAACCTGTCTTTTGGGTCAGTGAAGGCATGAAAACTGAGACTCCAGTGATTATTCAAGATGTGTTTGACTAAGAATGGGAAACACTGATCCAGGTTCAGAAAATGACCTATATAATCTCCAACAATGTCAGGTCCTAAAAACTGAAAAGGTACCAGCACCAGACAACGTCTAATTATCAATCTATAATGGAGCCAATGGTAAAGTATAGATAAAATATTCGAGATGTTACACAATATTCATGTTTCTGCCATCCATCTTGATGTTGCCTTTGCAGTCGCATCTAAATTTATGCACATCCCACCTGTAGTTCATTGCAGTATGATTAAATGCATACTGTGTTATGTTTAGGGTTCTTTTACTTCCAGTGAATTACAGATCTAAATTTCTTTTGCATGCTCCTCTTGTAGCTCATTCAACTATTATTCAATGCATTTCCTGCTATCTTAAGGTTGTGCTTATTAATCCCAGAAACTTGAGAGATAAGAGGAAAGGACATAAAATTTAGAGGCACTTTCCTTCTAATCTAATGAGACTCTTTCATCTTTATCAAACATTAATTTGTCGACATAATAAGAAAACTATTTCTGCAGACTGATTCCAATCGCGATGCATCAAATTTAACTCCTATGATCTCCTAAGCTGAATTTGTGAGGTAATACTAATGCAAATAGTTCCAACAACCAAGAAACTCGAATAATGTTGCAAGTAGTTTCAAAGTAACATTACTAGCACTTATTGCCACTATACATGCATTAGTGCTTATAGTCACTATATGGCAGATGAATACATCTTTTTTATGCTAAAAAATATACATATGTATATGCAGGTTCTCATAAAGGAACTCCAATATTACTTGCTAGAAACTTCAACTTGTGAGTGGTAAATACATGGGAGGTAAAATTTTCCTACCCTTGGCAAACAAATCTGAAGTATGATACACCACTGACAGTATTGCTGTTCATTTTCCTGTCTTTAGAACAAAATATTTTTTGTATTCATGGAATCCTTACCACTTACAAATTAAACCATGTGAAGTAACCTTGATTCAAGTACCAAGTTCTCATGACTCTGTGATGCCTTTGAGGTGTGCTACCTTCTGTTGAAGGCTTTTTTCATTATTTTCTGAGAGAAATGCAGAAAAGTTTCAGTACTCAGTAGCTTGCTTTCAGGGTGTGAACTATTCCACAAAGCTGATCGTGAAATACTTACATTAGTTGGGTACTCCACTTGATGTTTTAAAGCCTGTAAAGTTTTGCTAATTACCTCTAGCAAATTAATGGCTGCATTGTCATATTTTTCATTAATCAACTGCCGTTTAGAGAAACATAGAGCAACTAGTAGCAACTGCCATTGCCGTATAAGCTTCATTCACCTATCTGTTCACATCAGCAAAAAACCTTTCCTCAGCAGTCATCTGATGAACTCGATGTTTCTGAAATGTGTATGCTATTTGACCTACAATCATATATTAGCCTTGTGCAATACCAAGGGAGGTCCTAACTGCTAATACATAGGTAAGATTGGTCCATCATGCATGACCTAGGATTCCAGGATGTTATGAAGAAGAGCAACCAACTTGTTACTGTACAAGGATAAAGTTGTGTACACCAAGAGTGTATCTACTTGATGGAAAGAGAATCAAAGTAGAAGGAAAGGAAAACCAATCAGATTCCCTTGTCTACTTGGGTAGAAGAAGAAAAGAAAAGAAGCAATTTGAAGTTCTTTTCCTCGCTTTGAATCCTATCCAAGAGTAAACTGAAGTTTGAGAGGAAAAGAGTATATTGGGGAAGGGAAGAAAAGAGATTTCCTTTCTTTTATTTACATGAAAATAATGTGTAAAAGAGAAAATCAGATAACACGACAACATAAATCCTTTGATTTGATCATTCCCAAGATATGCAAGGTCAAACCAGTGTTTCCATTTCTCTTTTTCTTTCCTCTTCTATCCACTTTTAGAAGGAACCAAAGGTGAGAAAAGAAGCTCCTATTGCTATTCTTTTCCCTTGCTTCTTGTTCTTCTGCTGATTCTATTGAAGTGGTTAAGGAAAATGACTATTTTCCCTCCTCCCTTCACTCTATCTGACCCTTCTTCTCAAGTATACACCATGTATATTAGGTCACTCATTGAGTTTAGTTCACTTTCCTTGGTCACTTTATGCTTATTTCTTCATTCAGGATAAAGGGCCTTTAGGATTCACAAGTGGGACATATCCTTCATCTTTCAGTTGCTTTGTTAGACCATCAAGAGCTGAATATATATCATCACATTGTTCATGGAGCTTATCAGAAGTTAGAAACCTGTGTACTTCCCTGCCACCTACCTCAACCCAACTGAAGCCTGGGCACTTGTTAACGCCGGCACCCTTCATGGCTGCTCGAACCTCCGAGACATCACCCCACCTAGATGCATCGGCATATACGTTAGATAGCAACACCCAGTAACCAGAGTGCTGAGGGTCCAATTCAATCAGATGCTTGGCTGCGACTTCGGCTAGTTCAATATCCCCATGAATCCTACAGCTGCTAAGTAGTGAACCCCAGATGCAGTCATCTGGCTCGATCGGCATGTCTTTTATGAATTGGTAGGCTTTCTTAAGCAGACCTGCTTTTCCTAAGCTATCTACAATGCAAGTATAGTGATCCACATCAGGTACAATCCCATGCTCGCTGGCCATTGTTTCGAAGTAATGCAAGCCCTCATCGATCAGTCCCGCGTGATTACAAGCTGACAAAAGTGCAATGTAGGTCACACGATTGGGCTTCCAACCTTTGTCTTTCATCCTATCGAAAAGTAAGATGGCCTCCTGAGGGCGCGCACTGAAACCATAACATGATATTATCGTATTCCATGAAATGACATCTTTGCGATGCACCTCCTCAAAGACCCTTTGAGCATCTTCTACACATCCACATTTCCCATAAGCATCCATGAGAGAATTCTGAACAATCGGGAATGAGCTGCAGAACCCACTCTTAACCATACGTCCATGCAATGCCGTCCCGTGTCTGAGACATGAGGAATATGCAGAGGCATTAAGGGCAGAACTGAATGAGTACTCATCAGGCAGGACACCCTCCTCGACCATCTGTTGGAATAGCTCAAATGCACGATCTACATCGCGGACCATCACATACATCGCAACCATTGTATTCCAAGAGACGACATCCTTTGCTTTTATCATTTGGAAAACCTTCTCAGCTGCGAAGGTGTCTCCTCGCTTGGCATACATGGCTATCAGAGCATTGCTCACCACTGTGCTCGATTCAATCCCACTTCTAAAAGCATGGGCATGGATCTCCAATCCAGATTTCCATGGTCGACCACATTCTGGAAGGACTAAGGTCAATGAAACTTCAGAAAGTGCTTGTGCTTCAAGGCCACATTGTAAGGCCATCTCCCGGAAAACATGAAATGCTTTGTCAATTTGCCCATAGGCTAGAAACCCTGAGATCATTGAATTCCATAGATAGCAAGTTTTCAACCTGACTTTCTCAAATAAGTAAGTAGCATAATCCATGCACCTGTGGAATGCATATCCAACCGCGATAGCTGACCACACCCGATCGGCACTGATTGGATCGATATCAATCCTGTCGACGATATTCCTGTAAAATAGTACATGTAACTCCTTGAGTCTGTCTAGAGATGGGATTGTAGGGATTAGTGGGAGAAGGGTGTTGAAGGTGGCTACATTGGGCTTGAATGAGCCTAAAGAAAGCATAATGCTGACAGACTCCAAGGCGAATTCGAGATCGCCATGTCGAACACAACCAGCAACAATGGAGTTCCAGCTGACGATCCCAACTTCCACTCTCGACTCTACCATGTCGTCCAACATCTCCAAGCACCTGTCCAAGAATCCATTTTGGCCGCAAGCAGTCAACATGGCATTCCATGTGACTTCATTTCTGTGCGGCATTCTATCGAACAACTGAAACGCATCGCCAAAGGAAGCATTCTTGACGTAGACATCCAAGAGGGCGCCGGCGCAGAAGACGTTGGAGGCTAAAAGACCAGTTTTTACTAGAGCTGCGTGGATCTGCCGGACGAGATCGAAGAGGCCGAGAAGGGCGCAGGACTTGAGGACGAAGGGGAAGGTAAACTCGTTGGGGAAGAATCCCGCGTCCAGCATCTCGAAGAAGAGGTCGAGGGCGCGGTCGGCGAGGGCGGAGGAGGCGTAGTCGCGGATGAGGTGGTTGTATTCCAGGAGGGAGCGAGCGCGCTGGGGGATAGCGTGGAGGAGGGTGGTGCGGGCGCCGGCGCTGGCGCCGGCGCGACAATGGGCGGAGAGGCGGGGATCGGATGCGAGGCCGAAGCGAACGGCGCGGGCCTGGATCTGGCGGAGGGAGAGCGCGGTTGGATGGCGGTCGAGGGCGGCGGCCAATGACGCGGTGCCGGCGGTGGAGGAGAGCGCCGCGGCGGTCATCGCTTTTGCGTGAATTACCAATCTGACCCTGTTTACTTAAACGGATCTCTAAATATAAATCTAGCAATTATCTCCATTAACTATTATTTAAAATGTAAACAATAATATTTAAAAAATTAGTAACAGTTATTAAAATAATCTTTGAGCTTAAAAAATGTTGCTAGCATGAATTTATTTTACAAGTAAAATATATTTTTTAAAATCATAATATAATATCTAAAAATCAATAATATTTCATATTTTACCCATAAAACAACACTCAAATACTCATAACATCCTTTTGCGAGTAAACATCTCATGTTCCATATATAGCCAATCTCCAACCCTCCTTCGTAGGGCCGCAATCAAGGAACATCCAAAGAATATGTGGTCATGTGTCTCCATCGTCTGCCTACAGAAAGTATATTATCTGTCCTCTAAATAGTCCTATCTATCCCTAGTGGGAAGACGTCTATGTGCTAGCATCTAAAATGTAACTGTATGCCTCGATTGGATATACGACTTCTACACATTCACACCCCAGGTTTCTTAGGGCTATGATGCCTAAAAAAATCATATGCTCTAGCCACTCCTCTATCCCGCTCAAACCACTTGGTCATCTTCCATATAGCATCCATCGACGACCCAAATGTCGAAAGTATAAGATTTCAGATATAAAGTAACTGTTTGATTGGCGATGAATCCGAGTGCACCGCCTCCTATGTTCATACATCAGCATGTCTCATGTACGTATGATATACCCACTTGATCCAAGTATTCTCCTTCGACTGCATCCTCCAAAGTACTTTAGCCACTAAGGCAAGGTTTCAAGCTTTCTAATCTCGAAATCTTAGGTCTCCTTCATCTTTTGGCTGACACATATTGTCCAAGATACTAGAGGATGCTTATGTGTCCACTTAAAAAATTTATAGATACCGTAAATGTGATCAATAATTCCTTGGGATAGAGGCAAAATAGATAGCCAAAAACATTTCATTCCTTGAAGCATCGATGATCCCGTCTAAGAACGTTGACGAGTGATTCACCGGTTCCCTGGAGCAGAGATTGGGTGGATTGAGTATTTCCAAGCAATAGAAGAGCTCTTCAAGGATGAAGCAGGGGAGAAGGGGTTCAGTAGCTATGCCTGAGAAAAGGAAGATTTGCAAAAGGAGGGTTAGAGGAACAGCCAGGAGAATTCCTGGCGTTAGCTCTCCGACGCTCAAGTCAGTTGAGTGAAAAAATATGAAGGAAAACTAGAATTGTATATGCGAGGATCTATGTGCGCGTACCTGCGATTGTGGATGTGACCTCTTTTATATTGTTGAAATCATGGAGATCTTTCGTGTTCATTTCCCACATTCCCCGCAGCGTTACTCGTATTTAATTAGCCTTTTAATTCGCTATTTAATAGCGATGTTTCTTAGGTTAACCGAAGGATAATGCTTACGTTTGGTACGTTCTTTTGAGGGCAACATTT
>JBBUKS010000021.1:4258290-4285294 GCA_038050645.1 Hedychium gardnerianum
TGCTTATGCTGGTTATTGATGGTACATGCATATGAGATGTTGTACTTATTTTGATTATTGAGGGTACATGCATGTGAAATGTTGTACCCATATTCTGTATTATTGGCACTACTCTTAATACTATTTACAGTTTGAGTAGGGTGCATGTATAGTAGTGGCATACGGGTATTAGCATACGATGATGAGTTGATTCTTTCTGTGAGACTGTATACCTTCTTGTCCTTGTATATTCTTGAGTTATCGTACTTGATATTATTCATGCACTATCTGTCTTATACCCGCTAAGTATTTCCTTTGTACTCACCATCCCTGCTTTCTATTATTGTTTCTTTGTTAGCAAGTTGTTGATTGGGTTGCTTGGAGGATATCTGCCCTCACCGTCCCTCTCACATCGAGCTTCAGAATTGATTTCCGTTCCATTCGGTTTGTTTTAGCTTCCGCGTTTGTTTATTACTCGTGTATTGTATTAACTAATTTGTATCTGATTTTCAGATGTGTTTCCAATTGTGTACTTGGTGTCATAAGCCGGGCTGGCTCGCAAATGATATATTTTGGTTTTCTGGTCGTGTAGACCATTCTTGTTGTTTTATACTGTTTAGTTATGTCATATTATACACTGCGTGGTTGTGCATACCCGAGTAGGGTATTTTTACTGTTTATTACACTGCGTGAATGTGTATACCCGTGTGGGGTATGTATATATTTTTTTGATGTATTATGTATTCAATATATTGTCAGCCGTACATGGGAGGTGCTGTCCGATTTTCGTCGGATAAATATCCTCTCGGGGCGTGACAAGTTGCATCATGCTAGCCTCGATGTCTCCTGAGCTATAGAAACAACATGAGCATATGGATGCTTATACTATTATCTAGCATCTTCATGAGCTATTTGATGAGCAAGCTAGATCTAAAAGGTTTGAGGTCTCCAAGCTTCTCTTTTGCTCAAAGATGTAGGAGGGTTCATCTGCGGTATAATTTGTACTGAAGATGAATGACTAAATTGAGCGATTGGGATCACTTGGTTTTGTGATGGATCACAAATTAAGAATTGACTTAATTCTGCATAGTTTGCCCAAGAGTTATTTACAATTTGTGATGAACTATCGGATGAACGATCTTGAATCCACCATTCCCGAAATGATCAACATGCTTAAGACTGTGGAGCCTTTTGTTAAGAAAGAACTGAAGACAGTGATGTTAGTTGACTCCTCTAAGAAAGGTTATAACAGAAAGTCAAAGCATCAATCCAAAGAGAATAAAAAGGCCAAGACAGCAGAATAAGCTCCAAAGGACCCATGACACCATTGTGACAAGATGGGACACTGGCGAAGACACTATAAGATTTATCTTGAGTCCGTGAAGAAGAAGAAGGAATCCGATGCTCCATCTCCTTTAGTATATTCATCATTGAGTGTCATACTATTTCCTCTGACACTTGGATATTGGATACTGGGAGTGGCTCATATATATGTAATGACATGCTGAGGCTAACGAATAGTAGAAGACTGGTTAAGGGAGAATCAAATTTGCGAGTTGTCAATGGAGCAAGGTTGCAGCTGTAGCCATTAGAACTTATTTGTTGAAGCTCCCTAATGGACTAGTTTTAGAGTTAGATAATTGTTATTTTGTTCCTGCTTTAATAAAGAACATTGTTTCTATTTCTTGCTTAAATAGAAAAGGTTTCCATTTGACGTTTAGTAATAATTGTTGTTATATAACTTTGAATGGTATTCTTTATGGAACTAAAATTTTATGCAATGACATCTACGAGTTAGATATATCCAACGACGTACTCAATATCGAAACGAGCAACAAGCATGATCGAAAGGATAATCAGTTAACCTCCTACTCGTGGCATTGTCTCCTTGGCCATATAAGTAAGAGACGCATATTCGAATTACACAAGTGTAAAATTTTGAAATTATTTGAATTAGATTCATTTAATACATGTGTCTCGTGCTTAAAAGGCAAGATGACTAAGTTACCTTTTTTGGAAAAGGTGAACCAGTGGGAGAGTTGCTCGGCCTTATACATATTGATGTATGTGGACCAATGTCAACTCAAGCATTAAGAGGTTATAGCTACTTCATCACCTTCATTGATTATCACTCACGATTTGGGTATATATATTTATTGAAATACAAGTCTGAAGCCTTTGAAAGGTTCATATAATTCAAAAATGAAGTAGAGAAACAACTTGATAAAAGTATTAAAATACTTCGATCTGATCGAGGTGGTGACTACTTAAATCAAGAGTTTCAAGATTATTTGAGGGACAATGGAACATTGTCTCAATGGACTTAGCCTTATACGCCACAATATAATGGTGTATTTGAAAGGCGAAACCGAATCTTATTGGACATGGTTAGGTCAATGATGAATCACGCAAATCTTCCCAAAATCTTTTGGGGTTACGCACTTGAGACAACTGTTTACTTGTTGAACAGAGTCTCGACTAAGGCAAGCTCTACTACATTTGAGAAATGGACTGGTAAGAAACCTCACCTATCTTATTTGAAGATATAAGGTTGTCCCTTCTTATGTGATGAGGATTGTATCAGACAAGATGGATGCTAAGTCTGGTAAGTGTTTATTTATTAGATACCCTAAGGAAACTAGGGGTTACCAATTCTATCATCCCTTGGAACAAAAAGTATTTGTATCAAGGCATGCTGTATTTCTAGAGAAAGAGTTTCTCTTGCAGGAAAATAGTGGGAGTGAAGTTGAACTTGAGGAAGTTCAAGAGACTCCAATATACATAGAGGAGACGCCTAGTCAAGAACCATAACCGATTACTCATGATGATGAGTCATCGACTGAACCTATGGCAACACAACCTCTTCATAGATCTTGTAGAACACACAACATTCTTGAGAGATATGAATCTCTCATAAATGAATCGAATGATGTGTTACTCATTGAGGATGAGGAACCTACTGATTATGAAGAAGTTCTGAAAAGTTCAAAAAGGGACAAGTGACTTATAACCATGAAGTTGGAAATTGATTCCATGTATGAAAACCAAGTTTAGAACTTGGTGGACCCACCTGAAGGCATCACGCCTATCGGGTGCAAGTGGATTTTCAAGAAGAAAACTGACATAGATGGTAATATAATTACCTACAATATAACATTAGTGGCGAAAGACTATCATCAAAAATATGGTATTGACTATGATGAAACATTCTCACCAATAGCTATGCTTAAATTCATTCAGATGCTCCTAGCCATATCGACTCATTATGATTATGAGATATGACAAATGAATGTGAAAACAGCTTTCCTTAATGGAAACTTGCTTGAGGATTTGTATATGATACAGCTCGAGGATTTCACATCTGCTGAAAGAAATAAAGTATGCAAGCTTCAACGGTCCATTTATGGACTGAAGAAATCATCCAGGAGTTGAAATATTCATTTTGATGAGGCAATCAAAGAGTTTGATTTCTCACAAAATTCTGACAAACCTTATGTGTACAAGAAGGTTAGTGGGAGTACAATCATATTCCTAACATTATATGTCGATGACATATTACTTATAAGAAATGATGTACTTATTCTACAGTCAATTACGATTTGGCTGTCTAAAAGATTCTTCATGAAAGACATGAGAAAAGCAACCTATATCCTCGGGATTAAGATCTATAGAGATAGATCAAAATGGTTGCTTGGTCTTTCACAATCTGCATATATAGAAAGAGTGCTAAAGCGGTTTAGCATGTCTAAATCCAAGAAAGGTCTTATACCCATGAGACTTGGGATTCACCTTTCAAAGTCTGTGTCCATGCACAGAAGACGAGAGGATTTGCATGAGTAAGACACCCTATGCTTCTGCGATAGGATCTATCATATATGTTATGTTATGTATGAGACCCGATGTATCATACACTTTGAGTGTCACGAGCATATACCAATCAGATTCATGCATGGATCATTGGGTGGCTGTCAAGGCAATCCTTAAGTACTTGAGAAGAACTAAGGATATGTTGATCGCTACCGCAAGTGCACGGTTATGTCATAAGTAATAAAAAATATCGATCCCACAGGGACTGAGGATTGAACACTAGTGAGTCTACACAATGAATTATCTAGACAATCGAGTTAGTTATGAAAGCTTGTCAACTAGAGAAGGAGAGAGAGAGAGAGTGAGGTCCAAGATGGAAGAGGTTGATTGTTGAGAGAGAAGATGGTTTGAGAAGGCGATCCTAGGATTTTGGTTTCATATTCATGCTAATTAATGTGCTATGAACTATTCATTTCTTAATCCTCCATGTTTACAACCTTATAGGGGTTTCTAACCAAATTACCGGTGTCACCCTATAAGGATTACCCCGGAGTGCTTATACCATTTGCTTCCAAATGTTACTAAGTAGAAGAGGTAACATAGAAAGTTCAGTTAAAGGATTACCCTCTGTCACTAAAGACTCCTCGGTCATACAGTCTATATTGTACAAGACACTTCCTAACACAGAATGGTGAAAAACCATTAAGTTATAGTTAGCTAATCTCTTATGGAGAATTGCTCCCAATTCAAGGTGATAACTCTAAAAAGTCCGATTAAAGGATTATCCTTTGTCACTAAGGGCTCCCCGGTCATACGATCTAGAGAAATCCCCTCTACATTGTGACAATCCTTCATATCCACATGCAAACATTTCACATACACATTAAATCAAGCACAAACAATGCATCACGCATATGGAACAATTCATAAACACTTCATAGAAAGAGAAAATTGGCAAATCCATAGTTTATACATCAATATTACTCCCTACATCCTAGAATCAAGAAGATCTACTTCATAGCGAAGGAATTACAATCTAAAGACGAGAGAGAGAGAGCATTCTAACAATCAAATCCTAGATAGGAGAAGAAAAGAATGCTTATCTATGACTTGTTAGCATCTTCGGATGAAATCCTTGCTCTAGATGTGGATGGATCATTGGAATTGATGTAAAATTTGACTTCATAGGTTCCCACAAGGGGGAAACCTCTCCTCTCCTCCAAAAGGGGATCTAGTGCCCCTTTTATAGCACACACAGTCGTGTCCCTTGCCACATGGTCGTGTGAAACCACACGGCCATATAGATGTTGGAGCAAAGTAATGGGACACTGATGTGCTAATTGGCACAGCCCAGATGTGAAAAGTCTCCAGAAAATTCACACGACCATGTCTTTTGGCATGGCTTGTGTGAAAACTTGATCTGGTGAAGGTCTCTGGAGAGGCACGGCCAAGCCTTGCTGAAGAAGTCTGTCACGGCAATGCCCAAAGGCACAACCTGGCTTATGGTGTGATCTGGTCAGTTGTCTGGGCAAGGCGCGACCATGCCATTTGGCACAACCATGCTTTGGTCTGGATATGTTGAAGGAGTTGGAGGAATTTTGTGAGGCACAACCATGCCCTTTGGCACGACCATGTCTCCAAGCTGATCTGGTGGAAATTTGCTAAGGCATGGCCATGCCCTGTGAGGCATAACCACAATAGTAGAAATGGCCATGTTTTCTGCTCCATTATGTAATTTATCTCCTTTTAGCTTGCGAATTGTGTCATGTCAAAGAAAATACGAAGAGAGAAGCTCTCCAAATTAGGAAAGTAAAAGCATGACAATAATATGAAATAGAGTGTGATAAAGTAAATCATAGTCAATCAAATATAAATAGATGTGCGATAAACATGTCTAAAATATGTGCACTCGATCCTATAAGTGGTATTAGAGCGGAGAAGCTTGATTTTAGTGCAACCACTAAATCAAGATATTTTTTTTCGAGTTTTTTTGTTAAAATTATTAATTGTTTATTTTCTTCCGCACTACTAATCCCAAGAATGAGTCTTAGAAATTCTTGTTGGTTTTTGTTTTTGCAAGAATTAAATGGCCCAAACCGAAGGTTATAGCACCGCTCGACCCCCCTCTTCAATGGGAACAACTTTCCTTACTGGAAGAGGAGAATGGAGATGTACTTGAAGACTAACATCGATCAGTGGTTCAACATTTGATGAGGGTACACAGCTGTAATAGACGAAGCAATCGGAGTGCTACTTGACCCAGAAAGATGGAACCCGAAAATGAAGAAGAAGGCCCAAGTCGAATCGAAGGCATTGAACACTAAAATGTGAGCTGACAAAGGAGGAACTCAACCAGGTTAGATCGTTCAACAACTCGAAGGAGCTTTGGGATAAACTGATTGAGCTACACGAGGGCACAAACGACTCCAAGGTAACTAAGAGAGATCTTCTTTTAAATAATTTATTTAATATTAAAATGTAGGATGGAGAAATAGCAAGTCAATTACATGCAAGGATCAAGAACATCCTCAATGGACTCCACCTGATTGACCACCGGATGGAAAACAGGGATATAATATATGTCTTAAACTCATTTCCTCAAAACTCATTGTGGGCATCTATAGTAGATACGTATAAAGTTTTGAGGAACCTCTCTAAATTAAAATTGGATGAACTTTTTTGTGAATTAGAATTGCATGAACAGACTAACTCAAAATAGGTCAAGAAAGGTATAGCTTTTCTTACAAGTTCTACCAAGGAGGTGAAGATGAAAGCCCGAACCAAACTCGATCCAGAAGACAAGTCCGACTCAGGATTAGACGAAGAAGAACAACTAGTGAACCTGGTAAGGAAGATGTTCACTAGAAAAAAGAAAATTTTCACCAAGAACGATCTACATAAGATGATCAAGTCTACATCCAACGATACATAGGCTAACATCACCTGCTATGGATGCAATAAGAAAGGTCATTTCAAGCATGAGTGCCCCAATCTGAAAGAAGATAAGTCTAAGAAGACTAGAAGAAAGAAGGCACTCAAAGCCACCTGGGATGAGTCTTCTTTAGAAGAATCAAATGTTGAAGAACCAAAGCAAGTAAGCTACCTCACACTAATGGTAATCAAACCTGAGTTAAAAAGTGAATCAGACCAAGATGATGAGTCTGAATACGAGTCCAATGAGGTAGAATTTAGTTTTCTGCAAAAAAAAATGTAAGTTATTTCATGTTTAAATAGAAAATTAATTAAATTTGAGGAACACGTTAAATTACTCCTTAAGAAAAATAATGACCTTAAGGAATAACTCAACTCGAGTTCTTTAACTAACCAACTTCAAGATGATAACTCAACTCAAGTTGCAAGAATTGAGGAAGAGAATTCCATTTTGAAAGGTCAAGTTAATAACTCAAGGAATAGTTGAAAAAGTTTAGTTTAGGATCCAAGTACTTAGATATAATACTTGGATCCCAAAGAGTTGTGTACAACAAGTCCGGACTCGGATACAAATCAAAATCAACCAACAAAATATTTTTATCACTTATTTCTCAAAACAAGAAACAAACCAAAGCATGAGTTCCGAAAGCTTACTAACCCAGGCAAGGAGGACCAAATCAATACTACATACCTAAAATTGAAATACATTATTTAAATACAAAATCAAAATTATATGATTCAGGGCGAGGCTTCAAACTAGTTAGCACCTCAAAACATAACTTACATAGTTGGGTAGCTAAGACTAGATAAACTTGGGATAATTTTATCTTGTTAAATTGTATTAGAGAAGATTAGGATGATAGTAGTGTTAGGACCGAAGGAGTTTAGATATCTCCACGATAGTATGATATTGTCCACTTTGGGCCTAGGTCCTCATGGTTTTGCTCTTGGGCTCTACCCAAAAGGTCTCATACTAATGGAGATGTCTTTCCCTTATAAGCCCATGATCTTTCCCATGTGTTTTCAATATGAGACTTTGTTTGCAACCTTGCAACCCCAACACTCCCCCCCTCAAACGAAGGACCACAAGGCCACCTTTATCCAATCCCCGACCCACCAAGATTTCATGCCCCTCAGTCCACCCGACTTACTAGGACTTCCTTGCCTAGCCATAATTAGGACTTCTCTGCCTAGTGTTTGGTCCCCTTGATCCGGACATGGGAGCCCCTTCTTCCTTTGTTTGAGGTCAATATTCTACCCATATGACTCGATTAGACCTTAGCTCTTGTGCACAGTCGATGGTTAGACATTCTGGCAGTCCGAGCTTTGATACCAATTGTTATGACCGAAGGAATTTATATATCTCCACAATGGTATGATATTATCCACTTTAGTCCTAGGACCTCATAGTCTTGCTCTTGGGCTCTACCCAAAAGGTTTTGTACTAATGGAGATGTCTTTCCCTTATAAGCCCATGATTTTTCCCATGTGTTTTCAATGTGGGACTTTGTTTACAACCTTGCAATCCCAACACTTTCCACCATCATTTTATGATTCCATGGAACATCTTTTGGTTCACTTACCATATGAGTCCAAAGTAGGAAGTCTAGTCCATTTTCGATGGATGTATCCATTTGAAAGGTAAAATTTTCATTTTTTATACGTCATTATTCATGCATATAAATTGACAAATTTTATTATATAACGAAAGACTAATAGATTCCTATATCATTTGAAGAAAAAATTGAAAAATAAGACAAGGATTAAAGCCTCTATTGTTAATGCATACATTGTGAGTGTCACGTTCAGAGCAAAAAATGGAGACTAAAAAGAAATTATGAGGGTCCTATTAATCCCAATTTGAAATTATTCTCAATTTTTAACTACCTTGGTCGACTAAGTGAACCATATAAGTAGAGATACTTAACTGGTCAAGAATGACGTGCAGCCCAAACATATATTTCACTCAATTATCCAGAAGTATCATTATATTATGAGTTAGTATATATTTTCAATTTGTTGTATATCTTATGTCATAAATTATTTGTGTTATAATTATTTTTTTTATGGTAGGATTTTTAAAACTTAAATTTTAAAATATCGACACAAGAGTTTGATTACTTTTGTGAAGAAGAATTTTCACCATGGTTCAAATCATATGTAAGTAGACAATGTGTAAATTTGGTTTACACATATGCAGACTTTTAAACATATTTATTTGATGTTAGGTTTATGATAATCAAGCTTGCGTTGAGCAAGAATTGATAATCCATCTATCATGGGTCCAAAAGCATTGGTACACACTTGACCAATATATTTCATAAATGGATATAATTTTCATACTCAAGAATATGGAATAAGGACGAATACAACGAATAGTGGTGTATGTCTTCAGTCATCCAATGATGGAGGTGCAAGAATGATTTTTATGGTTTGTTGAATGAAATTATAGAGGTACCTTGGCCATAAAATGCGAGTTATCTTATTTATATGTCGTTGGTTTGACCCTGTCAGAGGGATGAAGGTGCATCCATGTTATAATTTGGTTGAAATAAATCATAAAAGAATGTATAAGAGATATGAACAATTTGTGTTGGCACAACAAGCAATTCAAGTATTATATTCCTCATATCCTAGTTTGAAACCTGACAAGATTGATTGGTGGGTTATTTGTAAAACGAAAGTACAGAAAAAAAATTGAGGAATGTTGGGAAGACATTGCAATCAACAAGAGGAAGTTATGAACACATTTCAAATCGATGAATATATTATTCAAACATTTTGAGATCCCAGTGGAGTAGTGATAAATGTGGATGAAAGTGAAATTCATGAGAATGATGGTGATGAGGAGGAGGAGGAGGAAGAGGAGGAGGAGGATGACGAGGATGAGGATGACAATGATGACTTTGACTTTTGATAATGGGTAAGTTTTTTATAGGTATATTTAATTTTAATCTGCAAATTTACAAAACTTGTAGCTCAATTAGTTTTATATATATTATCTTATTCTTAATTGTATATATTTTATCTATTAATGCTCTATATTTTTTCATATAGGTTATTAGAGGTGACATCTTATTGTCGCAGGTTTCATGCACTCTCAGATATATTCATTATGCACATAGTAAGTTTTTTCATGTTATTGATTATCCATCAAATTTTTATTTATTTTTTCCTAATTTTGAATTTTGGTTGACAGTTTCGATGAGGTAGCCGTGGACGGAGTTCTAGATAGTCTGATTCAGCGCCTGACACTGGATCTACACCCTCCTCTAATCAAGTAGGACCTTTCCATGCACAGTCGCTAGTGCCTTCCCATTCTCCTTCACTATTACCTGCCAGACACTCATGTGCTGAGATGCGACACACTCGAGAGTCTATAGTCCCTTGTGGAGATTCGTAAGTATTAAAAATTATTTTATTTTTTCAACTATCTTAATTATTTAACATTATCTGTTTGTAACTTTATGATGGATTTGAAAATTATGTAAGTGTTATTCACGAGATTAATAGAATAATGAATAACCATTGGAGAGGGGATTCTATTATATATACAAGCACTCCAGCACCCACAAAAGAGCTTTGGTGGAGCGAGTTTAAGGTATATCCCCTTCATTTTATATATTAAATAAAATTGATTATATAATCAATAATTTTTTTCTATTTCAACAGTCATTCACTTAGGATCCCACTGATGAATTGGAAATCAAGAAAATATTTAAGAAAAAATGTGGCGATCACATCCAGCATGTGTTGAATCATGCTAAGACTAAGGGGGAAACTAATCCTTCATCATCGGTGAAAATTGGACCAGGATCTCCAATGAGTGGGCAAATGAGGAGAGTAAAGAAAAGAGGCAACAGAATAAAACAAATCAAGCTTATAATTCTGGAGACTCGTCTACAACATATGCGGGAGGCTCTATCAATATTGATGAGCATACACAAAAATTGGTAATATTTTAACTCTCTCACTATTTTTTTATTCTATTTCATTTTTTCTAATAGTCTTTTTTAGACTAAGAAAATGGGGAAGGAACCTGCATTCATAGATACTTTCTCCCGCACATTTTAAAAAAATAAGACTTGGAGCGGGGATAGAGCTAGAATAATTAAGATTTGAGTTAATCTTTATCTAATTAAGATTATATGTGTTTCTAAAATATAATTTTAGTATATTTATTTTAAATGTTCTTATTACAATACATGAGGAATATGATCAGCTCGAGCTAGCATGCAAAAGTTCATGTGTTAGTGGTGATATTGGGGAATCTAAGCCGTCTATTGGTAATAATTTGAATTTATGGATGGAGGCGAGTGGGGGCCAAAAAGGGGGAAGGATATTGGGTATGGGTTTTTTGAGTAGAACCTAGAGAGTTCCTCATACATCTACTTCCACTCAACCAGCAGTGATGGCACAAATAAATAGCTTGACTGAAGATGTTAGCCATTTAAAGGGCATAATATCGAAAAGGGATAAGAAAATGAGAGAAATGCAACATCTTTAGTTAAGCTCCGCTCCAAGTCATATTCCTCCCGGTTCTCATGATGATGGTGATGACGAAGATGATAATTTGGGTGGCGATGGTCGTTCATGATTTTGTCGTGTATGGTGTTTTTTAAATTTGTTATTTGATTGAGTTTGTGAATCCTTCATTTTTGTATTTTTGATTAGTACTATTATTTTTGTTTCAAATAAGGTTGGTGAGATCAAGAAAGGTGGTGGCTGGAAATCCACATCGGAAGGAGTTAGTCTTTACATATTTATTTTTGTGTTAGTTTATAGGATTTTCTTTTTGTTAAAAATGATATTTTTTGTTTGTTTGTTTTCCGATTCAGGAAAAGAAAAACAAAAAGTTTGGATTCAGAAGGAAGTGTGTGCTAAGCAACCAGAGGTCGATGATCTTTTATTGTATCTTTCCAACATTTTGAGATATTTTGGTATGGGATAATGTCATTTAGATATTATGACTTAAAAACATGTTTGGAATGTTGGATATGATGACTTGTTCACTTTATGTTTGTTTGATATGTATTGGAAGGATTGAATATAAATTGTTGTTGTATTCATTTGATGTTGTTTGTTTTATTATTTGCTTGAGATCTTTTATTGTTGTTGTATTGTATGAATTGAATGTAAATTGTTATTATTTTGTGTATTGAATGACTTGTTGATGTAAATTGTTGTTGTTTTGATGTGTATTATATGGATATGTGTTGTTTTGTGTCATAAATTATTCATTTGATATGTATTGTATGGATTGATGTCATTTGTATTATGGATATTTGTAATCCAGATTATATCGTAATTGTATACATGATAAAATGTAGAAATAAAAATAATCTGTGCCAAAAATAATCGATTCTGCGACGAAAAAGGATTCATTGCAAAAAAAGTCAATTCTACGACGAATTTTGCAATGAAAACGGATTTGTTGCAAAAATATCATAAATCACTGTATATCACAAATTTGCGACGAGAAAAGTTTTTCATAGTAGATCTACGACAAAAAATGATTCGTCGCAGATTTGCGACAAAAATGATTCGTCGCAATTCATCGCGGATCTGCGATGAAAAAATTGTTTCATCGTAGATCTGTGACGAAAATTATTCATCGCAGATTTGTGACGAAAATCATTTTCGTCGCAGATCTGCGACGAAAACGAGTTTTCATCGTAAATTTGAGTTTTTTTTATTTTTGTGATGAATTATTTTTTTGTCGCAAATTTGCGATGAAGTTTGCGACAAAAAAATTCATCGCAAATTTTGCGACGAGTTTACCTGATTTCGTCGCATAATTTGATGACACATTTTTTGCGACAAATTTTTTTTGGCACAAATTCATTTTGCGACGATTTTTTTATAAAAAATCATCGCAAAATGTCCATTTTTTGTAGTAATGACATAATCAATAACCCATCGTTAACCAACAACGCAATACGATGAAATCATGATTCTGTAGTTAATTAACAATGAAATATAGTTTCCCGTCGTTGATTAGCAACGAAAACAAGCTTCTGTCGTTAATAGGTGAAGGATTAACGGCTAAACGAGGTTCCGTCGCTATTATGAGGATTGAATATATTCTTACTCGCTAATCGAAGAAGGATTAATGACGGGACCTATATTTCATCGTTAATCAACGACAGGACCTCGATTCCGTCGTTAATCAACGACGGGAACTCGATGTCGTCTTTAACCAACGACGGGATCGATTTCCCGTTGTTAATTATTCCCCAATTAATGACGGAATAAAGATTCCGTCATTGAGTAGCGATGGAAATGTCATTCCATCGTTAAAGTCGGGATCAAAATTAGGACAGAACCCTAATTTGGTCTCCGTGCTTTCAACCTTCGGCAATCTCCTCTCTATCCTTTCCGATCTCTAGCGTCCTTCTCTTCCTCCCTCGTGTGATCTCCTCTCCGGCACCCAGGTACTCCACCTAGCACTCCCCTCTCCTCTCCGGAGCTTGGTCGGCCACGGCCAAGCTGCTCGGGGCCCCCTGGCTGCGGGCCACGTGCCGCGCACTTGGCCGACCGCAGCCAAGCAGCTTGTGGCCACCTAGCCGGAGCTTGGCCGGTTGCGGCCAAGCTGCTCGCGGCGAGAGGGGTCGTGAGCTTGGCCAAAGATTGGCCAATTGCGGTGAAGCAGCTTACGATGAGGGGGGCCGCGAGCTTGGCTGCAAGCTTCTCCCATTTGCATTAGTGATTGTTGCATTTCTATATTTGCTTGCCTTCTTATGTTCTTATTCAAATTCATGTCGTGGTTTTGTTTTTCATCTGATAAGAGGATTAGAAGTTGAAGATTGGACGATATCTAATAAGTAGATATCTCTGTTTGATCCCCTTAATATTAGATTATCTACTTGTTTTGATGCATATGACTAGACAAAAGTTGACTATCTTTTACCATAGGATTTTATTTTATTTTTCTCTTCTGAATGTGTGCATCTGTTTTAACTGTCATGATTGTAAGACTCATCTAAAAAATCTATATTGTCCACATGAAAAAATGAATGAAACATTGAAAGAAAAAAAGATAGATGAATTTTTACAAAGAGAAATAAATATTCTTTAAAATCTACATTGTCCATAGCAGATGCTCGTAGGCTTTTGGGGTAATTATTCAAAAAACTGCTGCATGAGGATTTTTTTAAATATCATTCCACATTTTAGTTGTAAACACCGGACTATCTTTTATTTTAGTAGTAAAAGTAAAGGGTACAAAAGATTTTATGAAACTATTAAATTACTGTACTTTTGGTTCGAGTCTATTTTTGCAATCTTCATACCTTAGCAATGGTACAAAAGATTACAATTTAATCGAAATTACAGTTTTACAAATTTGTATAATTCTATTTAGAATTGGGTAAGGAAAAATAAGCTTTTTTTAAAATTTAAATAAAAGAGGTGCCACCCTAATCATTCAAAGGTAGACTGGAATCATAAATACGGTAGCGTTTTGGCCTAATTGTGATGTTTTATATATGTTAATTTGATTGACAAATTCTAATTTTTAATTATTTTTATTGTGTTAATTGTGATGTTTTATAATTAGTATTATTGATAGTATTTTTACTTGGATAATATGAGTGCATGTTATTAATATTATTGATAGTATTAGGTTTGATTGTTTTATTTAAGTTTAATTCAAATTGTACAAGTTTAATAATATTTCAAATTATATTCTCATTAGATTATAATATATATGAACAAAATTGAGATGTATAATAGATTAAAAATGAATTTATCATAGATGAATTTATTGTTGAAGTTGAATAGTTTATGAACTTTACTAAAAGTCATCCAGAATGTATGAATGATGTCGAGTTACGTTATCCGTGTAATCATTATAAATATAAAAATAAAGCTTTCTATCATAAGGATACCGTGAAAGTATATATATGTAAAAATAATTTTGTTCTAAATTATTATAATTGGTACCGTCATGGAAAGTCTTATTTGTATGAACCAATTGGGACTTCTGTTGGTTCGTCATCTAACACAACTAATGTAGGATAATCATCAACTAATGATATTGCAATCAATCAACGGCTTATGATGCGATAAATATAGTTGATCATTCCAATATAGATAAAATACCAATACTTGAATATCAGCAACTATATGACATGTTAAAGCCTAATGAAAGAGAAGTGTGAGAAGACATTCCTTCTGGTCATTCCCAACTATCAGCTACTGCAAAGTTGAACATCATTTTTCAGAAAGATGTTACGATGATATTTGTCAATTGATGTCAGAGTTGCTCCTTATTAATAACACAATGACTGATAGCTTCTACAGTACAAAAAAATTAATTAGAAGTTTAGGTTTGCCTATAGAGAATATTGATTGTTGTATAAATAACTGCATAATGTTTTAGAATAAAGATAGTGGACTGATTGAATACAGAATATGTACTCACCTTCGTTATAAGTATTGTAATCACATACTAGAGAAGAAGAAGAAAAATATTACATGGAAAGTTATGTATTATTTCCCGTTAACTGCTAAACTTCAACGCTTGTATGCATCTGCCGCAACAGCTTGCCACATGAGGTGACATCATGAGCATGTGCACGAAGAAGGTATAATGTGTCATCCTTGTGACTCTTCTGTATGGAAATATCTTGATATAATATTTTCCTTCTTTGTAATGGAATCACGTAATGTGAGACTTGGACTTTCCGCAGATAGTTTTAAGCTATTTGGTTAGTCGATGCAGCAATATTCATCTTGTCCAGTTATATTAATACCGTACAACTTACCACCATAGATGTGTATGAAAGATAAATTCATGTTTCTTACTATGCTTATTTCTGGTCCAACCAATCCAAAAGAGAAGATAGATATTTTCTTGCAACCTCTGATTGCCGAGCTGAATGAATTATGAAATGTAGGGTCGGAGACTTATGATGTTACAAGTAAAACTAAGTTTACCTTGCATGTTGTCTTATTATGGACGATTAGTGATTTTCCAACTTACTCAATGTTGTCAAGATAGAGCACGGCTGGTAAGCTAGCATGTCCACATTGCATGACAAAGTCTGATGTATTTTCATTACCTTGCAGTTGTAAGGTATCTTGGTTTGATTATTTGCATAATTTTTTACTAATTGAACACCCTTTCAGGCGAAATAAGAAAAATTTCATAAAGAATATGTTATTGTCAGAAAACTTCCACCAACCGTCTACTCAGGTGAAGAAATCATTGACCAAATAGACAACTTTGGATTCCTACAAGTATCTCAACATGATTCTAATGAGATAAATAAATACATGATTAGGGTGTGCAAGTGTGGTTGGAAGAAAAGAAATATTTTCTGGGAGCTGTTATATTGAAAGTATTTATTAATTCGACATAATTTAAATGTGATGCTTCTTTTCAATACTGTGATGATGCTGCTAGGCCGAGATGCGAGCAGTCATTGCTCAATGGACCCAATCACATCATCGTTTTGAGTCACAGGATACTTAAGACGCATGAGACCTTGTTGATTAGCTCATTCTGAGATCTATTCAACTACAACTTAGTTTTTTTTCTTTATCATACATAAATCATACAAAATATATTTATTCGATTTTGATATTATAATCTACTCATCTCTAATTATATTATATTTTCTTAGGAAGAATTTGTCCATGTTGATATATTCATTATCATCATCACCATCAAATATCGAAAATATGATCTAGATACCTTTTTTTATTTTACATGAAAAATTAGTTATACATTACATTTTTTTAGTTATATATATATTACATTTTTACTGCATGATTCTGATAATAATCTATAATATTTTACTTTATGTAGGATTTGATTGTACTACCTCATAGGATTGTATTTTAGATGTCTTTGTAGTGGATTATGGACATGGTATTGATGCTTTTGATTTTTTTTTTGTCTATCTATTGGATTTGGATACTTTATTGTGGATGTTTGGATAGTATATTATGGATGTTTGGATAGTATATTATGGATTATGGACATTGTTTATTGGATTAGTTTGTTTGTGTTTGGATTGGGAATGTTTGTATGGATTGTGATTGTTTGTATGGATTATAATTCTTTGTATGGATTGGTTTGTGTTTGGATTGTGTTTGTATCGCCATCATTTGTAATGGGTTGTATTGATATGAAAAATGTAAACAGGATAATTTCCAAATTTGGAAAAAAAAATTATATATTTTTTTATTTTTAGCAACGAAATCATGGTTTCTGTCGCTACTCAGTGACGAAATCTTCAATTCCGTCGTTAAATATCGATACGGAACAGTGATTCATTTTGATATTATGTGACGAAATTGAATATTTCGTCGCTAATCAACAATATGATGCAGTAATTAATTTCGATAATCAACAATGGAATCGTAGTTTCCGTCGTTAATTACAAACAGAAACCACTACTCCGTCGTTGATAACTAAAATAAAAATAATATTTTCAAATATAGATCAGCGACGGAAACCACAATTCCGTCGTTAAGTTCAAACCACAAACTAGCGACGAAAACATATTCCGTCACTATTTAACAACGAAAGCTATATTCCTGTCGCCAATATTAACCACAGGAAAGCATTTTCCATCGTTGATATCTGCGACGGAATTATATTTTCGTCGTTAATCAACGACAGAATAAGATTTCGTCGGAAAAAAATGCTTACAACCCAATATATTACGACGGCCATTAAACCATCGTTAACCTATCGCTATATATATGTAACGATAGAATAGCGACGAAAATATTCATTGTTATAGACCATTTTTTTTAGTGTTAAATTATTGGAAATAAGTGACTCTTCAAAACAATTTAAACGATTTAACTTATTTATTCCCAATCAAATCGAGGTACAAAAGAATTTAAATTTTTAAAAAATATTATTCTAGAAAACTAATCTCATATAATTTTCCTCCTTTTTTTAGCGTATTCAGAATGTGCAGAAATCATAGCCTTTTCGTACGATTCTTCTATAAATGGTTAGGGCTGTAAATAAGTCAAGTCGAGCCAAGTTTTGGGGGATTTAAGCTTATTTGATAAGGTAATTGAGTCAAGTCGAGCCAAGCCTAAAATGAATCAATCTTTTGAAATGATTGTTTAAGCTTGACTTGGTTTAATTTTTATGAGCTTGAGCTTGTTTGAAGATTGGTTTGAGCTTGATTCGTTTAGATGTTATCGAGCTCTCACTTCAAGCTTGGCTTGAGTTTGGTTCGTTTAGATGTTATCGAGCTCTCAATTCAAGCTTATTTGATTGTTTGAAATTTTTTCTTGTTTGATTGATTACCGAGCTTGATAATTCAAACTTATTTATTTATTTTATTTTATTTATTTAGAATGTTGATAAGAGTTTTATTAATAAATATGATTGTTCATGAATGTTATTCACGAATATTGTTCACGAATATTGTTCACGAACGTTGTTCACAAACATTAACGAGCTGAACATATATGTGTTCAAACTTGTTTGTTTAGTTTAACAAGTTGTTCAAGCTTATTTGTTTAATTGATCTTATGTATATTTAACGAACATAAATAAATTCTTATCAAGTTGAACATCAAATTTATTCATAAATATTTGATTTATTTACGATCCTATTCAGTGATGTCAAGATGTTTAACTTGCACATTGTACAACTTAATCTTGTCAATGACATGAGCATGAGAGAACATAGTCCGACAACAATCAGAACATAAGGGTTGAGCAGGCAACGAGAACACAAGATTGTAACGAGAGTATTTTTCGAGAACAAACTATAATGACAAGGTTTAGACTATATAATCATATTTTTTTAGTCGACAGTATTTAAATTTTTAACTTGACTAATTTTGAGATAATAAATTTAATCTTATAATTTTTTTATCAAAATAAATTAAGAAAAAATATATAAAAATTTATTCTAACAATTAATGTTTTAGATCCGTTATCTATTAAAGATTTTTTTTTATAAGACGTCGTAATTGAATTTTAAATTTTAAATATCTAATTTATTATTAGATGGTCTCATCGCATATTTTAATTTGTTTAGATGTATGTTTATTAAGAAATAATGTATAGATATCTTTTTGATGATAAATTAAAAAGAATGATATCTTTTAAATTTTTTTTCTCAAATGCAAATCTATAATATAACATCTAGAAGTTAGTTAGACCTTGATGAAACAAGAGACGTTGTTTCTAAATCAAATTTTATAAACTCGGGAGGGTTTCATTGTAACTTTGCCATTAGATTGCTAATCTCGATTCTTTTTGGGGCAAAAAGTTAATCGCGGCAATAAAAGAGCAGCCCACCTTCCCATCACCACGATCGACCACCCGTCGTCGGTAGCTCGACTTCCACGAGGACGCAGGATTTCCACTTCCCTTCTCCCTCCGCTCCTTTCCCTTCGGATTCCTCGAATTCTCCTTGCCCTTTCCGCTCCATCGTCGTGGTGGTTCTTTGCCGAGATTCAGAGGCGAATTCAAGATGAGTTCCGGAGAGTTGCTCGAAATCGATCCCTTGGAGCTCAAATTCCCTTGTAAGTTCCATATCTACGCCCTTTGCCTTGTTGTGTGCGTCGTCTTCATTCGGGGGATTTCTTTCGGCTCAATGGCTATTATTCCTGTTATGTTCGTTGAGTTTTTGTTTGATTTTGGTCGCGGCAGTCGAATTGAAGAAGCAGATCTCTTGCTCCATTCAGATGAAGAACAATTCGGATAATCACATCGCGTTTAAGGTTGCTACATCTCTTATTTTGCCTTCTTTTACGTTTTATGCCCGGTGAAGCCCTAGAAAGTTTCAATCGCTAAGCGGTTCGTGCATTCTATTTAGTAAAGTTGGAACTTTTGATTTTGGATTCCGTGATAGGTCAAGACGACAAACCCGAAGAAGTACTGCGTCAGGCCGAATTCTGGGGTCGTTCTGCCACGATCGACAAGTGATGTCATTGGTATGCTGTTCTTGGCCCGGCCCCTAAATTTCCTTTGTTAGAAACGACAATCCTGTATTGTTAATCTAAGAAGGGTATTACGTTGCATCAGTTACAATGCAAGCTCAGCGTGAAGCTCCCCCTGACATGCAATGCAAAGACAAATTTCTTGTTCAGAGTGTGGTTATTGATCAAGACGCTGCTACTAAAGACGTCACCATTGAAATGGTACTTATATTCTTCTGAGTGCATCCATGGGCATTACTATAAATTGAGCACTGATAATAACATTCAATCTTGGTTAGTTTGCAAAGGAGTCAGGAAATGTGGTAAATGAGGTTAAATTGCGAGTTCTATATGTCCCACCGCCACAACCACCCTCACCAGTGCCTGAGGGGTCTGAGGAGGGCTCATCCCCTAGGCCTTCCTTATCAGACAACGGGAATCTGAATGCCTCAGAATTATTAGATGTGAGTATTATGATATTGGATTATTTCCCATGTTCATATAGAACTTATTATTCCACATTAAGACATTAATTTGCTTATGATCACAGGCAACAAGAGCATATGCTGATGGTATTCAACAAGAAAAACCTTCTGAGGCAAGTTAACTTGTTCTGTTTGCAGAATTTTGTATTATGTTCCATCAAATATATTGATGAATGTGCTCCGTATTTTTCATCTTGAAGAACAGATTTAGTTATTTCTGCTTGCTGTTTTAAACCTTGCCTATAAGACTGTAATCTTGCAACTGTGGGTGGATAAATTTACCTGGTCAACTATGCCTTTGCTAATCTTACTTTCTCATTCACCTAAATTGTACATGTAGAGTATTCCTAGTTCCTATGTCTTTTTTCCCCCTGATGCATGATCCACACATGAGCACCCTGTTTAAATACTTATCCTCTACAATTGATAAAATCATCAAAATAGGTAATATTGCAAGGGATTCTTAGTTGATGTTTGTGGTTTGCGAAACTTATCTTCTCATATGCTTTCAAAATATTTCTCTTCTTAGATATTATTACAATAAAAAAACTTCTAATCTTAAAAGACATAGGACATAAGTAATAGGGAAGGTATATATATATATATATATAAGACAATAAAATAAGAAACACACCTTAATACTATTAAATGAATATTTTCTTACACATTAGATAGTAACTTTTTTATATGATTTTGCATCATTTTTGTATATTAGTAATGCATTATAATTGATTATAGCATTTTATTAATAGAAGTTTTTATATTTATCGATTTGTTTCAGTGGTCATCAGTTATATAGATACAGATATTTAATAAATAGAAGATGTAGATTGAATGCCGTAGTTGTTAATTAATTTAAATAGTTTCAAAGAGTTATTAAAAATATTTAATTGAATATCGAATATGATGGAGTCAAGTGACAAACTCCATTAAAAGTCTATAAACTCAGAAATAAAGATTCTAAAGCTCAAATATTAATTTGGCATGTCTTGGAATATAATAAACCTACTTGGAAATGATATACAGTTCATCAATTCAAAGGGTTGAAGTCAAAAGTCAGCATTAAATGTTCAACGATTCCAATATGCTTTAATTTCTCATGCTTGGAAAATTTTAGCATCTTTATGAATCTTTTATGTTTCCTATGTGTCTTTATGAGTACTTTGTATTTTAGATGAGTCCATCTACTAGCATTTATGTTTCCATGTGTCTTTATGAGTTCTTTGTGAGTCCCAGTATAAATATGTGTATTGCTGGAATGTTGGGATACAAAATAGATATCAAAGTTTTGAAAGTTCTCTTAGGTTGTGTGATGCAATCTCCCATTGGTGTGATGCCTAGGAACCATTAGGTGTGATACCTAAGTTTCTACAATCCCTTTACCACTGCATTCCAGATTTCTATTCCCCAGACCTCCCAACACTCAATATCTTCTTGTGCTACATCAGAATACCAATTTCACATTTGACAGTTAGATATATTGTATGGAAACAAGACTGAAGGAGTTGCTAAGGGACATTCTTCTACATGGGAGAGTGCTAGTGTCTAACGTAAGCAGAGGATATCCACCTAAATGGTTAGTTATTTTGGGTTGGAATAGCCTGCCTTCTTTGTAACCACACCTTGGGCAAGAGAGTGCTTTTATTCCAATACTTTAACTCTTCGTGTTCCCCCTCCATTCCCGCATCCAACACCGAGACACTAACATCGACACTCAAGCCAATACTTGATGCCCTTATTGTTACATCAATTTTTTTTTTTAAACAATTGTGTTAGACACGTAGTTCCTATTCGAGTCTGAGTAACATACGGTTAGATTGCTCTACTCCCATAGTCTCAGTTGGGATGGTGTTGGGTCCTTTGAGTGTCTAAGTGAATGGCAATCCCCCTGCTCATAAGTCAGCTATTTTTCTTTTTGATCAGGCTGCTCGTATGAAAACCAACTTGCAGGTCATATAGGATTGAGAGGGCCATTTGAGTGCTTAAAGTAAGTGGATGCTACATGCTAGAAGATAGATAAGGCCTAACTGTTTATTTCTGACTGCATGTGATAATTTGGGAATTATGAACAAGTAGAGTTGATGTTGTGTAGTCATCTACTATTTGCTTGCTATTAGGTACTATATAGGTAAGCTTGTAGAGAGTGTTGGTGCAGTATTACTGAATAGTTGTTTGATATGCAGTTATAGTAGGTAAACCATTTCATATAGGATACCTAATTCAAGAAAGAAAGGAACAATTTTTACCACCCAAATTAAACTTGTCTTCTCTTGGATCCCAACTAATGCTAAATCTTCCTACCACCTGTTCTGCATGATCTGGGCTCTGTGATTCCCACCCTTAAGTGTGTAGCTATTTTTGGATTTGGATAGGGCCCAGTCACAGGCTTTTGACAAAATCGTTATGAAATAGCCTTTTTTGATTAATCATCTTTTAACATTTATTGTGCTAGTAACATTGTGACACATATATGGGTACTACAGATCAGGGCTATAAAAAGGTCCAAGTGATCATTAAAACTTTTATTGGGGATATTCATTCTACCAAACAGTTTTCCACATGCTTTCTCCTTGGTTAACATGGATGAAATTTCAAATGTCTTTGTTTTCCACTGAAAGTTATGCTGGAAGGACCGGGATATTGGAAAATCAATGTGCAACTTGCCCATCATTAAATTGTTTCACCATGCCCTTTCAATGGCCTATATTAAATGCAAGTGACCTTAATTTGAGAAATTCATTTTGGTCTAATATAACTTCATCTTTTTTTTCTTAATTTTCTCCGCATAGTTTGTTTGTCGTTTAATTATACAAAGCCCTTCAAGTTGTTGTAAGGATGGATTAAGCATGTCGAAAAGTCAAAGTGAGTTCATCCTTGTTACTAATTGTCCCCATTTTGAGATATTTACGACTTATGAGGGTAAATGAAGAAATATGTATTTATATTAGGCATTATTTTGAAATCCACCTAAGACTACCATTAGAATGCTGCAAGAAGGACTATAGACTGATAGCCATGCTCACACAATCTCTTTAGAAAGAACATAAGTGCCTGTGCCACAAAAGTTGTATATTATCTTCACCATGACACCCAACTAGGGCAACTTTTTCATCTTATTTTTCATCTTTGTTGGAATTTTTGGGATTGAAGTGGCCTACACCAAACCCACAATTTGCATGTTGTTCAAGCTGCTTTCCTTTAACATTTGGTTCATCCTTGGCAAGTAGGACCACGCATCTTTTTTGGAGACCAAATTCAAAGCATCCTTATGCAATTTGCCCCTCTAGCTGTGTAGCTTTGACTCTGAAATTGAGAGAATCTTTGACACTCTTTAGGATAACCATGATAACCAAGTCTTCCTAGGAGCATTGCCTAATGTTTATTTTCCCTTAGTTGTGATGGATTTCTTAATTGCACAATTTTGGCCCTTTATCTCACTCTTTAAGCCCTTGTTTAGCACCTTTGACATTGTTGTTATAACTAACTTTGTTTGATAGATGGCCTCAACTGTATTTTTTTGTCTCGTGGATTCCAATTTCATACTTACCACATCATTAGTTTGCTTAATTCCCGTAACCTTAGTTGTTTCATCGATATTAGCGGTTAGCCATCCCTAGTTCCTCCTTTAAAAGTTTAGACAATGTAAGGTGATTGTTGCATATTGAGTAAAAAGCTTTAAGCAATGATAACACATTGCTTTGGTGTTATATAAGAAACTTAAATTAAATCAAATAACCAAGGTCATTTAAGAGTAATTGCAAACTAGTGTCGTTCTACCTTTTGGTTTGTTAATACAACATGGCTTTGGTCATGGATTCAAATACCATGCCGTGTTGGTCAACTGGTGGAATTTTCTATTCTGCCTGCGGAATGGCACCGACATGGTATCGCAATGAAGCCGCGACCTTGCGGCGTCCTTTGCGTGTTCGCGTAGTCACGAAGGCAATCTTGACCTCGCGACATCCACCACGAGGTTGCGACTACCTCTGTTTTTAATATAAATTATTTATTTATTTTTCATTTCTCTTTTTTATTCTTCTTTAAATTTATTTAGTATTTTTCATTTCTAATCTTTAATTTAAATTCCTTCCCTTATTTTTTTCTCCTTGATCGGTTAATTTTTTTCTCCTTCATTATTAATTTTTTTCTCATCCGTCCATCTGCAAGGGTAAATAGAGAGGGAAAAAACCTCTTTACTTCTTTAACAATGATTAATTTTTTCCCCTCAATCTATCCATGAAAAAAATCCCTCTTAGTGGATGATTAATTTTTTTCCATTATCTATCCACAAGGTAACAAAAAAAAAACTCTTTAAGATGGAGAAAATTGATTGTTAGGAGAAATAAAATAAATTGAATATAATATAATTTCTAATCTTATAAAATATGCTACTATGAATTAAATTATTATATATAAAAATTTAGTTTAATTACTCGATCTTGCCATGTTAGCCGACCCCACATAGTGGGATAAGGCTTGGTTGTTGTTGTTGTTGTACTCGATTCTGCCATATCTATTTGATGGACTTTAACTAATCAAAAATTAACTTTTACTCAATAAACATCAAACATTTTACGAGATAATATTAAAATTTGAACTAACTTTCAACATCACAAAATATAACTCAATAGGAAGTATCTATAATAATCATGTATTTATAAAAAATATTTTTTAATTAATATATTTATATTTAAAAAAGTACTGAGTATCGACATGGTGCGATAGGGTACCGAAACCATATCGTTCCGGTCATAAATCGAAACTTGTTCAAAATCTTAAACTCTGGCTCTAGTTATGATATAGGCTTCACTTCCTAGTCGCTAACAATGACAAGATGTAGGCTTTTCTCTTATCATTAAGCTAGTCAGTATTGCCTCTTGTTTTCCAATGAAAGTGCTTTTGGCACCTTGGTTCACCATGAACACTTTCCCCTCCCATTAAGTTGGTAACTTATTTATGGTGGTATGTACTCACAAAATGAATATATACTCCATAGGATTATGCATAAATCAGCATACCATCATTGTGTTTATAACACAATGAATAAATCTACATTTTCCACGTAATATATCAAATTGATCACCATATGAAATCCGCATAAATGACACACATTTATCACATAACATATCATATCAGTTAAGCTTGGCATAGATAATGCCATGTAAAACCCTAATATGAAAAAGAATCTAAGTGATCTGCATAATATAAAGCACGCGATATACAACAATAGAACTAATCAATCTAAGCAATCCATAGTAAAGAAAAAGTTATATATCAACCTAAGTCATCCATGTAATAGTTTTTCTTACTTTTTTATTTGTCTAAAACTGGTTGATTCATTTGGTTTTAACTTGGAGTCTGGACTTGTTTATGCGGTCTTGTTCAGTGCAACTTGGAATCTTGAAGTTGTACTATCGACTAGCTTGCATAAGCAATCCACTTACCCACATGTGACATTGTTCAGTGTTAATTAGATTGCACGATGAGCCAAACTAGAAATTGAATCTCTTATGTGATATGACTTAATGACTGCAAATATCTATATCACTGCATATGGAAGTACACAATTTGTTTGTAGAATTGTGTGAACCATTATCAATTTATTTTCTTGTAATAAATCGTTGGCTTATTTGTTTTATGGTGGTTCTTTTGAAATTTGTGGGTTTTCTTTGTCAAGAAGGCATGGAGAGTTGCCTCAATTTTGAAACTAGTGTAGCCTTGTGCATGGATATACTCTCATTTGTTGTATGAACCATTTTCTTTTTAGTTTGACTTGTGGTCTTTGCGAACATGCTTTATTGCTTTTTTCCTCTTCCTAGAAATGATGAATTTGTTGGCCTCTTCTGTTGGATAATATTTAAAAGGCTATTATAGCTCTTGCTATGTCTAGCACTTGATATTTTCAAGGGGGCAAAAGCGTTATTCCACCCAAGACATGAAAATATGCTTTGGACAGTCATCATCAGTGCAAAATGTTCTGTCATATACTCTTTAATAGGTGTTCCTTTTCAGTTGTCACAAGTTCCTACGAGAAAAACAGTCTTAATTCTAGGGCAAGAACTAAGCCTTCAATGCCGTCTTAGAAAGAAATCTTTGTACAGTGAAGTTCACAAAGAAAAATCTGGTATCATCTATTAGATTTATTGATTTGGAGATTAAAAGTTTGTTGTCTTTAGTTGAAACTAGTTGCTTTCTAATATTTCTTATTTCGAACAAGTTTTCCGACTCTTTTGTACTGTCCTTGTAGCACAATAACTTTACTGCCTTTGCACCTATTGAATGGTGATAAATGCCTTGCTCATGTCCATGGGGCATCCCTGCAAGAAACTTCACCTTTGCTGCCAAGATTCCTATCTGCCTCTGCAGATGCTCCGTAACTACATTTGTTGTCTTTTGACTTCCTAATCTCACTTAAGAAATTTTAGTTCTGTGATGGATGCTACATGGAATTTTCTTGTAAAGTTGTATCATGGATTTTGCATGTTCAATTTTGGCAGTGGTGTTGTAATGGGTGCATGATAGATGGTTTGGGGTTTGCAAACTATATTTTAGCAGGCTCTGCCATGCTCAAACTGAGGAATCCTATCCTCGTATGCCTTGCTATGGACAAGGATTGTGTACTATAGGTCAGTACCAATGAGGGGGAGGGAGAGGATAAGAGAACTAGGAGAAGATCAGGAAGAGATAGCGATAGAAGTGCCTCGCTCACCATTATAAATTGTCGGAGGTTGCTCAACAGTGGACCTCTATAATTATGTTGAATTCTAATTCTGACAATTAACATTGTAATTTGCTTGACTTCTTATTGTTGGATCGTTAGAGACGAGAGAGAGGGGGGAGTGAATCTCGTTCGAAAATCTTTTCTTTTTGTTCGTAATTCAAAGTAGCAGCGG
>JBBUKS010000021.1:4329357-4343318 GCA_038050645.1 Hedychium gardnerianum
AGGTAAACAAGACATCCTTATCACTCCTTTTGAGCACTTCAAGCAGTAGCTCTAGGAACTCTCGATAGTACTAATGATAATAATGGATAATAATATTAAATTAATTTTAATCGATTTATCATATTTGGCATCATATTCAAATGAATTGATAACAAAAAATAATATTTCTAAATTTATTATATTTATTACTATGATTATAAGAGCCCCTTGCAGCTCCGTATGCAATTCCTCCTACCTCAGGGTCAAGTTGTTTTTCCTTGAAGTCGCCAAAGGCTAACTCCAATTTGGCCAAGCAGACATTGAGAGCACTGTTAATGTCTCCTAATTATCCTTGTGGTTCTTTGACTGTCAAAGTTGTCTTCCTTATGACTCTTTGATTGTTGGGTGACACTCGACATGACGATGAACTTGACTTTGATACCATTTGTCACGTGCTAAATCCTTTAGATAGTAGTACCGCTCAACACTTAGGCATTCATCCTTGTAAGACACTAAGTCTAACTCAAACAAGCAAAGGACTTAGCTTGGAAGGGAAAGCTATTGCTTAATACTCGGATACAAACTTTAGATGGTCTACAAATGGAGAGGGATAACCTATTTATAGCACTCAACCTATGAATGGATGGTTAAGATCTAAGGAATCATATAATGGAGATTAATTAATTAGTCTCCAGAATATTCTTGTTGGTGGAGAATTCTAAAAACTCTCCTACGTACTACTCTTTCTCTAGGGCATTCTACAAGATTTGAGAATAATTTAGGGGCATTCTAGAAAATTCCAAAACGATGGACATGTAGCTTCGAATGCTCCAGAACCTTCTGAGATCATGACAATAGGCCTGTGATCATACATTTTCAAACCTTTGTGACACTTTAACCAGCATTTATTGATTGACAAATATGGATCAGAAGAGATGTTAGACTGAAGGATATCTTGGTCAGGAAATTTCCATAATTTCAATTAATGATACATTATTTCTATCTATTAGAAGTTCAATTAAATTGAAATATATGAATCATAAATATTTAATGTACAAACATGAATCTTTTAATTCATCTTCCTCCGTGTTAGTCTTGGGACAGACTGACGGGAACGTTGGAGCGAACGTTTCATCTTTTATCATCATGAATCTTTTAATTTGTATATTTATAGAATAAATGCATGTATCTAATCAAATGACTTTTGTAGCATGAGAGAAGTGAGGGAGAGAGAGCAAGAATAATAAGTAGCAAATGAGAGAGCATATTTTTTTAAAAAAATCTGTGAATTAATATTGTATATTTGAAATTTTGCATATTTTTTGTCCTTCCAATTTGTTAGTAAATTTCAAATTGAAATCTTAAACTTGTCCTTCGTTGTTACTTGTTAGGTTAGAAGAAACTGAAAGACATAAAATCTTCACATATTTTGAAAGAATGAGGATTAAGAGAATAGAGCCATCAAAGTTTCAAGAAGAGAACAATTTCAAAAAAAAAAACAAAAACTAATGTCAATTTTTGTATAAGATGGATCTGAATAAAATAGAGGCGAGGGAACATACCAATTAGCCTAAGGTTTTTAAGCATACACATAAGTTCACGTTCGTAGTTCGAAAAGTTAGAGTGTTGAGTCTTCCATTACCGGGAAGCAACCGGGAGAGGGGATGACAAAATAGAGAAGGAGGCGAAGGAGAGGACATATGATCCTTCTCTAGTTTTTTGCTGTGGATATACAACTAGAAATATAATATATTTATTTGTAGATTACAAAATAACTAACTAATCTAAAAACTAGGTAATTAGACCAAGTAATATAATGACTAAGTAATTTATTTCTATTCTAACTTTGATGATGATGACAAATGGTAAAAAAAGATGGAAATGAAGAGAGAACGTGAAAGAACCAAAAATAAACAGATGCTCACATTAATGCTATTGTAAAACATTGGTTAACATGTGAAGAGAATAATTTTTTTGTTTTTCGTGTCCTTCAGTTAAAATCGTCACGTTGACGGTCTATCCTTTTTGATAAAGAATAAATTATGAAGGATTTTATCCAACAACAATAATACATGCAAGAGGAGAAACAATCAGTGAGATATTTCACATATGTTATCCTGGATTTATTTATGATAACTTCTTTTTTTTTGTATAAATCATCTGTTAATTCGTGTTTTTTTTTCATGTCCTTGTTAAGTTATATAGTGGAGTCTAATGTGGTATGGAATACTGATGCACTTATTCTGCTTAGCATGTTTGATGATCTGTGATTGACATAGCTTGCATAATCAATGGTTGCTACTGTTGCTCTATACTTTATTTACATATGAAGAATCTGCCAGGAGGGTAAAGCATTCGAACTGATATTTGAAATCAAATAAATTATTATTATTTTTTGAATTAATCGAATCGATTGAATTTTGTCATTAAAACCGAATAAATTGAATCGATATAAAATTGATTAATTCGATCGGTAATCAAATTAACTAATTTTTTAAAAAATAAAAAATTATTATCGGTTTAATAAAGAAATTTTAAAAAAATATTATTTAATAAAAAAATTGGTATAATCGATTTTCAAAATTCAAAATCGAAAACTGAACGGATTTAATAGAAATAACTGATATTTTTTTCAAAAAAATAAACTTTCGAATAAACCGAATTGAATTTCTGAATTAGTTCAATTTGATCAATTATTTTGATTTAATTGAAATTTTGTTCACGGCTAGCCTGGAGTTAAATTCATTTCCCATTCTTTTAAGATTAAGCAAAATGTTAGGAACAAAATGCACATACCTACTAAAATTTTAAGCATGCTAATCACACCAAAAATTGTGCAAACATTTGGAGAGGACATTGCGTTGCTCTTTATTTTGTTTACCTACGAAGAATCTGCTTGAAGAGCTGAGAATTCGTCAAACCAAACTGATCGAATTGAATTATTCAAAATTGAATAAATTAATTTTTTTTAGACCAATCGAAATGATCAAATTTTATCATTAAAATTAAACAAACCGAATCGATATAGAATTAATTAATTCGATCTGTAACTAAATAAACTAATTTTTAAAAATATTATTTTTTTTTAATAAAAGTTTAATCAGTTTAATAAAGAAATTACAAAAATCTTAATATATATTTTTTTAATTTTTTATTTAATAAAAAATTGATTTAATCAGTTTAACTTATTCCAAAATTCAAAATAAAAAATAGAACCGATTTAACAGATATTTAAAAAAACTGAACTTTCGAATAAACCAAACTTTTCGAAAACCAAATTAACTGAATTAGTTGGATTCGATTGGTTATTTGGAGTTAAAGTTTATTTCCCATTCTTTTACAACATGCTTCTGTGTTTTTTTTTTCTTTTTCAACTGCAAGGATTGGTAGGGGAATACTATTAGATCATGAAAAAGGTTTAGTATTTGACATTAATCTGATTTGACAAAGTGTTTTAAGTAAAGATTGAAGGTTCATGATATATATTACTTCTTTAAACAAATATTTAGTCATTGGGGACTCTTATTTTTGTTTTAAATTTATTTATATTACTTTTTTAATGATATTTGATTGAATGTTTATGATATCATCATCACCATCCTCAATCCTCATTGTTATGTCTAGCCAGCCATGTTTGACCAACTATTTTAGATTGTCAGCTACATATATCTTTTCCTTTCCACTAGTGCATTCAAATCAATTAAATCATTTTTATTGTTTCCTTTAAACATGCTTCTCTATTTATGGGAGTTACATCTAATTGTTTTGAGAAAGTATGTTCACTCTCAGTAGTGAAAGCATGTTCTCTCGAGAAATTAGACTATATAAAGATTAGCTAAATGAATATACTATAATGACTAAATAAAAAACGTGCTTCCAAACATCTTAATCCAATTTGACTAGATTTCTCGATGCAAATTGACTTGTGTTAGTTGCTTCTTTTCCTATTCACAGGGATCCATTGCTTAGGAAAGAAAAGCTGAAGTGAAGCAACTTTGATAGATCAATCTCTCTGTCGCTCGAGAATAAAGAGTACATTTGTGTTATCTAATTTTACAAGCTTGGTATGGTTTGTTGCATCTGTTTACTCCGAGAATAAACAAAGATGAGCACTGGCTTGTTTTGAAGAACAAAGTATGATCACTAGGCAAATTAGTAATTGTACTTGTAACTCAAGTTCATATGCATTCTGAGCATACTTTGTATAAACTGTAAAGGGAACAAACACCTGGTTTATAGTATTGGTTTCCTTCCAAGCACAATAGTGATTAGCTTGTGTTGTTTGGCTCAGTTTTAATAAATTTAAATGTGTTATAAATGGATTATTTTATTTATTCCTTAACTTTTATTTATCTGTTAAAAACTTGGAATTTGTTGGTAAAATGCTCAGTGGCTTGAAATTGCAGGCTTGTCACCAGTTTCTGCTGTTGAGATTCAACTGAACTTTATCCTCAATCTTCAGCATTAAATTCCAAAAGTATTTGGAAGAAATGAGTGAACTGGAAGAAATGAGTGATTAGTAGGTGACAAGTCTCTATCAGTTGGAAGCCAAATTGTAAAAAGCTGTTGAATAAAACTATCCACAAAGCAAAACAATGAAATGTACATCAAGTGGAATATGCTTATGCAATAGGTTAAGTGAAGATCATATTAAGTGAATTTTTATAAGGGTGAGTTTACAACAAGAACATCAACTACTTGTTCCTTCACATGGCGACTTGACCAGCTAAAGTCCAAGCAATTATGTCCTAAGCAAAAGCTATCTAGTTTAGCTAACCCACTACTAGGTTAGGTTTATAGTTTCTCACATGTCTAATAGTGGCCAAACCCTAGTGAAGAAGCCAATTAAACCATAAAGTTACAAGATAATAATGGCAAAATTATATATTATTCAAAGCCTTAGCCAGTAGGTAGCATGTCATTTTCTTTGGAATAAAAAACCTTGGCACTTTGTTACTTTTATCTTGTCATCAACCACAATGAACTTGTGAACTAAAGACCAAGGGTTGAGAATTCTTGTTTGATCACTTCCATTCTCCTGAGTCACAAGGGTAGCAGTCCTCTTGAGCAGTGTCAGCAATCTGAATTCCCATGTCATAAACCGAGCCGATTGTCCAGTCGACCGGCAAGACCGCCTTTGGGGTCCAAAGCCACTTGCCATCGTACCCCCCTGTTATAACCATTCTGAAGTACAGTGGTCTAGCGGCCACCGGGCCGATGGTGCTCCAGACCGGACCATAGTCTCGGTCCATGGACTGCCAAATCGGTGAGTCGACCTGATTCGACCCGAAACGAAGCTTAAAAATTAGGGCGAACATTGGGAACCATGCCAAAATGTGGTGTGGCTCATCAATACCTGAGCTACATCAACTCCTAGTATGTCAGTCTGGCCTCCTTGGTACAGTAACTTGATGGCCAAGTGATTAGATCCTTTCTTGGTTTCTTCTACTCTGATGGAGAGGTTATGACTATTATATTCACAAGGAATCCTGCTTGCTTAAGAACACATCAAGTCATTACATCATTGAGGAATGTGACAGTGAAAATGATATGGCACATCAAGAATCATAAAGAAACTTCTGTTTTTGTTTTTCACATTTCTGAGACAATAAATCTAATTGTCAGAAAACTTCTAGTTTTAAGCTTCTGAAAATGACTCACATGTTTCAGTTTTCAGTTGCTCAATAGTTTCATATCCTATTCAAACTTGGAAAAGAAACTAAAATAATTCTCATTGTTTGAAACTTTCCTACAATAAACAAATCAAGACAGAATTGCTATTCTAATAAATATCAACAGAGCTATGATCTTTCAGAGATGGAAGGGAAATTTTAAATCTTAGCATCAGAAAACTTAGATTTTTCACATGATTGCTATTGTTTAAATCTTCACTATAACGAACAAGTCAAGACTGGATTACGACACACAATAAACAATATCAGAAGCATCTCGAAACAAAAACCATTTTTCTGCAAGTTATCAGAGCTAAATGATTTTTCTCAGAAAGATGGAAGGAAAATTTTGAACTTTTTATCAGAAAATTTTGAACTTTTCAGTTGTTTTTAGCAATTCATTACCTTACCTTTTCACAAAAAAAAAACAAACACAGAAATCAAAGAAAAAAATTGACAGGATTAAATTTGGTTCCCAATCTTGTTGATAGTTCATACCTCTTGTATTCCACATCCACAATGCCACGTCTCATCAGCTCCTGTGCCTTGCCATTCTTTGCCATGGCCATGAAAGCACTCTTGTTGAGCACCAAACCAGTGCTGTTGCCCTTTTTCAAACCTGTCAAGGCCACCTTCACCCCTGCGCTCCCACAAACTCTTGTGTTCTTGCACCTCACCTGCGTGCATATCCAAACCCCTAAAAACCCAATCACAAAGCCATTAATTCAAGAAAGATTAGATCTTTGATCTCGAACCTGGAAACAAGCTCCACAGCCCAAGCCATCTCTGTAAATGGCAGGGCTCCCTGCCGCCACATGCCCCCCAGCGAACTCCAGGGCCATGGAGCCATACCCACAAGTCCCTACTGCAATCCATAAGCTCCAAAAGCTTGAAATCAAAACACTAACTAAAGTTACGGCGATTCGGAAATCAAGTACCTGAGGGAGAAGCCGAGGAGGAGAAATGTGCTGCCTTGGAGTGACGGACGCACCTGTCACAAGCTGAAGCAGAGAAGAGTAGGAGGAAGAAGTAGAGGAGGAAAGAGGAGGCGCTTTTTGACGCTTCCATGCGGGACTAAAAAAGCAGCAGGGAGCTTGGGAAGAAGGGAGACTAAAGAAGCACAAGGTTGGTGCTTCTGGAGCGGATCTAGTGGCTGGCTGCCGGTACGAGTCAAAAGATTCATAAAAGCTAGTAAAATTGATAATAAATTAATTTAAATTGGCCAATAACAATTGTTAAATTAAGTCCCGAGATAATAATATAATATTAAATTTTATAATATATAATTAAAAAAATTAAAATTTTAATTTTAATTATGATATATTATAAAAATAATAATAAAAAATAGATCTAAGAATATGAATTATTTAAATAATTTTTTATTAATATTTTTTTTTAATGAAATTAAATTATTTTAGATAAAATATTTTATTTTTTTAATTTTTTTTAATTAAGGTTGGATTGGTCTACTATTGGTCTGGTCATCTTATTGGGCCGAACCCGACGCACATCGTGATTGACACGAACCCGCCAACCCGTTAAGTTGTTGTAGGGCGTGTTCTTCTCATCGAGCGAAAAGCTGCTTCTAGTACTTTCCAGAGTCGCCGGTGGCATTGTGAGACCGCAGGAGGCCGAGGGAAGAAGCAAGGGATCCGGTAAAGGTAGGCGTAGTCGATCCCAATATTTTCTGCACCATTTCGAGGAATAACGGAGGGAGGTGGGCGGCATCGATCCGTTTGCTTGCCGATTTCGAGATAGGGTTCGATCTGATCCCCTTTTCTGCTCTGGATTTTTTTTCCCTATCTAGATATGGATATTTCTCCTTGTTTTTTTAAAAGAATTTCCCCCTCTGGAGTCTGGAATGGAAAAGCAATTCCGAAAACTTGGAGCCTATTGATTATTTTTACACGTTCTTTAAGAAAATTCGAACTGGTCTAGTTTAGATTTCAGAATGCACGTCTTTCTGTTTGTGTTGTTTATCTAGACGTTTTTTAATCTAATAGCCAGCCGTTTGCATTTTGTGACAATGCTGTTATGGTGATGATAATAAGTTTCAGTTCCAGGTTTTTGGCCGGCTTGTTGAGGATATGTTCTGATGGTTGTTGTTTGGGGTTAGTAGATGTTTGTTGAGTGGAGATTTATACATGCAATGGGGCTCTCTTTCTTTTTCTCTATTAGCATATAAATGAATTCCTAGGTGAGGAGTGCATAATCACGTGGATAAGTTCATGCTAACCTGTCAATTTTGAATGCATTCTATTGGGAGGTATTGGGAAACAATTGGAATGTAATTGATTGCTACAGAAGAAAGAGGTTTTGTATTGATTCAAATGTGAAACTCATGCTATGGGGTTGGGATAGAAGAAGAGGAAAAAAATTGAAGATTTCACATAGTGTTTTTTTTTTTGTTTTTTATTGAAAAATCAGTCTGATTTATTTCATGACCTTTGCTTGATAAATATAAAAAAATTATATTTTTTCCGTGAATCGTGACAATTGGAAGCATCGACAATTTGGAGCATTCCTCATTTCAATTAGCAGTTTCAGAACAAAAAACTACTTTGCTATTTAATCATGTGTATACAAATGAAATTTTGGTTTTACAAAATTTGGAAATGCAAAAGTTAAATGAGTTTTTGTAAGTTGGAATTACGATTGGAGGATTTTATAAGCAAGATTACATATTGGATTTGATACCCTGCAAAGAAAAATGAAGAATTTTTAACTGATGCAAATACTTCAACTAGTTTTTTGATACGAACAATATTCTTGTTTCAGGCCATTATTAATTTTTTTTGTTTAAGATTGCAGTATCAGTCTGATAAAAAGTCATTAATGAACTTGCATCAGCATTTCACTTTAATTTATTTTGCACTTCATTACATGAACATGCATTAAAATTTTATGTCAGTGTTCATGAGACATTCCTATCTGCACAGTTTATACCATGGTTTTCCCCTTGTTTTATTGATGATGAATTTTATACATTATCACTTATTCACTTTTAACAGGATGGCTAATGATCAAAGCAAGTGTTCAGCCTCAGAAACCAGTGAATCTTCAGACTCAACTATACATATTAATGTCAAATCACTGGATTCGCAGATCTATACATTCTGTTTAAACAAAGATGTAAGACTACTATAAGTGTTTCAAGTAATTCCTTGTGAGAGAGCCTAGTCTTATGTTGTGTTTCTCGAGGTGCAAATATAATTTTTCTTTATTTTTGGTTGTCAACTTAGTTTTCTTATTACAAAATCTTTTATGAGTTATGTTTTTTCTCTCGCTCTATGTTGTATGGAGGTGGTAGGTATTAGGCAACTTGTAGTAGGCTACTCTAATTTTGAAGTGGAAATCTTGATCTCATGTTTTTTATATGTTTTTTCCTTGATTATGTAAGTTTTCATGTTAATTTAGATTTCCTCATGTGAATCTGATTCACTGTAGACCGATTGGTAGTTTGGAATACATCCCTTTTCCTAATGCTGCAATAACATTGTAACATTATAGGACAAAAATACTCCTAGTCAAATAAAACATCGCATATCCTTAACAATGCCTAAGCCTCATTGTAGGGACCTTTTGTAGTTTAGTGTTAAATAATTTAATTCAAAAATTATTTTATTCTAAAATCATTGTCATTTTATACCTTATTTTAACTGAAAATATATTATAATTGATTGCTATATACAGTATAATGGAGGGTCAAGATAACTGATCCAAACAATTGGATATTCATATACCAAAATCCAGACAATTGGACAAACATGGTTGAGGAAAATTATTACACATACCTATACAATATCCCATTGCATTAGTTTATAGTGATACTCTTTTATGATCTAATTTAATCTAGTTACATGCTCATATCTTTGTGTGCCTCCATATATTTATGGTGGTTTTACATCTTTTCAGTGTTGAGGGAACTCGAAGCAAAGATTTGCTAATCTAATTATATGATTATAACTCCAATTGCACACAACCGTAGAGATTTGTATGAGACTATGTCAAGGCTAAATAGAATATGAGAGACTTAGTCAAGGCTAAATAGAGCTGTTGTTATTTTTGGTCAAAAATTCTGCAAAGCATAGGTGGGTTGATTTGCAATATGCTTTATATGTTCTCATTGACTATTAAGAAAAGGATTATTTGTGCATTTCAAATATCTTTATTCTTATATTCCTGATCTTTCTACTTTGATGGACAAAGCATATTATATAATTACACTAATTTAGCTTTCTTTTTCCTTGAATTCTTCTAGGCACCAATTCCTTCACTGAAGGCAATGGTAGCAAATGCTTCAGGTATTCCAGTTGAGCAGCAACGGTTGATATTTAGGGGAAAGGTCTTAAAGGATGATCAACTTCTTTCTGATTATCGTATCCTTTATTTGTTTTTCCAGGGTTTGCTTTGTTAGCTATAACATTCACATAATTAAATCTCATGGAGAGTGTTTTTCTTTTTAGTTTAGTTATAAATCAGGACGACAACAAGGATATGATAATGATTTAGTGGCCTTTTTGATTCATCCTGGTTGTTATAAACCTATTTGTCCAATTAAAATTCCATAGCATGGTAAATTATTGTATACTGTCCTTGTGCACTTTGATTTTGCTTCTTTTGTTTAAATCTTACAAAACATCCTCTGTACTTATAAATCTATATTAAATGGGTGAAATTGAAATTTAATTTTCCCTTCAGCAGTAGGTAATCTTGCATAGTAGGGATCAATAGAGCAAATATGATCATTATGAGACCCAATGCGAAGTAACTTACATATCTAGAGCAAAGATTTTTATCTAAACAGAATCTTGTGCAATCTTGATATGATATTTAAAAAGCTACCTTTATTTCAATCTGATGGGTTGTATTTGTATGATGAACATTGTATTAAATGTTTGGTCAAACAGAAGTCCAAGTATTTTTCTCTTCTTTAGCTATATGAAGCATGGATACTGTACTGTATATGGTTATCATCCTCTTGTTTATCTATGCTCATTTTACAATAGTGTCTTTTTTAGTCGTTCCCGATTCAAGCTTTTTTTCTTGAAGCTGCCAGGTGCAACTACATGTTAACAGGTCTTATGGCTTAGCTGCAGATGTAGGAAGAGTAAGAAACACTCTGTTTCTCGATTTAAAATATCAAGAATATAGTTGAAAGAGATAAATGTTTATTGTCTTCCTAAATAGAATAATTATATCTATATATAGAAAAAGGTTATGACATAATATCTAATGGATTAATATTCCATGTGAGATTAAACCTCAAACTCTAACACCCAAAGTTAATTATTAAGTCTAAGTCATACGATTTGTTATGTACATGTCATAGAACACGAAATCAAACTGCTGTAACATGAAATTTTTATGTGACCATATAAAGTTACACTAATGTGATATTAAAAAAATGATATATTTGTAAACCAATCTGAAAATGTTCAATCTCATAATCAATGTCTTTAATATTAATAACTTTGTCCATAAAATATAACATAGTATCAATTTTTCTGTGATTACAATTAGTTATAAGATTCTAGAAATTTAAATTTATATAGAGGTCCAGATAGTTATCTTTATCAAACTTAGAGGTCTAACACACACACACATTCTCTCTCTCTCTCTCTCTTCTTTTTTTCCCTTGCTATGGATAATGGAGGTGGATGGAGGAAACACCAAGGTAACCGACTACAAATACATCCATGTAGAAGATTATCCAAAAGATAGAGAAGGATAACAAGAGATATAATATGTTAATATAAGAACTGCCTTTTGTCCTTCTGCTTAGAGCTTAAGGTTGTAATGAAGAGGATGTTTATAAACAAACTTGATAATCAACTAGCTTGTTTCTTCTTGTTTGGTGTTTAAAAAAAAAACATGCAAACTAGTGAGATAGGCTCACTAGTTTCATGAAGAAATTGTGAACAATTCATGAATGAACTTATTTATTAGTGGATTTTATTTTTATATTTATGTAAAAATAAAATGCATATCTTACACATTCTATATATTTTTTTATTTATTCAAAATGAGAATTTGCCCATTGTTTTAACTTAATTTTAAGTACAATAATCTCTTTAGTTGAGCTCGATAACAAGCTCGAAATTGGCTCAAAGTTGATAGAAAGTTCAATAAACAAACTTGAACAAGCTAGGATGATCAAACTTGAACATAGTCAAAACTCTGCTTGCCTCAACTAGATAAAGTTGCTTCATCTTGAAGGTGCCTTGGTAGTGGTGTTAAGCATTGAACGCCGGCTAAAAACAATGGATTTACGATATTTGCTTACAAATGCCTTGCAAAATTGTACCTTCACAATTATATAGATCTGGAAGATGGGCATACGCTACATTTGGTCGCGAGACCAGATGAGGCTCAAACTCAATCTGGGACTGTTTCTGGAGTTCATTCTCACAGTGGCAACCAAGGTTCATCTAGATCATTTCTTCCTATTGTAATTTTTAGATACTCTTTGCTTTAGTCAATTGCTAAGCCTTCATTATCAATTTGTTGATGCCTTATTTAAGAATGGATTTGAAGTAATGTTTTCTTGTTGGCACTTAATATGTATAAATTCCAACTATAATTGTTCCTTCTTGATTATGATTTTTTTGCTAATTCTCTTATTTGCAACTTTAAAATTCTGTAGCATGATGGTAAAGTTAACATTCTTGAAAACTCTAGAAACAATTGATAATTAGGCGTTCTCTATTTAGCTTTTGCTTGAATAACTTTTACTTGTAACAACCGACTACTATGATCTTGTGTTTATTTCTCATTGTTTACTCACTTATTTTGGCGCAAAGTTAAATTTTCAAAAAATGGATAAATATTTAGACTAGATTAATTCATTTGATTATTTGAGCTTTAGAATTTTGTGAATATTAATTTTTGGAGCCAAAGGAATCTTGCTTGATCAAAGTTTTCATCGGTAGTGGAAGTGAAGGCTCAAAAAGGAGGTGCTGTATTTTAGATGATAAAACGAGAGAAGAAAAAAAAAATTATGAATGGATCAACATGTTCAGAGGTTATCAAGAGATTTTTATAATTAGTAGAGTAAAAACAATAAGAGTGGAAGGTGTAAGTGGTAGAGGGAGTTCAAAGAAACATAATTTATGTAATAAAAAATAATTTAATTGATTTGGATATTTATAATAATCAGGTACCAGTTGCCATCCTTAAACATACATATTAATTTGACATATATTTTGTTAATTTCTACAAATTTGCGACTTTGGGCAAATTAACTGCAGTTAGTACGAATGACAAATGTAATATTAAAGCTGTGGTTTGAAATTATGCACTGCATCACTCAATATTAGTCAGGTGGTACATGAATCACCTAATTCTGGTAGTTTTGCACCTTGCTTGTAGTAGCAATACAACTTGCATATTTCATGACAAGGTTGTATGAGGTAGTATACATCAAATACATAGTATAAGTTACTGGCCCTTGACTCCAACATTACAAAGCAGTTATTTTAGTTGGCTGTTTATTTCACTGAGATTGGGGTGTTCGTATGGGAAGTTAATGGGTTGGCAAACATCATAAGTTGTCTGAATATTGTGGCGATATTTTGGGTAAGCAATATATGAAACCATGATAGTATGATAGTCCAGTGTTATAGTATTTTTTGGAGTAAATTATATAGGGATAGCCATTTTTTCAGGAGTTAGAACTTGACAATATGGTTGATTGAATGATCAAAAGACAAATATAGGTTGGTCCAATCAAACTGGTGTCAACTTGTATTATGTGACAATATGAGTTGCACTGTCGCAATATATTTTTGTGCTTGGCGAACTTTTATAGAAACCAATACTCAAAATCTTGTGTCTTTGAACATTTCCATACCATTGTAAGTCACAACTTGATATTTCTTATTTTATCTAATGAGAATACACCTAATTGCAGTTGGGTAGTAGCATTTAATTTTACCTTTTTCAGTAACTTCACCCAGTTGTTTTAGTATTGTCACCTCTGATGCAAATTGAACATTGCATAATATTTCATTTACACTGACCATGGGCCTTTATCCTATGATTGGATGCTTCCAGTTAGTCATTGATCTGTTTCTGCTATATTTAGTGTTTTTTTAGTTAGCCAACGAGTTTACAATTTGTGTCTATACATAATTTTCTCTGTTCTTTGTATGCGTCCCTTTTTTGTTAACTTCTTCATTTGTACTAGTTTCATCAAATATCTCAATTGACCTCATTGTCTATCATAACATCAGCAGATTACTTATTAGTCAAGAAGCAAACTATTCAAACATTTGCACACATTTCTTTCATTGACTGCAAATAAATGGA
>JBBUKS010000021.1:4367749-4393624 GCA_038050645.1 Hedychium gardnerianum
AGTTTAACGAGTTGTTCAAGCTTGTTTGTTTAATTGATCTTGTGTATATTGAACGAACATAAACAAGTTCTTATCAAGCCGAACACCAAGCTTGTTCACGAACGCTTGGTTCATTTACAGCCCTACATCAGCTATGTGAATGGAGGCGAAGAATAATATTAATAAATATTTCATTAACTCGAGAGTAATTAGTTATATTACTGATTAGAAGAAATTTGAATAATAACATAACTGTCTCACTAACCATTTGGAAAAAAAACAGTAGCCATAGAAGCAAATTCAAATTAAATACTCTCCAATATTTTTTTATTTAAATAAAAAAAAAACACATGCTGAGGTGATTAATGAATCCTTAAGCACTAACTGAATCATATGGAAATTAATTTAATGCGATTAGGTTTGCCAATAATAAAAGAAGTACAAATTGGAGAAGAATCTAAGGGACTAGTGAGTTGAATAAGGGGATTATCAGCCCTCACTCTTATCATTGCACATGATTCTCATATGATACCACATGACAAATGCCAGAACGGTTTTGGGAAACGCTAATTATCATTTAATATAGATTTTGTGATTGATTGATTGATTGATGAAGAAAATAAGAAGATTAACTTAAGAGGAGCGGCGAGGCACATGGGCGCACGTGAGCCTTTCAATCTATGCAATTCTCATGGTAATGCCCAAGTCTAGTGCTCAGACCAAACGCTTCTCTATTCATTCATCGTTATATCTTATGAAACTCTCCCTCTCAAAAAGAATGATCAATGAATCTCATATAAACAGATCAATCCAAGTCATTGGAGACTGAAAGAGAGAGTATATATATATTGCCTGTGTTAATGTACAAACTCAAGTCCTCACAAGCTACTAGCCGTAAATTGATGTTTTTATGACCTGATGTTTTGTACTATTTCAACAGGTTAAACCGAATTGAACAAAAAGATATTGGAAAAAAAAAAGAAGAGTTCACTATGATAAGTACTGGTCGTGTCGTAAATTGACAATCAACAAAGAAATGCACTTGCACTCTATATATTCAGTAACTATTGCCCTACGCTATCCCATTGGGACACATGATTTCCCAAACAATCATTAGGAGGCAGAACACATTTAGTTAAGAATCGAGGCGCAATGAGGTGGAGATTTTCGAACTAACATCCCTGTCATTTTGTTTACTTCGATTCTGTATCTTCTGGAATGTGGCTCCAAAATCAACCGCCCCTCACATGCCACTATCGATGTCGAACCCAGATCCAGTCCAGCCAGACCCGGATCCTCTTCCCTTTGACAAGAGCATGTTGCCCTTTGCTCTTCCAGAGTTAATGGCTTTCTTCTTATCTTTCGTTTCAGTAACTCGTTGATTCTTTGCGTCATCGGATGATGCTGGCCCGCTGCTACTAGCTGCAGCATTTGCATCGGTTGATTGATTCACTGCAGTTGGGAGCCCTACAGCATTACTAGGTGTCTGCTGCATCATTTTTCCAGCCTGGCATTGCATCATGAAGGGAAATTCAAAAAACCAATGCATTCTAATGAGGATGCTCTTGAAATGTAGAAAAATTTAAAAATAAGGACAATCTCTCAGGGTTTAGTTGGGTCGATAAACCATATGTATCAAGAATAGAAGTCAGGAACTGCTGGTATATTAAGAAAATCCTGACAATATCAGTATGTACTTTAGCTAAAGAGAACAAAATCATGAAGGGTTAGGAACGGAGCCATACTGAAGCATCAGAAGAAATTCTGCTGGGGTTGAGAGCTTCCAATCGTCTTTTTAGCTCCTCCAATCTTAAAAACTGAGTGCTGGTGCTTTCTTGGACCTATTCATTGTGGATCAAGATGATTCAAAAGAAAAAAAGAATAGTTGAAGCAAATATGTCAATCTGAACTAGAAAGAAAGAGAATGAACAGTACTAGCTGGTTCAGATCATCACAAATCTTCAGCTTGATTGCCTCCTCGTCTTTAACAGCTTTAGCTGCAGCTTCCCAAGCCTAAGATGCTGAAATTAGTTTATCCTTGAAGGATGTTTAATACTAGAAAGTAATTATGAGAAACCTTTCCCATCTTTTAAGTGCTAGTTAACTCTCAACATTGGAAATTTCTAAACAGTTAACTATTAAATGAGCATGTGCAGTGGAACCAGAAAAAGAAATTGGAACTGTATGAAACCTCTGGAACCAACAATAATCAGTATTGAGGTCAATTAAAATGATAGGTTTTGAACTACTTATTCTTTTGACTTTCTAACAAATCTGACCATAGAGAATTGTATTTTTACTATATCAGATTACTCCTCACTAGTCGACTTGCAAGAGGTGTAAAAATTCTATCTACATAGTTGAACCACTAATGATACAAATTAACATCCCGATTAAGTTGTATGGTTTCCTCTTCAGATGAAATGTTATAGCTATCATGACTCCCAAGTCAGAGGTAAAATTAACTAATACTAGGACTTCTCATCTTCAAAGGAGACTCCTTAGCACCATTCTCTCCTTTCTCAATGGTAGCAACCTCCAAAGATCTTAGAACGTTCTGCAGGATGGTGTAGGAGACCATTGATGAAGTAGTAATGCTAAAAATCACAGATGACACGTTATCATTCTACAAGGACAACTATGATGTGAGTGTGTGCGACATAAGATTGGCATCAAGGTCTTAACTATGGATAATGCATGGTCAGCAACAGTTACCACAAAGGTAAAATCCTCTGCTGGAGACAAGATAGGAAGCGGGAAGGAAACATCTCTAGGTTATTTCGACGCAACACAAGGACTCAAACCATTTGTTTATCAAGGCCTTCATCTCTCTGCAATACAACTAAAATAGGAAAACTGGCTTCAGCTTATATTGAAAGTAGTAATAATAATAATAATAAATTGGACGGACAGGTTGCCCCTTGGTGAGCAAGAAAATTATCTGTTACAAGTAGAACACAGCTAGCGAATAGTGTCCTTACAGCAGTGCTTTCTTATATGTTCAATATGGACAACATGCCAAAATGGGTCATAAAGGAAACAGATCAAACCAGGACTTCCCTTGGATAGGTTAATCAACTGACCAAGGTATCAAGTGATTGGTGGCTTGAAGCCAGCTATCCAGTGCCAAAGATGAAGGTGGGCTATGTATCAAAGATATTCACACTCACAACATTGGTTTGAGAAACATATGGTGGTGAAGATTAGCTTCAGACAGTAGCATGGCATGGGCAGAAATAGTAGTCCCACTCCATCCTTGCTCCAGGAGGTACCAATGGACTGCATCTCAACCAACTGATTCCTGGCTATGGATTATCAAACAAACCATTATTGGTAGAGATGCACCATCATGTCACACAATTCTCTAGATTTGAGATGCAGTCAGGAAAGATAACCAGGTTTGGTTGTGGAAACTAGTGCCAACAGTTCGGAGCATTCACATTACTGAACTGCAAAACTTGCTTAGCACAATTAACCCACATAATGTCAACCAGACCCGACTGCATAGGAAGGCTCAGCAAGTGGCATATTTGAGCTTGTGAGCTCCAGAGTTATGGTGAATGACAGGAACAGTACGAGTAAATCAAATGGTCAGAGTTCATACGACTGCAGAAAAAATATAATTCAGATAACCAATGTGGACTATGTAACTCTACCATAGAAACTGATAGCCACATACTAGAGCTTTTCCTTTTGCAAGATATGGGAGCAGCAGAACTACAATATCAGCTACCTTAGTTGAGGCATTCTATAACCCATTACTACAGTGCCGTACAACCAACCTGAACGGAAAAGAGGAAACTCAGGGGGGAGGTACTGTGTAATATATCTACCTACCTGATGTAATTTTCTATAGGTTTTGTTAGGAAATACTGAAATAGTAACTGGACAATGCAATTTTATTAGCTAGATGACAGATTCTAGGTGTTCACTGATCCCTATCTTTGTGTAACTATATATATTATCTATTATATGACCAGAAAAGTTTCCTTCCCAGAAAAAGACTGCTCATCTTAATTAAAGACCTGCTATTAAAGTAAATCTAATATGAATCATAGGCCCTTGGATGTTTAGCAGATAATTGAAATTTGTGGCTGTTAAGCATTGAAAAAGACAGATAATAGAAGGAATCATTAAACCAAAGTTTTTCTAGAAATTATTGGCAACCACCTTGATCCCAATGAAGATAAAAAGTAAATTATATATAATACAAGACACAATAAGGCCCTAAATAAAAGAGTAAGCTTGAATTTGACAGGGGCACAAAAATCGTCCTATTCCACTTTGCCTGAATTTGATTAGTCATCATAATCTCCCATGAAAATAGAACACTCACATAAGCAGATTAGTTTAATAAGCAGGAAGCACAATTACAAAAGTGTTGCACTTCAGTTGAAACTAACCTTTTTTGCTTGTTCTTCCTTAAGTTTAGCGGCGTGTATCTTCTCACCAGATAATTCAATCTTCTTGCGCAAATGCTCAAGTGCTCAAGTACAACAATTTCAAGCAATAAAACATACAAAGAAGACTTAATTTAGAAGCTAAGTTACAAGAATGAATAACTCCTGTCCTAGATAATCTGGAAATGAAAGAACCTGCTTTCTTTGGCCCAGCTGTAAGTTTCAACTCCAAAGTAAGATTCTCAAATTCACGTTCTACTTCTCGTATCTTTGAATAGTTCTCTTGGATATACCTGAGAAATAAGACAAATGTTTAACCACAGCAGGGCCCTCCAAGAAATTTACTAAAGAAACAGAGAAATAATACTGAAAGGAACAGCTGAAAGTGTTGCTTCATTGAATACACAAATGCAAACCAAACTCATGTCTAAGATAAAATATGGCAGGAACACCTGACATGTGGAACTACTAGTCTTCAGAGTAGCTATTGATTTAGTGGAAGATTAGGAATTGAAAATTTGCACATTTTTCAAAATGGCACTCATGTTTGTTTAATTTTAACAACCATTGATTAACAATATGAAACTAGGAACGGTCCTAGGCATAACACGCAGCATATCATTCATTTGAAAGGCTCTAGGAGCAGTACTATTTGAAAAGGCATAGTATCATATGTTGCATATCATCAATTCAAGAGGCCTTCGGTTCATTGTTTTTCAGAAAATCTACATTCAAAACAAAAATCCTTGAATATGTGAGTTATCCAATACTTTAATTGTCACCCCCAAGGTGACATTTAAACTCTGTCATCCACAAGTATTCAGTTGACCTTTTCAATGATCTTAAAGGTTAAAATATCTTAGCAGAGGTTATCATCAATGCATTTTGAATGCTTAAACACTGCAGACATAACTTGACAATTCCAAATGTGGCCTATCTTTGTTGCCTTGAATCATCATCATCGAATCTTATTTGTCCCAAATATTTAGGGTCCGCTGTATAAATATTGACCCTTCATCTGTACCTTGAATGTTGAATAAAAATAAGAAAACCAATCTATTAAAAAAGGAAGGGGGGAAACAGCAAAAAGTCCACATTCCCACTGTCTAATCTGAAGTTACCCAAATTCGCATTGACTTTTAGATTACTCTAGACAAACAAAAATTTGAGTTCTATTCATTCCCCATAAGTTCATAACTCCTTATCACCAGGAAAAACTTCAACAGCACATAAAGTGGCAACCCTTGATTACCTTCAATTTCAGATTTTAAAAATTTTCCACCCAAGACTTTGACTTCCTCAACAACGTTCTATCAACTCCCTATTTGACCTCAGACGAAAGAACCTACAAAAAATGCCTCAATGTTTTGTCCTTCCTGCTAGAATCTAAATCACACTCCCTGAAAATTCCTCCCCAATTCTGAAATCCATTGAAAAGACAACCAATCTTCTGCAATCTAAAGGTTTAAAGAAATGTTTCAGATTCGGGATACCTCTTCAACTGGAGCTTCTCCGCCTCAATGATCTGTAATGTTAGCAATCTTGAGCATCGAGGATTGGCAAATCAAGATCAATCGATCAGATGAAGATAAATCTGAAGGGAAATATAGGATACCTTCTCGGTGTAGGCAATAACGGGGGACTCTCTGGCGATGCCGTCGGGTCCGATCTCAATCAGCAGAGAAGGGTGAGGGGCTGCAGTAGGAAGCGGAGGAGATGCCATTGGATCTGGAGGCGGAAGAGACGCCATCGATTTGATTTGGTTTGGAGGCGTGTGCAGCGAAGTCGTTTTCTCCTCAGTGGAACACTCCGGATCCGAGACCCTCCAATCCAATTATTTTATGGGAAAAAATCAAGAAGGCCGCTTTATTCCTAAATCATCCGGGGTGTCCTTTTTTTATTTTTTATTTTTTATTTTTTATTTTTAATCAAAATATACTCTATTTTACATTTTTACTGCTCAAATATATACAATTATCTAAATTGCCCTCTAATATTCAATACTATTATGTATCGTCTGTTAATTTCTGTAATTTATTTTGTTCGTGTTAATTTCGAACTGATAAAAATATTAGAAGTGAACATTTCACTTTTTACCATCATATATGTCTGAATTATAACAAGAATATTAAGTGATTAAATCGATTATAGTAATTATGATTTTATAATTATTATAATAATTATAATTTTATAATTAATATAATGTTAATATAAAATTTATATTATAATAATTACAAAATTATAATTATTATAATATAAATTTATACTACGTTCAATAAATTAAATATATATTATAATAATTATAAAATCATTAATATTATAACGTATACTATCCGATCAATTTAAGATTTAAATAAAAAATAATATTATTATATAATATCATAGAATAGTTAAATAATTATATATATATATACATGTGATTAAATAATAAAATGAGATATTTTTTTAATAAAAAATTAAAATGGGAGATCTTGATGATTTGTTATTTAGATAAAACTTTCATGTTGCGCACATACTTCACTTTTTTTTCTCTCCTCTGAGTTTAGAATATTACATTTACCATTTATATTTTATAAAATAAAATAAAAAAACAATCACGTACTCTTTCATTAACTTTTGTTTAGTGCTCACTTCATGGCCATGATGATTTATCAAATTTGAGTAAGAATCAAATTTTGATAAAAGTTTTAAATATTTTGATGACTTTCACTTTCGGCCGAATTCACACTTAACAAGGGCAAATACAAATATTTTGATGTTTCTTGCAAGATTACATTATTCATGATTCCTCTTCAATTGCTCCACGATCCTCTTCGAGATGCAGTAAGATACGGATTGAATAGTGATCATCGGATTCACCCCTATCGCCGTCGGAATCACACTCCCGTCGCACACAAACAACCCCGCCGCCTCCCAACTCTCCCCCTTCTCATCCACCCCTCCGTCGTCCTCCGTCGCCCCCATCCTGCAACTCCCCATCTGATGCGCCGAGCACAACATGCTCCAAACTTCCTCCCTCGCTGTCGGCCCGCTGGCGACGCCCACCGTGTCTAAGAACTCCTCCAGCTCTTCTTCCTTCGCCCCCTTGCACCTCATCTTTTGCCCGTCGCTTCTATGCGTCCCGACCTGTTAATTAAACCAAAATTTGATCTTGAGTATTGATGTTTGATCAAAATTTGATCTTTTGATCGACTACGGAATTAATTACCTCGACGGCGCCGGCGGCGACCAAGATTCTAAGAGCCGTCCTTAAACCTCCCTTTAAGTTCTCCTTGTCGAGCTCGTTCAGTTCGTACGTGATTCTCTTCTCCGCTTGGATTTCCCCCGACCCGCGATCTCGAACGAGGGCGAAGAGGTGCGCGGTGCGACCGTAGCGTAGCATGTTCTGTTTCATGGCTTGGCCCGATACCCACGGGAACACGGTGGAGAACGACGCCGGCCCAAGAGCCGGCGTCTCTACGATCACTCCTGGTTTCACCTTGTGCAGCGACGTGATGATCCCGCCTTCGAAGATCTTACCTTTGAGGTCGAATACGGATTCCGGGAAGTAACCCCAAGCGAGCGACACCGGGTGGAGGTGAAGGTTCTTGCCGATGTGGCGGTTGGTGAGACCGCTCGCCGCCATTAATGGCGGCGTGGAGAGCGCCCCACAGGCCGCGATCGTCACCTTAGCTTTGAATTTGAGATTTTTGGTGACGGCCTCGTTCATGCTCGCCGCTATCAATCCCAAACATCTCTTCTTCTTGTTCCCTTTCTTCACCTTTTCAAGGATGAATCGCTCGGCTTTGCATGCAGAGACGACGACTGCGCCGTGGTTTACGGCGTCGACCAGCCAAGTCGTGTCTGTGCCGCGCTTCTCGCCGGCCCTGCAACCGTAGCAGCAGCTGCCGCAGAAGTGATCGCTCGGCGAGTTCCTTGCCACCGGAACGACTTCAAGACCGAGATTTTTACATCCTTTTCGGAGAACTTGATTCTGGAATCCCTCACGGACGCAGTTCTCCGTGACTCCGATCCTCTCACAAACGGCGTCCATGGTGGACTCGTACTCTGCGCTCGCGAATAGAGGAAGCCGGCGCTCCTCCGCCCACTCCCTGAGCACGGCTGGCGGCGTCCGGATGCAAGCGGACCAGTTCACCGCCGTGCCACCCCCCACCGTCGATCCGGCCAAAAGCATCACGTTCCCATCGTCGGAGCTCATGATTCCACCGGACTCGTACAACTGCGCCATGGAAGGACCTTCAAGGCCGGTGTAATCCTTCGACGTGTAGTATTCGCCCTTCTCTATCACCACGACCTTGTGGCCGGCCCCGGCGAGAACCGCTGCCGCGACGCCGCCTCCGCAACCGGAACCCACGATGACTGCGTCGCACTCGACTGTGAGATCATGGGGAGATTCAGTGACTTTTAAACCCTTTTGGATCAGAGATTGAAGGAGAGAGGAGTCTGTTTTGTGCATGGTTTCTATGATTCCTTTCTCCAGAGGCCTCTCTGTCTCAGATTCCACTGATGATTCCTCAGATGAGACATTAACATTACTGTATCCAATTGCATTCCATGTCGGATTCTGCAAATCTTCATCAATCTGTAGATATCAAAAACCGATCATCATGCACAACTATCAATCAAATCCGGACTATCTTAAAAAATATATATATTTGAGGAATTAATTAGTACCAGAGAGTAGAAGGTGAAATGGCTGAAGACCTTGAGAAGCACGAAGACCATTCTAAGAAATGTAAGATGCTTCTGCCTGTTCCATTTCTTCAGGACTTGTTCTCTATTTTCTGAAGTCATCTCTGAAAACTTTTGGATGAAGGGGAAACTGGAACACAAGCACAGAGTTCCACAGAGGAGTAGTGTTCCCAGTCTCGTAGCAAGGAGAAAGAGAACCAGCTTTACCAACACAATGGCCTTCGCTTGGCTTCTCTTCACCAGGAGCTCTGCAACCTGCACCTCTCACACAATCAACAGTGATCGATATAATCTGAACTAAGAATACTAAAGAAAATGCTCAAAATCAATGAGTTTCAGGTCGAATAAATGTAGACAGAAATCAAGTTGCAGCTGACGTTAATAGTCAGAGAGGAGGGCAAAAAAAACAAGAACAAAAGTGTGCGGATTTAACACTAAAGAACAAAGAAAACAACAAACTCAGAGGAAGACAGAGAGAAAATTAAGTATGAGTAATTAAAGAGATTTTCTGTGACTCAGAGGTTTATTATTAGGAATTTTTGATAAAACAGGGAGTAAAATACAAGTTCGATGCTTTTTTGATTAAAAAAACAAATTGTTAAGAAATAATAATAATAAAGTGAGAATGGGTCCAAGTTTATGAAAGAGAAAGAGAGATTAGCACGGGAAAATATCATTTATAAACTGTTAAAGACTGTTGAATTAATATTAAAAAAAATATTGATCTATATAGAACAGAACGGAGAGTTGAAGAACAATGGAAATATCTTGCAATATTTCCATAGATAATATACAGTACAATAAATAATAATAATAATATGATGATGATCACGAAGAAGAAGAAGAAGAATTAATTAAGGACCTCGTCTGGGACAGGGGCGTCGCCGCCGGAGGCATGACAGAAGGCCTCGATCGACTTCCGACGGCCTTGTTCCTCTTTGACCTCTTTTCCTCCAGCGACGACGTGATCGGCGGCCTTCTCCGGATCCATGGGAGGGATAAGGACCTCGCACATCGCAGAAAGCACCCCTACCTGCGCCGCCGAGAAGCCGTGGTCGTAGCCTCCCTTCCGCCGCCCTCCCTTCAGGAGCGGGTTGCCGCCGTTGCCGGCGCCTCCTTCCCTCTTCTCCTCCATTCTCGCCATCGAATCGAAGAGTTGTTAGATTCACTTATTGATCGGTGACGTCCGTCTCGTTCCTTGTTATATGTGGGAAGAAAGACGAACTGTGATCATGAGAGCGAATCTTAAAGCTTATGGCGGCCTTCTCCGGAAATTTGTATTTTACTCTCGGAGTTTACCTACTTCTTTAAAATGCCCCTGAAATTTCATTGCTGCATCAAATATTATAGATTTTACAAATGATGAAATTCATCGTCCCAGTGTCCTCATAACTGTTTTATAGCTTTAATCATATACTAAATAGGTTCTCGGATATTTTTATGATTCGATCCCTATTTAATTTTATAAATTTATCATATAATTAATAAAATTTGATTAAAAAAAAATTCGTAATCCTTACCTCCTCTCTATGATTGCCCAACGTCATTAAAATAGAGAATAAAAAAATTGAAATAAGCTCTCGTATAAAAAATAATAATAATTAATCAAATCGGATAACGTCAGATTTAGAGTAATCAGTTTGATCCCACGAAAATTTTTCACCGATCATCAGGATAAATCAAAAAATACTAATAAATGTTCATCCAAATGACAAATATTTTTAGACCCACTTTTTATTGGAGAAAAAATTCCCTATAATACATCGCAACTGAAATTTGAATCTTAAATTTTTTAATTATCCATTGAAAGATCTAAACATTATATCATTACTCGGGGACTTTTTGTAAGGTGAGAGAATAATTTTTGTAAGAATTCAATGTTTATTTAAATTTAATAAATCTTTTATACGATGAATTTAATCATGTCCTGAGACATCACATGATTGATAGAAAAAAAAAATGATAAACTTAGTTAGTCCATCAGGTCTCATAATTTTTTTTTATTTATTATTAAAATAAATTAAAAAATATTCAGAAAAATCTAAAAATTTAACATTCTTTAATTATATCTCTTATTTAAAAAAAATCTTATAAATATATTATAATTAAGTATCAAATCGTGATAAAACACGTTACTCTAATTGATTAGTCATCATATGACTAGTCATTTATTTATTATGTACATAATAAATTCTTTAAAAACATTTTAATGCGTTTGAAATTTTTTATAGCATTTCAAAATAAAATAAATTTGAGTCACTATAATATTTATTATCCGGCTCATATATATATATAAAAGAACTATCCAAGACAACAAATTAAGTTACGTGGGTTATTGATATTTATAAAATTAATTAGGAGATAGCGGGAATTTAACTAAAAACTCCAAATAATACATTTTATGTGATATTTTCGACCACGAGATTCCCATGATATCTTGCAAATTGGTTGAGAGAATGCAATTATATTGAAAGTCGTTATTCAAAAACACGTGTGGAAGATTATAATTAAGTAGATTTTTCCATCTTTTTTCTATGACTAAAATATTTAATGATATGGAAATAAATGTGCACATATTATTATTATTATTTATCTTCGAAGACATTCTCAAACTATATTATTATTTTACAATGTAAGTCGTTTAGATTGACATTTATAAAATCGGTTTCAAAATAAAAGAAAATATTTATCGACCATAATTAATATTGCATCTAGAAATTGGGCCGAACTGGCCCATTTTGTTCATTTATGAATCTCCACAGGTTGGGCTTAATGAATATATTTTGTATTAAAAAAAAAATGTGTTAAATTGAACAAGGTTGCACTGCAGATATTCATAATTTAATTACTTAATAAAAAAACCACGTTTTGCTATTTTTAATTAGTGTAAAATTTGGAATTGGACTAATCCTTAATTACTAATATTTATTCAAAAAAAAGAAATGATCTTGCTTTCTTCACACTTAATGTTTGTTTAAAGTTTATATACCCTTTTTTTATGAAAAAAACTTTCTAGAGATTTTAATTTTTTTCCTCATGAATATCAAAGATAATACTATAAGAATCCTAAATAAACAAATGAATGAAAATGACCTCGTGCCTACTTAAAAAAAAAAATAAATCTATGGTGGCACGACAACATCGATCCAACTCGATCGAAGAGGGTGGCCCGAGCTTGCTTGCTTGTGATTAAGTCATTCCTTGGCACCATTTGCCTACCTATGTTATCTAGATATGAATAAATACTTCATATATCATAGTTTAATGGATGTTTATTTCTCCACTTTTATTTGAGTATCAATTTTATGATAAGATATATAGTTGCTTTACAATCTTATTTATTTTTTTAGAAAAAAAAATCAAAGTACAAAATTGAGTAAAACCAAAGCACAAAATATATAATAAAATAGACATTTTTATTTGTTCTCAAATTAACCAAGTTTGTACGTACACTGATACACAGCTGAGTTGAGTTGTAAGTCTAGAAGTCAGCACTTATATATATATAATAATAATAATAATAATAATATATTATATGTATATTTTAAAGAAAATGAAAGATATATTACAACCAACGCCCGACAGTGTTTTAGAAGAACTTAATTAGAATTTTTTATATGATCAAATCTCATGTGGGGTAGAGCCAATTTTTATATAAATATAATTTAAATTTTATATATATATATATTCTCCATCACAACCACCACAAAAAGGTCAAGTAAGGAAAAATATAAAAAATTTGATATATATATAATATGGTATTAAAAAATTTGATATATATAATATCGTATTAAAAAATTTGATATTAGTAGAAGATTTATATTAAATTTTTTGATATATTGTATCGATATCGAAATTTAACCGATATCAATATAAATTTTTGTTATATTGAATTTTTTAATATGATATACGATTTAAATTTTGATATAGCTTATTGAATCATACCTAACCAAGTAGATCTATATAATAACTTTATTTTTTATTCATATGTAATTCGATTATTTAATTATATATATATAGGGATAGTACTTGAATTGTTATAATGACCGATTGAATATAATTATTCAATGAATATTAATAATACTAAATACATGTGACAGAGTATTAGGTATGTATACTTTTTTTTAGTTTCTACAAGTACTATCTAATTTGATTTGAGAAGAAAAAAGTATAGACAAGACAATAAAGATTGAGTTAGAAAATTATATTTTGTTTTTTTAAATGTAACTTTAATGAATTATAGTCTAATGATAAATGCACATGGATCAGTCTTATAGAAAAAAGGCATCATAATTTAATTAAGCACGAAATGGAAGTCTAATGATGCTCTTAATCGAATCATTAATTGTCCCAATAAATATATTTGCGCTGAGCTAGAAACATCGCAGTACATGCAAGCTTGGAAAGTTGGCAAGTTAGTGTTTTTTTTTCTATTTGTTCATATAATTTTTTTTTTTGGCTATTAGTTATTTTAATTATCTTGTTTATCTGTATAATTCCAACTTTCGATTTCTCATTTGATTTTGTCGTAATTCAAACTCGTACTTTTTAAAACAAGTTAAATTACAAATGACTAGATGGTTTATGGGTAAAAAAAAATATAAAAAAATTATTAAGATTTTAAGAGGGCCCCAAAAGGCACATAAAAGAGGTGTCAAAATTGTTAAATTATATATGAATTTTAAACAAATTGCATTATTTAGCACCATTTTCATATTTATTTTTCTTTTTAGTTTCTTTTAGAAAAAGAACGAAAAAAAAGAGTTTAGTTAAATGAAATAATGAAAAGAATTTAATGCTTTAGCAACTCTAAGTTTTTTCTCTTGTCAAAATAAATAATCATTTCTTCAAACCTTTAATCAAATCTTAGGTTGCACCACAAACCCCATATCATTCAATTTTACATTTTAAACCAATTCATTTATTTATTTTAAAATTTAGATATTTATCTCTTCGAACTAATTAATTCTGAAAATAATCAATAATCACATCAAATTTTTCCACCGACCATTAAACTTTTTTTTGGATGAGATAAGAAAATATTCATTAATGGAATGAAAAAGAAGGGGAAAAGAGGGAAAGAGAAGAAAAATAAAATATTTATCTTTGCATGGGTTCATTAACCTAACATATGTTAATTTATTTGAGAGAAAAAGGAAAGAAAATGAAAATAAAATATATAAAATTATGAAAATATTTTTATTTATGAAAAAATAAGGGTAAAATTGAAATAACATATTTTTAGTTTTTTTTACACTCCAAATTATGATATAAGAAATTTCGCTTATTCTAAGCATGTAAGGATAAATTTTACTTTTCTCTCTTCTTCTCCTTCATAATTCATTCTATCCCAAAAATAGATCAAAATTTTTCTTCTCTTCATTTATCCTTTCCTTCCTTTTCTTTACCTCCTCCCAAGCTAAGTGTCAAGCGGCTCAATAGCTCAACATCCTCTCAACTTTTTTTTTTCTACGAGAAAAATATATTCTACAATGCGTTATAAGTTGAGAATTCAATTGTGAGTATTTAAGAGACTATATAAGCGTCCAATCATTGCATCACGATGTCAATAGTAGCAAAAAGGCAAAAAACTCATCCCCAGTGCCTTCTCCAACCCGTCCCAAGACTAATATGAAGAAGATAAATTATAGGAGCTAGTTTATTAGTTCGGATAATGACTAGTAGTAAAAATCTGACTATTAATTAAAATTTATTTCTCAAATCTCATGATAATAATATTTTATATATTAATTATCAATCTATCTCCATGAAAATACCAATCATTAGATCACGATGGAGGCCGAGATAACTCATTTAATCCTTATTGTATGTCATTGTTGATTTAATACTTGAATCTAGTATTCAAATTTATAATTCATAAGTGAGAAATTGTATTATAAATGAACTTAAATTAATTTATAATTTATAATTTAATTCTTCTTCTATGAATCTGACTGAAACATGGTGAATGTAATGTTGGAAAATGCATACTGATTAGATCGTAATTAGCTATAAACAGGTCAATTTACTAAAAAAGCAGAGCAATTAAATTTGTTTAACCCAGGAATATACCCATTCTGGGAGTTTCTGGTGCTAGAAGACATAAGAGGTGAAAAGGCGACGACGTATACCCAAAATGCCCTCCCTCCGCCTTCCTGCTCCTTCAATTGTTTCCATTCCTCTTCCACTCCATTTTGCACCTCTTTTTGCTTTAAAAAAAAAGAAGGAAAAAATCTGCTTTTTAATTGTGATCCACCATTTCCCCGATTGTCCTGTCTGAATCGGAGGCCTCTCTCTCTCTCTCTCTCAACTGTGAGCACTACTTATCTCTTCTTTGAAGGAAGAATTTTTATTGCTTCAAGTGTTTTAATTGTTTATCTTGTTTACTCTTTGTTGTTCAGGATCAGGAATCCTCTTTCCTGCGACCTCTTCTCCGCCTGGCCTCGTTGTTTCCTTTGAAGATCCACTTGCTACCTTTGTTTTGAGGAGTGTTCCAGCATTAAAAGTAACTTTTTTAGTCAGTTCTTTGCCTACTGCCGCTTCAAAATTTGTTTTTGTACGAGTCGCCCTCGCTGTTAACTCTATTCATTTGTTTTCTATTTTTGCTGAAGTGGGATCCGTGGAGAATAGGGAGGATAGAGGCAAATAGTGGAGGCGGGAGAGAGGGAGTAGAGGGATCAAAGATCTGGCCTTTGTCTGAAGATCTAAGCTTTTTTCCCGAAGACATTTGCTTTCTAGGGCAATGAGGTCGGACGCTCTTCTAGATTCGGCGGTCTTCCAGCTCACGCCTACTCGGACCAGGTACGTCTCAGATCGTTGTTTATTGTTCTAGGGTTTCATCGAGGTAACTGGATAGGATCTGCCTGAAAATTTTCTATATCGGAAAAAAGTTCATTTCTTGAGAGTTTTGCGATGATTTAGAGTGGGTTTCTCAACTATTTTGTTCCCTCAAAATGAAAGGAGTCTGACTGCTATTTACCTGAAGTTTAGATGCATGCATCAAGTGAAAATACTGGCAGTAACATTGATTGCTATTAGAAATGGTTAATTTTGTTATTTTACTCGGAAGAATTTGAAAAGGGATGTTGCCATCGTGGTAGGAGTTCATGCTTTCCTGCTTTCTTACTTGGTAAACCAAAATTCATAAAAACCAATGTGGTATTGATTGGATCGTTATGAATCCATCTATCTTCGGTCATCTCAGTAGATGGTGGCTTGCAGAATATACTGCTGTCCAACTCAATTCTATTAAAGAATGTTGTAGACTTGGGGTTGACTGGATCTTTACCAGAGAAATTCTTGTAGATTACTGGATGTTATTGTGATTTTGTTTTTTTGTAATTTTCAACAGGTGTGATTTGGTCGTCATAGCAAATGGTAAGACGGAGAAACTTGCATCTGGCTTGTTGACTCCTTTTCTTCCTCATTTGAAGACTGCCCAGGATCAGATCGCCAAAGGCGGTTACTCCATAGTCCTTGAGCCAGATCCAGATAATGATGCTGCATGGTTCACCAAAGGAACTGTGGAGAGGTAAAGAAAAAGACCTCAAGTGCTTAGCTCTGCAATAAACTGCTGTGAATTGGTTTTTTACATAAACTTCGAACTTCTCTACAATGTGATTGTACTTTTATCTTCTGACAGAAACTTTTGGCATGTTGTCCTGAATTAGCTTCTAATTTTGATACAAGCAGATTTGTTCGTTTTGTGAGCACACCTGAGGTCCTAGAGCGGGTGACTACCATTGAAAAGGAGATCTTACAGATTGAGAATGCAATTGCTATTCAAGGAAATGAAAATGCTGGCTCAAGCACTGTAAATATCCCTTTTATACTCATTAATATGTCAGTTGTAAAACTCATGATGACTTTTTTTTTCTATTGTTTTGGCAGGTAGAAGATCATCAAATCAAACCAGCAGAAACTTTTGAAGGTAACGTAGATTGATCTAATTACTTCATTTAGTTTTGAAATTAGAGGTATGAAGGGGCTATCAAAAATGTTTACACTCAGATTACTTAGGCATATTAGCAGTGACTGACCAAGTGGCTAAACTAGTTGAGTCCATAAGACTAGTAACATGGTCATATCATTACTTGAATAGAATCCGTGCATTAGCTTTTTGTCACCTGTAGTATGTAAGCAGCACTAATGTAAATTACTTCAACATGCTCAAAGCATTTCATAAGCTTTGGAGTTCTGCTATAATCACATCTCACTAGGTTGATGACCTTAGCATCATCTATGCCAGTATAGGAGTGTCTTGTTATGGAACCTCAGTATACTACATCATCTATGCCTGTAGCTTTTTCATTAAACTTTTGTAAGATTTAGCAAAGCGAATGACCTTGTATTTTCAACATGTATGAAATAGATCCATCATATTGTTGAGCAGATTTCAGAGGTTTATTCAACTCTTGTCCTTCTGGTTATACTGACCTTGCTACCATCACTTGCTCATGTGTAGTTACCAAGACTTCAGTTGATAGTGATGCTGGAAAGGCAATTGTTCTATATAAGGTAATGATTATATATATGTCATATATGCTTTCATAACATTGCATATACATAAACCTCCAAAGTACCATGAATTTTGTCAAATAATTGTACATCGGCATGCCGCTGTATATTGTTGAAAAGAGGAGACATGATGTATCAAAAACATTCTAACTGTACAACAATAGCATTTCATGTCAGAACTCAAAATTTAGTTGAAGAATGTGAGGCTAAAGATCATGATAGACTGTAACTAATTAACTAGAATCCTTGACATATTCATCACCGAGGAAATCAACTTTTGGTTTTTTAAATAATACATTTACAAATTAGAAAAAACTTAAGATATTTGAAGATCAAGGTTATTCTGATTTTTATCCATTGTATGTGATCTAAATGTTTCCACAAACGTAATCTGCTGTGTCAACAGTTGCATATATTTGTATTTACTGTACAAGATCAACATACAAAATAAACTATATTTCAATGGGATTTGATCTTAGACCTTTCAAGTATCACAAGGGAAGTATGGAGTTTGAAAGAAAAATAACTATCATTAAACAATCAAATGATTATTGAAAATTCATGCAAGTTATTCAGGAAGTATTGACAAATATTTGTATCAGTTATTTTTGATTATGATACATCAAACAACTTGTTAAAACTTTCCTTCTTAGGCATGTATAGATGGTTGTATGCCACACATGCTTACATTGTTATACAAGTATTTGTCTGTTGGACATTGTTCTGAGTGTGTTGTCTTATGTACAGCCTGGCTCACAACCTGACCCACCTGATTCTAATGGATCTGCCAAGCATCAGGAAAATTCAAAGTATGAGCAATTTAACATGCCATTCATATTTTATTATCTGTAATTTTTGCTCTTCTAAGCATGCAAAAATAACAGTAGTTGTATTGTCTAAGATGCAAGGCTTTCTGTATAAGATGTTAAATAAATAATTAATCAGAGAAAAAAATTGAATATCTATATTTTTCTGCTTTGCTGTTAATGAAATGATCTGATCATGTGATTGGAATGAAACTTGAAAAACTAGTCTTGTGTTTCTATGGTTGCCAATATTGCCTTTAAGTATTCTTAATTAATTTGTCCTCTTGAAAGCTTCTAGTGTAAAATAAATCTTATTTCTTATGCATTTTACATTCCCCCCCTTTTTTCTCTCTCTTTTTGTGCAGAGTTCATCTTTTGAAAGTTCTTGAGACCCGGAAAATGGTATTGCGCAAAGAACAGGGTATGGCCTTTGCACGTGCTGCAGCTGCTGGTTTTGACGTGGACACTTTGCTAGATTTGATATCTTTTTCTGAAAATTTTGGTGCCTCACGTCTAAAGTATGTGTTTTCGATCAAGTTTTCTTTTGTTAATACATTTGGAAACCAGTATTGGTTCTTGGATTCTTAATTTGTACTTGTCATATCAGGATAAATAATCATTTCAATTGGACTAAGATACTAATTGTGGTATAGTAACAATGCAAACCTTAAAGCTTTCACATATTCCACATTGTAAAACAGGGAAGCCTGCTTATCCTTTATGGATTTATGGAAGAAAAAGCATGAGACTGGACAATGGCTTGAAGTTGAGGCTGTAGAAACAATGTCAATGCGATCTGAATTTTCTGCTTTGAATGCCTCAGGCATTATATTTACTGCAGATGCAATGACTCAGAAAGATCATGGGGATTCACAATCTGTGTATGCTGGTGATATGGTTGCGGATAACAATGGAAAATCTGGTATATATGCTCTAAATATGAAAGCTAAACTCACTTTACATCAATATTACTGTTAAAGAAAGATTGCTCCAATTCAAATCATTCATACTATTTTAGTAAAGATGAAGTTCGGCGACGTTATATTTGGCTATCTAGAATATGTTAGTCGATGACCAAGCCTTTGGAAACTCAAGGTTTGTGTGCAATTGAAATTGTCAATAAGCTCTCCCTTATTGATACTCTCAACATTGCAATTTCTTGTGTCTTACAATAAATCAATTATTATTTTGTTTGGTTGGCTTCTAATCCTGGTTCAAAATTTTTGAGAAAAATGATCAGTTCTTAATCTCACTTTTGATGGGATTATTATTATCTAAATCTCATGCAATATTATTCAACCAACTGTTGTTGAGATTATTGTTATCTGAATCTCATGTAGCATTCTTCAAATGACTAGGCTGATTAAATCATAAATGGAAAAAAAAATAATTCAGTGAAACAGAAGCACTGTTTGCAGAAACATTGTCTGATTCATCCCATTTCTAGCTTTATATTGGTTCTAATTTCGTACATTGCAATCCACTGTATCTTAATCATTAGTTTCTTTTCCAGATAAGAAGATCGCTTCAGAATCGAAAGTACCACCTCACCCGGAGTATTTTCAAGGTCAATTTCAGCCTCCCACTTATCCACAGTGGCCTATGCATACTCCACCAGGTCCTCCTATGTTTCAACCATATCCCATGCAGGGAATTCCCTATTACCAGAACTATCCAGGAAGTGCTCCGTATTTTCATCCTCCTTATCCTCCAATGGAGGATCCTCGATATAACAGTTCTCGCAGAAAGGGTTCAAAAAGGCAATCAATGGATAGTAAAGATATTGAATCTGAGACTTGGGATAGGAGCTCACAATCACAGGACGATACAGATGGAAATCCATCAGATCTTGAGAAAGAAAGTTCTCATGGACATAAATCTCATAAAAAAAGTGGTCGTTCTGGAAAGAAGAAGTCTGGTGTCGTTGTTATTCGCAACTTAAATTATATAACATCCCAGAAGCATGGAGCTAAGAATTCTGAAAGTGACCAACAGTCTGCTTCTGGATCTGAATCAGAGGAAGAAAGTGAAGATGCACATCCCGATGTACGAGAAAGTAAGCACAAACACTCCAAGCGAATTTCAAAAAAAGAAGATCATCGAATAAAACCTGTTGAATATTCAGATGCATATGGCAATGATAAAGGTTTATTTGGAGAGGAGGCAGATTCTGGAAATTGGCAAGCATTTCAAAGTTTCTTACTAAATGCTGAAGAAAAATCAAGAAGAACTGACAAAGACATGTTCGCAGGAGAAAAAGATCTTCCATCAAAAAAAAAACAAAGCAAACTTGAAGCTGATCCCATTGTTCCTTGTGAACGAGATTACGATGAATTCAATGGCCACAAAATAGTAGGAATCGATTCTATTAATGGGAAGGCAAGCCGAATGAAGCAGGCATCTTCTGATGATCACTTGTTTGTTTCAAGCTACGGAAGAGATGCAATAGATAACCAGTTCAAAGAGATAGAAGGCTCAGGAGGAGCATATCGGCAGAGGAGTAGTGAAGAGTTCATGATTTATGGGGAAGACAAGCAATTGAGTGTTATGAGGTCTTCTGATCCACTCATTGATCCTACCAATGAGCGAATTGATAATGCACTGAAGAACTCTTCATACACTATGACAGATGAGTCCTTCTTGATCCCTTATAGGTCAGATTTACAGGAAGTTAGATCAGACAACATAGCTATTATTGGCATGGATTCTGAGATCCCCACAACTCTCGAGGAGCCTCAAGATTCAAATGATAATGCTAAAAGCCAACTTTTTTATGAACCAGATGAGTTGTCTATGGTTCCTGATCGTGCAATGGAAAGTTTATCTATAGGATATGATCCAGTTATGGATTATGATTTTGAGCTTCCTGTTGAGAACACTGTCAAACTGATAGCTAGTAACGAAGAAGACCTCTCTACAAATGCAAAAGAGGAACCAAAGAAATCAGACAAGGAGAAAAACTTGAAAGCTTCAAATGACAGCTTGGAGAAAAGGAGGGATGCACTGGTAAAAAAGGGTGCATCCTCAAGGCTTAGTTCGTTGACAGAAGCTCAAAAACGAGCAGAGAAGCTGCGATCTTATAAAGGCGACCTCCAGAAATTGAAGAAAGAAAGGGTAATTCTCATGATTCATTCACAATATCTTTCTGGAAATTGTACACATTACTCTAATTGCCGATCATAAACAAAGTGCTAGACAGAGAATAGTATTTAGGAGGGTATTCACATTCTAAAAATCATGCAGGATAAACAATCATCATGTTTGTCCTAGTTTCCTTAAAAACTCTTGTGTGATTGTTTTTTTCTCCCCTGAAAGTATTTCATTCACAGCATAAGTCTTTAATTCTTCTTTGAGTAACCGTTTAAGCATCTTTTTGATGAAAACCTTAGTTTAACTGAATAAAGAACAGGGTGCTTATGACCTCACATACTACACTACATTATTCATATTAATCTGCAATGAACTGTTATTCGAGTTTTTGTGGGATTTTTTAGTGTGCTTCACAATTCTAAACCAACATGTTTAACATTGTAAGGTAGTAAAAATTGCAATTCAGCTCTTCAGATAAAACTGAGGTAACTCTTCCTTGGTTGTTCTAATGTAGTTGTTATATATATATATCTTGCAAATAATATATTTCCAATATGGTGCGAGGACACGTTATCGAGACTGAGAAAAACTATAGATATAAAAATAATTTTATGAATATTTGCTTAGTCTAGTGCTAAGTGAGCTAGAGCCAGTTCCGGAGCACTTTCGGCCAAACATCAGGTTTGAATCTGCTATAATAGGGCTATTAGTGGATTGTTCAAGGATTTATTTCACATCCAATTTGGTGTAGATTTACACATCGTGGTCAAAGACCAAAAGTATATTTTGCAAATAATCAAGTATAACCATATTAATGTGTCCTACTAGAATGCCTGGTTTCTTTGCCTGTACTTTTTTCTGACTCTATGGATTTTCCTAATTATAGGAAGAGGAAGATAGAAAGCGTCTGGAAGCATTGAAAAGAGAGAGGGAAAAGAGGATAGCTGCAAAAAGTGGTTCCACTGCCAGCCAGGCAAAATCCCGTTTGGCTACAAAGCCTTCACCAAGTCCTTACAAAGGGTCAAAGTTTAGTGATGCAGAGCCTGCTTCTTCACCCTTAAGGAAATTGGGTCCCCAAACCTCTTCAAATGGTTTCAGTGATCCCCAGAAAGCTACCAAATCTAGCAGACTAAATGGAAATAACAATGACTTGACTCGATCAACATCAGCTTTGCCTGAGGTTAAAAAAGAAAGTAATGGACTCATTTCAGAAGCAAAGACAGAGTCTCTCCGTATGAAACGACTCTCAGATCCGAAAAGCAGTTCCACTTATCGTGCATCTACTGTTAAGTCTGCAACTGCAGATCAAGTTCCCAAGAGAAATGTGCCTGATGAGCCCCATAAAAAGATTACTGAAATTACACAACTAGATCAAAGTAAATCAACAGCTCTTCCGGAACTCAGAATTAAAACAAAAACGTTATCTGAAAGAGTTGAAGCTAAAACAGCTAGCAAAGGCCCAGTGAAGAAAGAAATTGAAAGCAGAACTTCTCAAGTTTCTGATGGCACAAAACGAACCAATGAAAAATCACCTAACACTAGTGAGGACAATCATGTCATCGAGAAGACTGTGGTGGTGCTCGAAGACAATGTGGTTGCTGCACCTACTGTCCAGCAACTCGATGAAATAATAGGCATGAAAGAAAGATCACATGGAGATGGTTCAGTTATAGCTCATGCATCTACTCATGCACCACCTTCATCTATTGCTATAAGTCAGGTTGGGGATTCTAGTCAAAGCAAGCTGGATGAACTGCAGAATCACCCTGAGGTATACTTAAATAAATGCTACATTTCTCTTAGAATATAAGAGTGTATATCTTTCTTTTTTTATTATTTTTTATTTTTGCAAATATCCTATTTCTAGCCGACCCCACCTAGTGAGATAAGACTTGGTTGTTGTTGCAAATATCCTATTTCTAATTGGGATTTCATTTGAGGTAAACAGCGAATTGTTGTTCTTAGTTTGTAATTTCAAATTCACATATTTATTCCATTAAGGTTGATGGTGTTGCTCAGTGCTTTCCTTTACTCCATTGTTGAGGGGATAACTGTTATGGAATGAATGCGATTACGAACCACCTTAGGAGCTTTATGCTCTCAATACTTTGCTAGTTGACTGTCTCCCTGCTGCTTTTGCTCAGAGCACTTGCATTGTCATAAATAAAACTTCCATCTTCATTGTTCCATAATTGTTCATCATGCACTGATTCCAGATTGGTGCTCATTCCGATCAGGTTGTCATTCCTCAGCCAAGGAATGAACCTCCTAAATTTGCAGGCTCAACTTTAATGGAAAAGCCTTATGAAGCCCCTTATGCCAAGTTAAGCTCCTTCGAGGATCCTATGAACACTGTTTCAGAGTATGATGGTGGTCTATCTGCAATGGATTCTGAAACAGTTGCACTGCATGTTGAGGATGCTATGGTTCGTGTCTCCAATTTTGAGGTTCCAGATTCAGGGCATCAAACTCATGAAACACATGAGAAGCCCCGAAGCAAGGAAGCAAAAGGTTTTAGAAAGCTGCTGAAATTTGGCCGGAAGAGCCATAACTCAACTTCAGCTGAAGGTAATCAGGATTCCGATACTTCTTCTTTGGATGATCAAGCTATTGCTGCCGCTTCCTCTAATGATGGTAAGATCTTAGCCACTAGTTATTGTAGCTTACATACAGTTTTATGTTTAGTATTTTGGCTCAGCTACTTAAACAACTTAATTAAAATAATTGAACACATTAAGAAGGAAAAACTCCTTTTGTCTGGAATACATTGTTTTTCTTACCGACAACTTCTATAGCATTTCTGCTGTCAATACAAGAACTTTTGGAAGCCATACATGAGCTTGAGCTGCAGTGATGGTGGTGGAACCACAGTTAAATAAAAAGTGTGCAAAGTATTTATATCTACATCTAATATTATTTAAAATGATCTTATATCTATATGCAATTCTGGAGGCTGCTAGTTTTACTGCTTGTGTGTTCTGCAAATGATAATGTAGAAAAGAGGTGATACTCAAATGCATCTCTTTAATCTTTGTATTTGCCTCCATCGCCACTTTCCCAAGCTCAGTATTGAGTTGAAAATAGATGGTATGTACATGTGGTAGGTCTTCATTTCCTGATTGATGTATTTATGAACCTCTTTCTTATTATCAATTTTTCATACTTTATACTACACCATCTTAAGGTAAAAGCTAAACTTCCAACCTATTTAGCTTTCGGTTTCTTTTTTTCTCACAACAGGCTGCTTGAATTGCTCTGCCTGTTTGATATATTGTTGGTTTGATAGCGCTTTCACATAAGTTGCATTCTGTTGCAGTTTCACGGTCCTTTTCGCTCCTTTCACCGTTCCGAAGCAGGAACAGTGAGAAGAAACAGGCGGTGGCATGAGCGGCCGGAGAATTAAAATGCATGAATTAATATGCATGAAGAGCATGAAGAGAGTGATGTATTTCTGCGAGGCAGATGATAAACACATGGATTGGGATATTTTGGTTCTCTTAGGAGTCACACATCATTGTTCTATAGTCACAGTAAAGCTTGTGTTATTTATTCCCTACTGTCAATATTGTTGTTTGCTGAATTCTTATACCGTTTGTTTGTAGAAGAATTAATTATGGATTGCTATTCAAATTTGTTTTTATTTACGGTGGTAAAAAAGTGAAATGTTTGTCATGGTGCTTTTATCAATTTATTTTAGGATTAACACGAAGAAAATAAATCACGAGGATTAATTTATTAATCTGAATAGTGATCAGTCCTTCACACGAAGGAGGGTAAAAATTTAATTATTAATTATGATTTAATTTTCAGATTTCATGAAGATAATATCTCATGCACTAATCATTCCATTTCGTGAGAATAAATTTATTTTCACTCAATATGTATGGAATATATCGATTGTTGATATATATATATATATATTAGTGTTCTCGTCAGTTAGATAAATCATAAAAATAATTTATTAGTTCGAACAGTGCATTGTTATTAATCAGGACTTTCGCTAATCATTAGTCCATCCCGTAAGAATAAATTTATTTTCACTCATGGTGGTAAAAGGTGAAACGCTCGCTCCCAGTATCCCCGTCAATCCATCCTAGGACCAACAAGGAGGAAGTGGACTAGTCTAATAAGCCCGAATAGTGACCAGTGCATGAGAGAGGATAGGAACCTGACTACTAGCCAAGATTTGAATTTCAGATCTCATTATGACAACACCTCATATATTAGCCATCAGTCCATCCCGTGGGGACGACTTATTTTCACACATTATGGCAAAAGGCGAAACGCTCGCCCCAGCGCCCCCGCCAGTCCGTCCCAGGACCAACACGAAGGAGGTAAATTACGGAGGCTAGTCTAGCCAGCTCAGACTTATTTCCACTCATTGTGGCAAA
>JBBUKS010000021.1:4403313-4442683 GCA_038050645.1 Hedychium gardnerianum
GTAATTAGTTATCAATCACGCAATTAGTTTCCTATTAATTAGAATTTCTGTATTTAGCTATTTATTTTAGGTAATACTTCATATATTTATACTGCTCTTATCCATGAATAAAAACTCTGTGTTTTTCCTCTCAAAACCACAGTTTGCCTAATACTTCTCTTCATCAACAAGTGATATGGGAGTTACATACCGGAGGGATAAAACCATTGCAACTAGCCTTAAGAACGATGTGGCCAAGATTGTCTCTCAATGTCACACATGCCAATTATCTAAAGGAAGAAAGTATGTAGTGGTGGATCGGTTTTCAAAAATGGCTCGCTTCATTCCATGTTCAAAGACAACAGATGTTGTTCACATTGCTAAACTTTTCTTCAAGGAAGTTGTTCACCTTCACGGGTTACCATTAACAATTGTTTCTGACCGAGATGTGAAGTTCACGAGCTACTTCTGGCAAACCTTATGGAAATTTATAAATACAAGGTTGAAGTTTTCTTCTTCTTTTCACCCTCAAACAAATGATCAGACAAAGGTAGTCAATAGAAGTTTGGGTAATTTACTTCGTTGTTAAGTTAGAGATCATGTTACCACATGGGATCAAATTCTTCATATGACGGAGTTTGTATATAATAGTTCGGTAAATAGATCTACTAGACGCAGCCCATTTGAAATTGTTACAGGTATGCTTCCTAAAAAGCTAATTGATTTGGTTCCTTTACCAGTGGAGGCAAGACCAAGTGCTGAAGCAAATGCTTTTAGCAAACACATACAAGATATACATGATGATGTCAAGCGAAAAATTACTCTAAGCAATGAAAGATATAAAACACATGCTGATTTGAAAAAAAAGTTTGCTGAATTTTAGGAAGGCGATATGTTTATGGTTCATATAAAGCCAGAACAATATCCAAGAAGGGTTTATAAGAAATTCATTCAAGGAATGTTAGACCCTATAAAGTTTTAAAGAAAACCAGCTCTAATGCTTATGTTCTTGAGCTACCAACAGATATGGGTATTAGCAATGTCTTCAACATTGAGGATCTAACTTTATATTCTATTCTGGACATGAAGATGTTATGGCAAGTAATGCACATAATGCTCATTTGCCATCAATTCAAACAATGAAAGACAACATTGAAGATGTAATTGATCTTCAATTGTGTTTGAAAAGGGAAGTGGTCATCAAAAGTATCTTATCAAATGGAAGACACGACCATTTTTTGAATGCACATGGATTACTGATGATGAATTCCAACAACTAAATAGAGACCTTTATGAAAATTCCACGCTTTTAACTCGCCAGGGGCGAGTTTTTATCACCCGGGGAGAGTTGATGGAGACAAGTGGCAAACTCCATTAAAAGTCTATAAGCACGGGAATAAAGATTCTAAAACTCCACTATTAATTTGGCATGCCTGGGAAGATGATAAACCTACTTGGGAAATGATATAAAGTTTATTAATTCCAAAGGGTTGAAGTCAAAATTCAGCATTCAATGACCAACAATTCCAATATACTTTAATTTCCCATGCTTGGAAAATTGTAGCATATTTATGAGTCTTTTAAGTTTCCTATGTATCTTTATGAGTCCTTAGTGTTTTCAATGAGTCCATCTATTAGCATTTATTGTTGCTTGAGTCCTTTGTGAGTCCTAGTATAAATGTATGTACTGCTGTAATGCTGGGGAATGAAATAGATATCAATATTTTGAGAGTTCTCTTATGTTGTGTGATACAATCCCCCTATGGTGTGATGCCTAGGAACCCTTAGGTGTGATACCTAAGTTTTTACATTCCTTTGCCACTTTATTCCAGATTTCTACTTCCCAAACTGCCCAACACTCAATCTCCCCTTATGCTACATCACAGACACCACAATCAATCACAAAAATGACAGAATTAGGCAGCAAGATGAAATGGTTCATTGGAGGTCAATGCATAAAACATAAATAATTATTTCAGTACAGATAAGTGGCTCAATAACTAATATATTGTGTTGGAGATGATGTATTTTCAGCTTCATAAGAGGAATTAGATGTAGAGAAGACAAAAAAAAAAAGTTGGCCCGTAGTCTCAATGATACGATACTACATTCTTTTACATGTCTCGGTAGTCGCGTGATAAGTGGCCATTCTTTTCAGTACAGATAAGTGGCTTAATAACTAATATATTGTGTTGGAGATGATGTATTTTCAGCTTCATAAGAGGAATTAGATCTAGAGAAGACAAAAAAAAAAGTTGGCCTGTAGTCTCAACGATACTACATTCTTTTACATGTCTCAACATTATCATGTGTTAGTCCGAGCAATTTGGGATAACTAGATGGTTCTTGTCTCTCCAAAAAAACACTACTTGAGGCTATATCACAATGCAAACCATGCTAGTCCTTGGACATCAAAAGAAGATTAAAGTAACCATTTTCTTGAGCGGAAGATCAAATGACGAAGATATATTAACCTTCCAAATAAATAAGATTAACCATTAATCATCATCTGGTTAATAATGCGTAGAGTTAGATAATGAAAACTTGAGAAGTAATTCGCTCATATATATGATATGTCAACCAGCTTGACCGAATCGCCTCACTCTGATAGCTAATTCACAGCGTACTTACTACTCACAAAGTCATTCTACATCCAAAGTTTCAAATTTTCTCGCGACATCATGGTTCTCTTGCCATGTGTCGATTTTACTGGGTCGAGCATTCCACCCTACTTCTTCAGCAAGAAAGCAAACGAAAAACCAACAAAATGGAAATAGGTCAAGTTTGATTCTTTCAAGACTGAACCAAATATTATCTGAACGGGAGTAGGACAGCAGATCAAAGTTGCCAAAACTTCGCTAGAAAGTAAAATCGAAGGGGTAGAAAGGATGTGACCTGAGAAGGAAGTGGAGAGGGAGGTCAGCTCCGAGGAAGCGCAGTAGGACGACGACCGCTCTAGGTTACGACGTTCGTGGAGCAACAGTGCGTGAGTTTGGCTGGGTGGTTCGGCGCAAAGCGATGACGTTTTATGTTTCCGTCTGTGTTAAACTAGGGTTTTGAGACATGGTCCATGGTCCTATGGCTATGGGGCTTTAAATGGACTGTCTGCTCAATCCAATACATATCTGTAAAAGTTTAGTTCAGAAAACAAGCTCATGAAAATATTTTTTGAAAATTAGTATTAAATTGATTACATTCTACTTGTTAGTATTTATTAAATCTATATATATATATATAAATAGAATTATCTATTTAAAAATTTTCATCTAAAAAAAAATTAATAATCAAATAATTTAAGATTTATAAATTTAATAATATAAATATATTTGTCATTATAACTCAAATAATTTAAAATTTAAAGGTCCGATCTTAAATTATATTTAATGCTATTATTATATTTATGATTTTGTTACTAAAGTGAATATTTATTTGTAATTCAATTTCTATAAAAATAAAATTGTCTGCTAAAAATTTTCTACCTAAAAATAATCTAATAATCAAATAATTTAAAGTTTCAAAATCCGACCTTAAATTATATTTAATGCTATCATTATATTTGTGATTATGTCAACCAGATAAATATTTATTTATGATTCAGTTTCTATAAATAGATCTAATAATTCGAAAACATGCTTACACAACTTTAAATGTTTGATTATTAAAAATAGATATATTATTAATATTTTCTTTTCAAATTTCTATTAACAAAGTAATATATTTATTTGTGACTTCAATTTCTATAAATAAATCTAATAATATCGTTGTCTCGCGTGGTTCCATCATATGATTTAATACCAATGAGGATGGGGGGTTCTGTGACTATATATAATATTGTACTTTTCAAAAAAAAAATAGTATCTACTATATTAAAATGACTATTACTTTAGGTAGAAAAAATGATTCCTTTGTTTAATGTCATCCGAGAGGTTAACATTTCGAAAATACAATGAGCTCTAAAACTCCGCTTGATTCGTTGTTACAATCTACTTGCATATGGAGACAATGGAGATTTTAACTCGGAATGTGTCTTGATAAAGATGTATGCTAATTATTATTTTTTACATATTTATCTGATTTTTTTAATATATTTTTATAAATATTTACTCTGTCTATATTAGTGAACGCATACATGGAACAATAAAACGTCCGGTGATGAAGAGAGTGGAACTCATTCTTAAAAGTCATGTATTTGCTATAAAAAATATTATTGTTGCAAAAAATTGAATTGAGTGTAAGACAATAACAAACAAATACAAGATTAATTTTATTGCAAAAATTCAAGTATGCGAAGTTTTTGATAATACGTTTCTATCTATGATGTATAAATTAAAGTCCTTTAGTGAACTGAAGAACATAAACATTGATGAGATCATACTTTTTAGTACGAATTTATTTTTGTGTGTCATGATTAATTGATCTAATATTTTTTCTTATAGCTTACGTGTTTTTTTTTCGAGATGTCATTTGTAAAATGGTTGCACGAGACTCACCACAAATAGAGAATTCGGTGGTCGTCTTATAAAGTTTTTTGATTTTATCTCAGAAGATTCAGAGTAAGTATGTTTAACTTTAATTTTGATTTTTTTGATTTACTGTATTTAAGTATTTTACTATTTTTAGAAACAATAAAATATCATGTATTTTACAGGAAAACTTTATCAATGATATTATGATATACTTCGAAAAAGTAGATGAAGAACTAATTATCATTCTTCAAATGTGTCAAACAAAATGTTTTAAGGAAATTTTTCAAAATTTGTAAAAAAAAATAATTGTATGATCTATTTAGTTTATTTATATTTTAATTATTATTCAAATTCTTATACTTATTAATTTTAATAATTAATTATATAAAATAAAGTTCGTGTATTGCAACGGTGAAATACTAATTTAAATCAAAATCAGAGTATTTTGAGAGTGAGAAAAGAGAGATAATTGCCCTGTAATGTACATTTGCAAAATCTTCACATGGGCATAGTAGTGGTATATCGAAATTTATCGATTTTTTTTATATCATATCAAAATATTTGATATATAAAAAAATTATATTAATATGGTACTAAATTTTTAGTATGATTAAATTTAATATGTTTAGTGTAAAATTTCAATATCTATATGATATATTAAATTTTTTGATATAAATATTATATCAAAATTAAAATTTTTGATACGGTATTATACCGTATCAAAATTTTTAGTATATCGTTAAATCGATATAATTTAATATATTTCGATATGATATAGATGATATATCAAAATTTTGATATTTTTTTACATTCCTACTTGAGTGTCATATTTCCAATTAAAATTAAATGAGTTTTTTAGGTCAACAATCTAAAGTATCTTGTATTATTTGAACACTTGATCATATAGAAGTTAACATCGGGTATAGAAATTACATATTAGCTTTTATTAGTTGCTAACTTTTACTATAGTAATATTATATAATTTTAATTTTATTTCTTTGAATGATATTTAATTAAAATAATATTTTAATAAATAAAATAATCGATAAAAACTCCAGCATTGTGGCAAAAGGCGAAACGCTCGCCCCCAACGCGCCCGTCAGTCCGTCCCAGGACCAACACGGAATAAAAACTCCAGCAGTTTCTATATTGTGTAAAGCTAGCAATCAACCTCTATACTTTTAGAATCCATATGCTAATTTTTATACAGCCGAGTAATTAAATAATACAAGGATATTTTAAACAATTCGTTAAATGAGGATTATTTAATTTTAATTAAAAATGAAACGTCTATTTGATGATTTTGCAAACAGACATCCTTTTTGATTTTATTATATATATATATATATAAATAATACGTTCTCTGATAGATGAGAGATGACTATGTGGTTATATATATAAAGCTTTGATAGTCTATACATTTTATTTTATATAATCATGTGTATTTACTGAAGTGGTTATATAATGATGTGCAGGGTGTTCATGATTGTATATAATAAGACGTGCAGACTAATAAAATTATATATATATATATATAACTGGTTGGCTATATATATATATATATATAAAATAAAATATTTCAAATGCACTAAATCAAGGCCATGGCCGCGGGATGGGTGTTCTTGGCAGCCAGTCAACCAATTCGATCCAAATATTAACTCTCCATCGGTGATTCAATGCCTTTCATTCTCTCCCATATTTCCGTGGTTTTCTTTATCAAGAGATCGTAGATGTCTCAAAGTCCGGAGGGAGAGAGAGATCGGGGGAGCAGAAGAGAAGAGGGAGGAGAGGTAATATCGATCGACTTGCATTGGTCCGTTTGAAGATTGCCGGCAGTTGCTCCTCGTTCTCGGATTTGCGAGGAGGTGTGGCGTTACCGATTGATTGCTACGATGACGGCGCCCCTCTTCCTCCTTTTCTTCTTCGAAAGTTGCTTCTTTTTGCAGTAATTCGAATAACTGTCGCATAGGATCTGTCCTTGTCAATATCAGCTGCCCACTTCCCTCTCCCGTTGGCGGAGAACAACTGTCGCATCGGCAAAAGGAGCAGACCTAGACCTCCGGTAGAGAGAGAGAGAGAGGTGGTTTGTCTCGATGGAGGGCGGAGATGATCGGAAGATGGAAGGGTGGCTGCACCTCATCAGGTCGAATCGCCTCGGGCTACAGTCCTCCAGGAAGAGGTACTTCGTACTCGAAGGTAACGCCCTCAATTGCTACAAGAACGGGCCAACGCCGGACGGAGAGGTACTGGGAATCCAACTTCTTTTGCGTCTCTCGTTTGATGAAATGAGATAATGATGGGGCTTTTGCCGTGTTTTTTTTTTTCGAAATTAAAAAGTAAAATGTGGATCTTTCTAGCACTTATTCTTCGTTTCTTAGGTCTAAAATGCGACCTTTTTGATATTTCATTCGACTTGTTGAACCATAAAATCTTCAATTCCAGGTAGGCGTGAGTGTTCTTTCTGATTTGGCTGGGCTTGTTCATAGTTGTTTGCTAGAGTTTTGTTTCGTTGTTGATCGTCCTAATCTGTCTCGGTGTCTTGGTCAAATGAAACTCAGTGACTGCGACGACGACCCCCGTTTTGTTTTATCAATATGCTGCCTTACCTATTATAGAGTTTTGCCTCTTCTTTATTCTTTCGGTTCTCACAAAACCTAAACCGTTAAAAGAAACAAATGGTGCTCAGTTGATATTACGGAGTGTTTACCTATTCAACACGACGTTATGCTTTTGGTCAAACACTTGCATGCTTCTTATCTACTCTAGCAGTTGCAATTTTCTTTTTCACAAACTCTTACGTTTCATGCTATCTACATTGTTATTTTCTCATATTTCTCCTAGCCATTTCTTTTGGGGCATCACCCGTCGCATTTACAGATTGAAGATGCAATCTATAGTTAGAGATTCAAGTGTAAGTTCTACGCATGTATAGAGATAGAATGCTAACAACAATTACTAGTTCGTTAAACTGAAAATTGTAGTTAAATACTACAAAAGCAGACTGTGCCTGTCTTATATCTTTTAGTTTGGTCATTAAATTTTGAAGCTGGAGAGGCTAATTGGAGAATCTCTTCGACTCCTTGATACATGAAACTCTATAATGATATATGTTTGGCTATCTGCACAGACTAATTGTTTGACTAGCAAAATTATTCTTCTGATAAAAAAATCTGTGATAAAATTCTCTGCAATGCCATTAATATGCATATGCTGTCTTTAGGATCCCAGACGCAAAGCACTTATTGATTCCTTCACACGCGTAATAGACAATGGGAGAGAGAGCATCCAGAGAAATGTACTTCTGATCCCTGATCCTCTTGTACTCATTTTCCATTTCATCACTCAAGAGTTACAGTTTTACCAAGTTTGTTGCTGTGTTGTCACTTTTAATGGCTGTCATCAGGTCTTCTACATTCTTACCATTTATAACACTTCCAAGCCAAGTGAACGGCTTAAGGTAATATTCTGTGCATAGAGTGGCAGACTTCTACTCATTTGCCGCTTTTGATTTTTATTCTTTGATGACACTAAAGCTCGATGAACTATGCAGTTAGGTGCAAGGAGCTCTGAAGAAGCAGCTAAGTGGATCAAATCTTTAATGGGAGTGACCTTCAAGGTTCGTTTCCTTGTCTAATCAAATTGAGAATTATTGGTAAAGATGAACTACTCTTCTTCATTTAAACATCAGGAAATCTCAAACAAAGAAGAGGATAATGCGATTTGCTTGAAGCAAAAAATACAATCCATTAGGTAATACATTGCCTCTTTGCATTTTTGTAATTCCATCATTGCATGATTTCTTCTTACCTATTTGTGACCAAAACAGTTCAATTTCTAGAAACAATGCCAGGTTTATTAATATACCTAATTATTAGCATTGTTTTATCATTATGATTGTAATAACAGCCTTTTCAATTTTATGCACCTAATTTTACCTATCATTATTTTACCTGCAAATGATAAAAACTTTTCTATTTACATATTGTTAGGTTTCTCTCTATTTAAAAACTAGGAGAACATCATCTTGCTTTTATCTTCTGATTATGCTTTATTTAATTGGTTTCTTTCTGTTTAGATAAATAAAGATAGTTATTCATCTAATGATGCTCCTGACAATACATAATTTTACACTAGTTATCAACCTGCAAGGCTGCTGCATCTATCTATTGATATTCAAGCATACTTGGTGCCAAATGTGCACTTAGAAATGGATACTTTTGTTTGATCATTTATTGAAGCATGACGTATTGTTTTGTTGGCATTGGTTTTGTATAAAAGAAAATTTGGATTTAGTTACACCGCTCTTGATGTCCAGGTCAAGCAATAGGAATGAAAGAAGACGAACACACTCTATAGGTATTGGTGTTCTTTCTTTCTCCTTAGTCTCTTTTAGCTTAGTTCAACTGCTTTTATCTTGAATACCATTTTATTTTGTCTTTTGAAGCATTTCAATAATGAATAATGTCATTACTTGACCAGGATATTTGTTTTCATGAGAATTATCTAGGAAACTATTTCTTAGCTACTAGCTATAACAATTTTTTTTTTGCTTGCTAGACTGGACTGTTTTTTCATCTATGAATGATGATCCAATTGCATCTGATGTAATGGCACCTTCCATGTGGACGATAATTGGCTGTAAAAATGGTAATGACTTGTCTTTGCTTTTGTTTTCTACTGAGAAAATAATACTTCTTTAACATGTAGGTTTGAGATTGTTCAAAGAAGCCAAAGATGTCAATTTGCTTATCATGGTATCTTTTTTGACTTCATTAAAAAATATTATGAGTTCTTAGTAAACTAAAGAATTTGCTTCCCTCAGGATCGGGATGATCATCCAGCAATAATGGCAGTCGGTGTTGTTGATGCTTCTTCTGAGGAAATTTTCAATACAGTAATGTCTCTCGGACAGTCTAGATCAGAGTAAGTGGGTTCCTACTCGTCGAGAGCAATTTCTTAAAATGTATGTGCCTTTTAAATTTTCAAAGACATTACCATCTCTTGCAGATGGGATTTTTGTTTGTTGGATGGTGAAGTTGTAGAACATGTGGATGGTCACACTGATATCATTCATAAGAAGTTGCGCGGAGATTGGTTATCATGGTCAGATCTAGTTTGATCGTCTCTAAAGATTGTCTTGTATGCTACTCTGAAATTACGAGCTGCTTGACAGTGTTGGATCAAATTTTCAGGGGAATGAAAAGAAGGGACTTACTGTTGGAGCGTTACTGGAGGCGGGAGGATGATGGAACATATGGTAATGTTTAACTCAGCTGGTCTGGAAACTGTGTTGAACATATTTCTTATGAGTCAATTACTTGTTTCATTGTAAACAGTTGTATTGTATCACTCAGTCGTCCACGAACGATGTCCACCAGAAAAAGGCTACATCCGTGCCTGGCTTAAAAGTAATGTACGCTGGACATTAAGAAATCATTTTTTTGAATATTTTGTAGTACTTCGTCACTAGCTTGCTGCTTGATTTTAAGATTTGTTCTTCTTTTGGCCTTCTGTAGGTGGAGGCTATGAAATATCTCCAGTGAGTCAAGGTAAGCAGTCAGTTGTAAAGCATATGCTTGCAATTGATTGGAAAATTTGGAGATCGAGTTTGTTTACATCTTCTGCAACGGGTATAACAGTTAAAATGTCAGGGAGGGTTGCAGGTATCATTATATCATGAGAAGTCAAATTGTTCTAATTCAATGATACATCATGAGATTAAGAAAATTGATGATCATGTATGTACTAAGCAGCTCTCCGAGAATTCTTCCGATCAAAGAATGGTAATTGCAACTTAGATTTTGCATCAGATTATCTCAACGGAGAGATTGTGTTGCCACAGATGGAAAAAGAGCAAATCAAGCTAGAAATGCATTTAGCAAATGAAAATAGTAGGATCCAAAACTTTGTAGGATCTTCTCCATTGTGGCAAAGATCTTCTCCAACACATACAGGTGGTGGTCCTGGTGGATCATTAGATCAAATGAATGATGCAGCAGATGAATTCTTTGATGTTCTCGCTGAATCAGACTATGATCTAAATGAAGAACTCTGGCCTTCTGATGAAGCGCTGCAATCGCAGGTGAAAAATTCTAGATTCACCACATTCATTTTGTTTTGATGATTGGATTTTTTTTTCCCCTTCTTTGTTAGGCCTTGTTCATAATATTCTTCATAAGTTTGGTTAAGATCTCATTCTGGCCTTGTGGTTTAAAGTATGAATTTAAGACACTTCTCGTGCCACACTATCCTGAGGCACATTTTACCAATGGAACTAATTTCAGGTTTGAGTAAACCTCAGTGTCTCTCTAGTGTGCCCCCATATAAGTCTATTTATCCATCCAAAAGATGGTATCGCACAAAAGGTTGAATAATGTCTTTGAAAAAAAACCATGTGATGAAAGTGCCAAGGCCATCAAATGATTTCAGCTGTTGGGTTGGTCTCAGCTGGAGGGGCAAATTTCTGAATTTTATGTGCAGTTTTCAGAAAATAAAATAAAGTCACTGAAAACTGAAAAGAAAAAAAAAAACATCTATCACCTCATTCACCTCTAACAAATTCAAATGCGTTAAAGAAAGTTCAATTTTAAATGTGTTAAAGAAAATTCAAATGGCTTATCTTTTTCTTGTTTTTTCTTGCTGCACCAGTCAGAGCAAGACCCACAAGTAAATAGTCTATGCACTGCAAAAGTTTTTGTGCAGAAATTGCATGATATTGCAGGTCAGTTCATCAATCACTATGTTATCATCAAGCTTTTGTATAGCTAAATTTTGTCTTCTTATTTTTTTAGTTGAAAAGAAAGGTTATGCTGAATCAGAAGAGATATCTACAAGAGATTGCAAGCCATGTAACTATGGAGCCACACTTCCTAAAGATACAAACTGCAGCATGTCTTGTAGTTGGGCAATGGCAGATCCTTCAACATTCTTAATTCGTGGTGCATCTTACTTAATGGACCAGCAAAAGGTATCAGATTTTATGACTAATTGTCTCGATTGCAAATGAGAAAACTTGTACAATTACTCAATAATTGCCAGAATATAAGTCATAATCACAAATTTGTATTAGCTGGTATCTGGTAGGAATTATTCATAGGCATTTCTGATTCTATCTGCCTTCCTAACCAGGACAGAGTTGTCATATTAGGGATGCAACATATCTAGTTTAGTATCAATCGGCATTGTTTGATAAACACATGTTTATATGCTAGTGTTTTACTCATCAAGTTACCAGCACCAAGACCTGAGACCATTTCAATTTGATACTTATACCAACTACAAGGAGATGAAAACAGTCCACTTAACCCCTTCTCTTCTTTCATATCCCTGCAATTCTTGTTCTTAACCAGCAAAGTCCATGCCAAAGGAAACACCACTAGGACAGCATATTTCAATAAAATATGATAATATAGTTGTATACTTCCAAGTCCTTATTCTATGATTTCTTGCTAGGTAAATTGCATGCAGCTTTATTTATCAAGTGAACTCTATGGCAGGTGAAAGCCAGTACTACCTTGATGCAAATGGTGGCTGCCGATTGGCTGAAATCCGATAAGCGGGAGGATGATCTCGGCGGGCGAACTGGGGGAATTGTTCAGGTTACTCCAGAGCTTTGCTAGTAAAAGAAATTGCAGTTATCTCTTCTTCTTTTCTTTTTCTTTTTTCTCACTAAAACAAAATCTTGGATTTTGCAGGAATATGCAGCACATGGCGGCAGTGAGTTTTTCTTTATTGTGAACATACAGGTATATCTAACTAAGTTCAGACTGTCCATCTTAATCATTTTGCAACAAAAAAAGCTTTAATTCCATTGCAAGATTTCTGATGATATCATATGAAATAGGTCCCAGGTGCAACTACATACAGTCTAGGTTTGTATTATATGATGGATGCTCCGCTAGAAAGTGTTCCTCTCTTAGAAAGTTTCGTCAAAGGTGATGATGCCTATAGGAATTCAAGGTTTAAACTCATTCCATTTATATCCAAGGTACGTGCATAAACTCAAAATAATTACTGTATACCATATGTTCTTCCCCCTCTTTTAGTATGCTTTTTTATCCATCATGCTGCAGGGTTCTTGGATTGTGAAGCAAAGTGTTGGTAAGAAAGCTTGTCTTGTTGGCCAAGCACTCGAAATCAATTATTTCCGTGGCAGCAACTACATCGAGGTAAGGTTCTATGGCAGGAGAAGAAAACCTTCAACTTTTTTTTTGCTCAGGGTAAAAATTACCATAGACAATAATAAAAAGGAGTTGCTAGTTCATAAAGTGAACTATAGAATGATATCTATCTTCATTGTTCTATATGCAATGCAATCAATCTCTTGAATATTCAAAAGTAAAATGGAGCATTTGCAGAAACATGTTCTGGATGGTAGACTTGATACATAATATACAAGTTGCCTATTCTCAAGATTAACATGCTCATAACCATATAATGTATGACTGTTACACCTACAGCTTTCAATCGATGTGGGTTCATCAGCAGTTGCTAGGGGAGTTGTCAGTCTCGTTCTTGGTTATTTGAACAGCCTGGTGATAGAAATGGCATTCCTGATTCAGGTATATATATATATGCATCATTTCTATATTCCTTTTGCATCAACTTGAAACCACATCAATAATCTCAAATAACAAAATAGTTTCTGACTGATTCAAGAGTTTTGTAGGGCAATACAGAAGAAGAGCTTCCAGAGTCCCTTCTGGGAACTTGCAGATTGAATCATCTCGATGCCTCCAAAGCCTCTTCGGTTAATCCCTAGTCATATATCGAGGTAAGTGCCTCCTATTCTTTACATCCATTATTAACTTGATCAAGCATGATTGTTAGTTTTCTTATTTTTGACTTATAGACTATCAAATCCTTCTTCCTCAGAATTTGGAATGAAAAATACATTCCATTAATCCTTTTTGGTTTGTTCTTTGATGTAGGAACTCACATTTACCTCCTACAGCAAAATGTATACTTTGCAAGCTTTCCTTCTTTTGCAACTTGTAAGAACATAATATTTGATTAATTTGTATACTACTAGTGATATAAATCACTAATATCGATCAGTGATCTATAACATTAGAAATCAAATAATGATTAAATTAAAAAAAAAATAGTACTAAAAGACATCTGTGGTTTGCCATTAATGCATACCTAACTATATGATGTAGTCTTTAACTCCATCAAACACATTACTCATACAACATTGACTTTGTTTTGCTAAAGTGGTGTTTGTCGGAGCAACTTAGCAAGAATTTTTTTTTTTTTTCATTTTTTTTTGTTTTTCAAAAAAAAAAAGAAATAAAAACTAAATAGATTAGCTAGATGAATGGTGGTGCACACCTAAGTGAGTGGTGCTTGTCGTAGGGAGCATAAACATGTGCCTAAAGTGTGATGTTGTTCTTGGTATGATCGACCCCACCCAACCCCCAAAACAAAGAAAAAGAAAAAGAAAAAAGGTTTCATGTGAGGTAGAAAAATATTTTCTACAGTTGCTGTGTATGAATCCATGCCCAACCATTCTGTCGATCATCCAATTTTATAAAAAAAAAAATTCTCTCTCTCTCTTTTCTTTTTAATTCTTTATTTTCATAAGTCAAATCTCAATTATATGATATTCATTTTTCTAGAAGTGCATGTGTGAACCAAACTTGAATAAAGACTACTGACTAATCACTGGACCTTATTGATTTTAACTAACAATTTAACTAATATTTTAAGCCAATCTATTTGGTGTAAAAAAAATTAATTAAAGATAAATGACACAAGATGGCCATGGCCTGTCCTGCACGTGTGCTTGTCTCATACACATCCAAAACAACTAATTGATATTAAAATTATTTATTCATATCTATAGTATTTGGTTTTCACTCGAATTTATGGATCATTCCATTAATTTTAGATGAAACTAATTAGGACAGGTTAACTACTCCCATTGCTTAAGCTTATATCTAGTCTAGTACTAAGAACATGGTTCGCTTTGAACTTCTTAATTATCATGGGCCACATGATGCTAATAGCTTGCCTTATTACATATTAATCTACTTCTTTAAACTCCATAGTCCTAGACAATATCATTAGGCATCCATTTGATTGGTATGGCATAGTGAATAATTAGTTATGCTATCTATTTCATGGAAGCTTTTGTCGTTGTGGTTTCACTTTAAAAGTTCAATTTTTCGACATGGTTTCGGCATCGTGATGTTGTTTTAACTTTTGAGAAGAAGACTGTTCCTAAATGAAATGTTTGAGGTTAAATACGAGAAAGACAAATTGTGCTCTTATTTATTTATTTTATTTTATTTTATTTTTTATTATTGTATTTCAATAAATAAAATTTTAACTACTATATATTTTCACTAAAACATTTTTTATTTATTTAAAATAAAGAAAAAGATGTGTGTGTGTTGGAGACAACAAGTCAAATTCCACTGCTTCGGATTTGTGACCTATTTTTAAAATTTTAAGGTGTGAACAAATATTATATTAATTAGAGTTTTAAAAGTAATAAATAATTAACTGCGTGAAACAAGTGAGGAATTAATATATAAATAATTAATATTTTAAAGATTTAATGGCGCTTCTAAATTAATTGGATGTCAGCGTCGCGGGCCCCACTGTTCACTTGCGAGGACACGCCACCAAATGATTGTCGGAGGCCGTTGGATTGGATTAGATCAGATCTAATGGTCGGAGAGAACTCCGCCGATCAGATCTGATAGAAAAGTTATTCTTCTATAAAACCTTGAGCTTCGCTGCTACAGCAGAAAGGGGGAGAGGGAGATGGTGATCTGAACTGCTTTCGCACTCCGGCGAGATCGTGAAGCCGCCGGCGATTGATTTGCGGGCGGTAGGTTCCTTTTTCATCCAGCTGGAATTTTTATTTATTTTCGTTTTTGTTGATTTCTTGATCCATGTAGATCTTCGTGTTTCAGTTTACAGTCTGTTTCGATGTGTGTGTGTGTTTTGCAATTTCAATTTCCATCTCCATCTGACGTTGATTTGTATTCGAGCACAGATGGTTCTACTGATACAAAATTTATTTTGCTTGAAGGAATGCCTGAAAGGGTTTGTTCTGTATTTACTTCATGCCGTATTGATGTTTCCTATCCTCTTCCTTCTAAACCTCCTTTCCTTGGGCAAAGAAGCTACTTTGTGTGGGTTATGTTGACTTGTATTCGAGCACAGATGATTCTACCGTTGAAAACAATATTTTGCTTGAAGAAATGCATGAAAGGGTTTGTTCTCTGTTTTGCTTCATCCCGTAATGATGTTTTCCTATCCTCTTTCTTCTGAACATCCATTCCTTGGACAAAGATGCAATTTTGCGTGGGTTTTGTTGAACATTACTGCTACTGTGCTTCTATATTTTTATTCCCGTGGTTGATTTATTACTCTTCGAGGGGTTGCATCTGGTCTTTCCAGAGCAATAAATAGCTTTGTTGCTTTGCTCTTGACTTTGTTACATATCTTTGTTCTTTCATACATAAGCTTTCCATCCCGTTCTACATCAATTTCTTTAGTAAAGACTATTGTCAATATTCTTTTGAGTAAATTGAATTTTAATTTGACTTTTGAATCTCTTTAAGTTGACTTATGAAAATAAGTTGAAATTTAATAGTGGTTATCTAATAAGATTCAGAAATTTAAAATATATTTTGAAATTTTAAAGGTATTTCTAGTTGATCTACCACGTAAAATAAGAAAGACGAATTTATCTAGGCACATTCCTAAGTTTTTGTCATTGACTTTTTTGAGATATAAATTATATTGTCAAGCATAATGAACAACTTGAGTATACAAAGGTAAATCTGTTGTACAAGGTTGATTCTTACCGTCAATATCACAATTTAGTAATCTGAGTCTTATTGAATATTACATTCAATATGTTACTAGAACTATAATCATAATAATCAAACTTAAGTAAAATATATTTAAAAACAATCATTTCATGGTGAAATTTGGAAAATATGAAGATTTCTAATTTAGATACCTTAATTAAAATAAAAGAATATGTAAACCTTATAATTATCATAGTTCTCAGTTGTGATGCAAAATAATTAGACTTATCAAGCCACTTTTTGATAGTATGAGATTTTCCATGAAAACCATTAAGTACGTGAAGCTGATTCAAACCTATAATAACGATTTATTGTCCGTGATAGTGTGATAACTGATCAGCTTTGTCATTCTCCCCAATTTTGATAGAATTTTGTCTCTGTTCACAGAGTTCTTCTAGGTGAAGTTATATTTCTATTTATTTCTCTTGCCATCAAAGGGCCCATGATCGAATCATCGATGAAGGACAGAGACAATTGTGTTGACCCTAAGCTGTGGTGTGCTTGTGCCGGAGCTATGGTTCAGATGCCTACAGTGAACTCCAAGGTTTACTACTTCCCCCAGGGCCATGCTGAGCATGCTCAAGGAGTTGTGGACTTTGGCACATCACTCATACCACCACTCATACCCTGCAAAGTCATTGCAATCAAGTTCATGGCTGATCATGAGACTGATGAGGTCTTTGCCAAGATCCAGATGAGTCCCCTTAGGGACGGCGAAGTGGATTATAGTGAAGATGATGGATTGGATCTTAAAATGAGTGGATTTGGTTCACAAGAAAACCATGCCTCTTTTGCCAAGACATTGACACAATCAGATGCGAACAATGGTGGTGGATTCTCCGTGCCCCGCTACTGTGCTGAGACCATCTTCCCCAGGTTGGACTACTCTGCAGACCCTCCCGTGCAGACTGTGATTGCAAAGGATGTGCACGGTGAGGCGTGGAAGTTTAGGCACATATACAGGGGAACACCTCGGCGGCATCTGCTAACTACAGGTTGGAGTAGCTTTGTTAGCCAAAAGAAGCTTGTTGCAGGGGATTCCATAGTTTTTCTTAGAGCAGAAAATGGGGATCTCTGTGTTGGCATTCGGCGTGCCAGAATAGGTGGTGTTGGTGATGGCCCAGAAACCAGGGTAGGATGGACTACTCTTGGTGGAAATGGTGGGTCCAATTATGGTGGTTTTGCTGTCTTCCTGAGGAAGGAAGAGAATAAATTGATGAGAAGTAATGCTAGTAATTCTGGTCCCTATGGCGGTAGGAAGGGAAGGGTTAAGGTAAGGCCAGATTCTGTCTTTGAGGCAACAAATCTCGCAGCAAATGGCCAGCCATTTGAGGTCATGTACTACCCAAGAGATAGCACACCAGAGTTTTGTGTAAGGGCTGGAGCAGTAAAAGCAGCAACGAGAATCCAGTGGTATCCTGGGATGAGATTTAAAATGGCTTTTGAAACTGAGGATTCATCGAGGATCAGTTGGTTCATGGGGACTATATCTTCAATTCAGGTTGCAGATCCAATAAGATGGCCTAATTCTCCATGGAGACTTCTTCAGGTATCCCGTTTCATTGCATTGTCTAATGACTATATTTTATGTTCGACATTGTTATTTCTCGTTCTCTTTTTTCCTTTCTGTTGCACGTTGATTAGAAACTTGTGTTTGAGAATCTCTTGGTTAAATCTTAAACAAGTTCTTATATTTATCAAAAAGTAAACTAAGTACAACTTCCACATCTTCTTTTCTCTTTTCATTTTGACATTCATTTTATGTTTTCCCACATTCATTCTACGTGTTAGTGTTTTTTGATCCTTGATCAACATCTAGTAAAGAAACAGTTGAAGGATATCTTGTCAGGAGCTTTATAATTCTTGGTTTTTAAATTGCTCAATCATGGATTAGTGTTATTATTACCATACAAACGTTACTCTTGCCTTCTAGTACATGATCTAGTACATGACATCTATGAATTTGATGTTTATCTGATGTTGAAAATATAGTAACCTAAACTTCACTAGATTTCATCAAAAAAGTTGAAACTTTGAAATCTGCATTGCGCAAGCCTTTCTTGGTAGTTTGACATTCTCCAAATTCTTAATTTTATTCCTAGTTAACCGTAAGGATGTTTTCAAATGGTTTTACAGGTGAGTTGGGATGAACCAGACCTGTTACAGAATGTGAAACGGGTTAACCCTTGGCTAGTTGAGCTGGTCTCAAACTTACCAGCTGTACGTCTTGCAAATCTCTCATCGCCTGGGAAAAAACCACGGATTCCCCAACACCTTAATCTTCCATTTGAAAGTCAATTTGAAACTCCAATGGTCCCCGGAAACCCCCCCTTCCCAAGGGACAGCTCTCCTGCAGCCATACAGGGAGCCAGGCATATGCAGTTTGGTCTATCTTTATCAGATATCCACTTTAACAAAATTCCACCGGGTTTGATCTATCCATCATTTCGCCAGTTTGATTATCCGACTCCACCCTCAAGAATTTCTGGTGGTGTTCTGGTTGCCAATCCACCCATTAGTGACAATCTGTCGTGTTTGCTAACCATTGCTCATCCTTCTCAGAGCCCTAAAAGATCATGTGATCGTAAGTCGACACAACTGATGCTCTTCGGGCAGCAAATACTCACTGAACGAGAGGTATTCCTGAGTAAATCGGAGGAAAAGATTGCCCATGATGCTACTAGAAACAGCTCATCAGATGGGAATATTGAGAAGTCATCAAACAAGTCTGATGGATTGAGATCTGCACTAACTCGGAAGAGGTCTCTTGAAGCATTCCCATGTCACAGTGAGTATCAATCTTTGGAGGTTGATATCAAGACTGGGCATTGTAAAGTTTTTATGGAATCGGAAGATGTAGGTCGGACTCTGGACCTCTCAGTCTTTGGCTCATATGAGGAGCTTTACGGGAGGCTTGCTGATATGTTTGGAATCGACAAATCAGAGATGACAAGTCAAGTACTTTACAAGGATGCGGCTGGTGCAGTAAAACACACTGGAGATGAACCTTTCAGGTTAGGATCTTGATTTTCATTTTAAAACAATTTCTGGAGGTTATTCCATCGTAATATGCACTATACTCAGGCTTACACTATTACCTTTTACTAACATTTTCTTCAACAAAATTAGGAAGTTTCAAATACATTTTCTTCCTTGATTACTCCAAATTTCTCAAATCAGTCGGAAAGTATTTTTCATCTTGCATTCAAATTCTGATTCCATGTCCTAGTTTCTATCTTCCAATAATGGTTATAAAGACAGCTTATATTTTTACCTTCATCTGTCGCAGTGATTTCATGAAAACAGCCAGGAGATTGACCATATTAACGATTCCGGAAGTGACAACTTAGCTAGGTAGGGATTAACGAGTCTAGTCATTTGTATAGTTGAATTACCAAAGTTTCTTCCATCTTGATTGCTAAATTCATGTTTCCAAAGCCGCTATGATGTTTAGCTACAGATGAGTATCCATCAACTTCATTTAGCAAATGGATTATCGACATGTTCTGCTAATTGTTAACAAGTGTAGAAAGCTGATGATCAGTTCTCAGTGAGTAAAATCGGGTATTTAATTCTTCATCATGCAGGGAGCAATAATTTTATTGCGAGTCTAATTGCAGTCAGCTGTAAATAATGGATATATCTCGAATGGTTGTTGAATGCTTGCGTTTTGTGCAGTTATGTAGATATATCTCTATCCTGTTTGATGGTATAATTAGTTGTTTATATATATATATATGTACAGAAAGTTTTTGAATATTTTGTAGTGGACATAATTTTGAATAGCTTTTGAAAACTGACTTTTCTTGAATAATGAACACAAGTCATAACTGAACCATTAAAATAGTGAAATGTTCCTGGAAAACAGGATTTGTTGATAGAATCCCTCTAACAGCTACGAGAAAAAAGAGAAGGGTTCTATTGATCGTATAACATTCATGCTTTGAATGCAATCAAGAAGAAACTTTTTATATCTAACTACAATTATCCAAGTCTACCACTAGTTTAGCAGTCATAAGATAAGTCCTTAAATTTCAAATTACAACCGCCCAGTCATACAAACATCTGTCATTTTAAGCTAACTTGAACCAAGATTATCAAATTCATCTTACAATTGTGCACAAGATAAATCGATCGATTAAAAAGTCGGAGAACAAGAATCAACTTTCGATTAGGGGAATAGTGGGTGAGAGAACTAGGGATCGTATGAACTCCCAGACGCTGAAGGCAATTATCAACATTAGACAACATAAGTAAACTCATTGTACAGAGGACATACTTCACTTGCTGCGATTGAAGGCAACCGAACCAAATATCCATTAATGTTAATGCATACCTTCACCTTGAGTGAATTGGCCTAAAGTTTGAGATTGCATCTACTTGCTAACGTCCTAGTAGAGTGTAACCTAACACCCTAAAGCGATAAACGAAGCAAATTAACAAACTCAGAAGATGATTATTGGTGTCTTCATATCTCTAGTCGTCTCAGGCTCTCCATTGCAGTAGATTCAGACTCTGCCAGGTCCTTTGCATCGCGAGCTTCCAGGGTGTCTTCGGTTGGGATGGAACTCTTTGGAGGGCAGGCAATGGGAACAACTGAAGGTTCATGCATCTGAACTGAGAATGAAGGTTCCTTTATAAGAACTGGAATATCAGGGGTAGTAACAGGTGACAGTTCCTTCGCCAATGGGATTGATGCTACGATTGTCATGGATTCTTTTACCTGAACAGGTGCGCATGATGCATTAGCTGATACAGATTCCTTAACTAAAGGAGAGGATGCTAAAGCTGGTGTTCCTTCCTTTGATCGAGATGCAATCACAGTAGTCGCAGGTGGGATTGGTGGTGAAGCAGCAAAGACAGGCACAGCTTGTCGAATGCGAACAGGAGAAGCTAAGCGGATATGAGTGTGACCAATACCAGGCGGAGGAGGTGGGCACACCTGTGATGCTGGTGGCTGAAGCGGTGGGGCTGAGAAGACTGGCACAGCCGTCCTAATTGTCACAGGAGGTGCCATGCCATGGCAAGACCTATTGAAGTGCCCAACTGGAAAGTATGGTGTTGCTCCTCGAACTGGGAAATGTTGGGGCCTAAAAGTTTGGTACTCACTCTGCTGGTAGGTGGATGTTCGAGTGACATCTTTTATTCCAGGGGACGTCGCGCGGACTCTTGGAGCAGATTTTTGACGGATGAGAGGTAGTATCTTCGATACAGATGGAGGAGGTTGCAGTGAAGAGGGTCTTTTGTCGGGTTGGATTGGAAACTTCTTTGGAAAAGGAGTTGCATTAGGGTTGTTGGCCATGGCCATCTTTTCCTTTATGCGGTAGTGGAGAAGAGCTCGGGCAATAGTTATCTGCTCCTGCTCATCATTGTTTGTCTGCTCATTTGATGAGCTTGCTGACACCTTTGCCACTGCAATGTCATGAAGTGATATTAGAAATTTTTTCCAGTGTTTAAAGTAATTGCAGAAGCTCAATCATATAGCAAATATAAGAGTTGATTCAAATAGTGCCTACTGAAATCCAGTGGCCAGCTAGAGATGGATTCATTGGCAAACCGTTTTAAACGTTATAATTCATCTCTACATGCACTTCTATGATTTGAGTATAAACCAAAACTTCATAAAATTTATTGACAAAACACCATTTTATTTTCTTTTTGATCGGGATAAAAGTAGATTACTTGTGCAAACCAAACGTCAATTGCAGGGCAAACAGAATAAATCAATTAGTTATAACTTACAAGAGGGCTTCAAGTTTATATATATACTCAACTTTGCCTGGAATTCCATTGAACTAATACTATCATTTAAGTGGAGTTCCATCCCCTTGTGTTCTTCACCAAAATTTACCACAATAGGAAGGGGAGCCTTGGCACAACAGTAAAGTTGCTACCACCTTGAGGTCATGAGTTCAAGTATCGGAAATAGCCTATTGCAAAATAGGATAAGGCTGTATACAATAGACCCTTCCCCAGGACCCACATTGGCGGGAGCTTCGTACACCGAGTTGCCTTTTATGAATGAGCATCATTTGTTGAACTAGACTATTCGTAATTGGAGACCTAAAGTGAAGGTATGAAATGATAACAGTTGAACTAGACTATTAGTAATTGGAGACCTAAAGTGAAGGTATGAAATGATAACAGTGTCACTGTGGGTTGCAGACGTGAATCTTACACATTTGAGGAATAAAATTCCACTGTGAGGGAAAAGAAGGCAATGAAAGAGGTAGATTCACTCCAATATCATCAGCTTCAAATATACTGAAAGTTTTCTAATAAATAAACCTAAATGAAAATCCTTGCTTAAAAAAATAAGAAGCCTTTTTTGAAACAGCTAGACTGGTTTCTTTAGCAGGTTAAACCAGGAACCCACAAGAAAGTGTTTGAACCTTTTTAGTTGTTGCTCTGCCCCAAACATTTTTTAGTCCAAAGGGTATAACCATGTAGCAAGACTCCTTTGGAGTCCTGAAGGCTGAGTTCCTCTTCTGGTGCCATGTTTGAACATTTTCAGAGAAGGTTGCATAGCAGAGATTAACCAAGAGCACCTAGAAAACTCCGTAGGCACTCTTCCAGCTCGGACTATAAACAAACTCATCAAAATATCCATGAAAATGAGAAGTGTTGTTACTCAAGAACAGCCTTGACAAGTAGAAAGGACAATTTGAGATGGTACAAATTAAACTATTCTCCAATGCCTTTTTGTTATAACAGATTTGATAACTTGAAGAAACTCTTCCGTGCACTTGTACATTCACAAAAGCAAATCTGCGTCATTGAAAACTTACATTGTTTCAGTGAAGACCATGCTGCTAAAGCAGCATTTTTCTCCGCTTGCTTCTTGTTCTTAGCTGGTTCACCTGTAAATATGATTCCAGCAAGTTCCACAGTGCAAGTAAAAACAGGTAGATGTCCAAGACCTGAACGGACTGTTGTATATGAAGGCAAAGGTGCCCCAACTCTCTGGGCAATTTCCTGTAGAAGGTTCTTATAAACTCCCGTCTCATCCTGTGAAGAAACTTATTGAATCAGAAAGAGTAGTGGGCATGTCATAGTACTGCACAAGGGTAAGCAGCATAACAATTACAAGACAGAAATTTCAGGCCTCCCTGCTGTCCGTTTAGTATTGTTCATGAGGCTCTATCATAACTTGGAAAAACACCATCAAAGATATTGCATGTCACAAAGAACTAATTCAAGAATGCATGAAACTTTGAACTATTGTTACCAAGCTTCAACAGCAAATGATATAAAACCCCATAAAAGCAGGATTCCCAGAATGATATTTTGATGTATTCTAAATGTATTCTGGTGCAATTCCCCTCTAACCACTGAGATAGTTAGGCAAACTGTGTTAGGACTTGAATATTCAAATATCATATAAGAGAGGAAAATTGATTTAGTATAGCAAAGAGTGAGTGAGAAGATGAACGATCCTGCAATTTTTAACCTACTATTCGAGTCATGTCTTTCATTTTTTTAATGCAATTATAACTTTTGCAATTCTCAAAGAACAAAGGAATTATTTATAATCCTATCTCAATAGTATATGCTCTAATCCATATTTGATCATCTTTAAAGTCTTTTTCCTCAATAATTATGCTTTGAAAAGTTGATGCAAGACACCACTGAAAAAAATGAATCAATAGATCCACAAGTAACTCCACCAACATCCATCCAAACATTAGTGCACTCGAACAAAGAATCTCTTGTGGTGCTCCCACTGACCAGCTGCAATCCACTTGCATGCTCAATTGGTGTAGTTAGTCGTGGAAACCATAGTTCAAATCAACCAGTATCATGTTCTCACCATTATCATGAAAGGTCAGCTCTTTGAAATTTGAACCACCACCTATCCCATTCCTTCCTATACGCATTAATTGACTACTAATACGCATGGCATTAATTGACTACTAATACGCATGGAGTCGGTGCCTTAAATCAAACTTAGCAGCCATGCAACTCGTTGCAATAAACAAAGGTATTAATTAGTACCGCAAAGTTGAGTTTTGGTTGGAAAGACATCCCCCATAACAAGAAAAGTTTAAAGCTCAAGTGAGAATAGTTGATTACTTTATATTATGGACAAGTCAACAACACTAGAAGACAATTAATTAAGAGACTAACGTAATAACTCGACGCCACTAGGTGAAAACCGTGTCAATGGTTCATTTTCGTCTAAATGCTAACTCGGAATGGAGAAGACTAACGACGTTGACAGAGATAGCAAGCTCAGCCGGAACCCTGACGGAAACCACGCGCAAGACAATGTTTGAAGTGGTTAAACAAATAATTTTCAGTAAATGAAAACAAAAGGTGGATTTTTTAAAGAGGAGGAGGACTCCGTCGTCGTTCCGACGAAGTTTACCTTAACCAAAACCAACGGAAGAAATAAATCCAAAGAAGAAAAGAAAAACTCACAAGTCGGATCTTGAAAATCCTATTCTTTCACTTTTTTCTTTTCATATGTTCTAAAGAATCTTTCTTGCAATCCAACAGAAACAAATCGAGATACTGGAATATCTTGTGACAATTATTTTGATCCCCTTTTTACTCAAAAGAATTTTTTTGAACATATCGAGCTACCTTCTTCTAACTATGGGAATATTTGCGCCTGAAAACCAATGTAATTGCAAAGAAAGGAGCAAATTAAAAGAGAGATTTTTAAAGCCTACTTCCATGAATCCGAGCCTGGCAAAATCCGTCAGAAAAAAGGGATTTTTTTTCCATTTACTTGGGCGTGGATTCAAGCGAAAGGAAAAAAAAAATACCGGAGGACGTTGTACAACTAACCAAGATCCGGGCAGCTAGGGAATGGGAGGGTCCGCGATGGGAGAGCGAGTTGAGCGCCACTTCCGCGGCCGAGTGCTCCGCCTGCCGCAGCGTCAAGCAGAAGCTCGGGCTCTCGAATACTTCCCCATTAAAGTTCACGGTCGCCTTGAACCTCGGTGCGTGATCCGGCCCCTCCCGTATGTACGTATAGGACGGCAGGTTGAAGCAGCTCCGTTGTGCCAGCTCCTGCAGCTGGTTCTTATACATCCTAGCCTCAGTCAGCACCACCAACGCGCTGAAACCGAGATCTCCGACTGTCGGCGGTAAAAAAAAATCAAAGATCCGACTCCTGGCGGTCCAGATCCAGGCGGCAGCGACGCGGACGTCGAATAGAAGCTCAAGGTGGCATCATGCCGGCGTCCCGCAGAATTGACGATTCAGTCAAAGAGGCTAAGCCTTCGGCTAGGGTTTCTCTCGTCGCAGTAGAGACCGAGATCTCCTGAGAGAGAAAGAGAGGGGAAGAAGAAGAAAAGGCTATCGATTTAGACTTTAGAAGTGTTATTTCTACAAAACACCTCATATTATATATTTTTAATTAGCAAAAATTGATGATAATAATCATTTATGAGGAATTATTTTAAATTAATCATGAAATGTTGAGGGGAATGACGCTATTTATTTATTCCACTATTTTTTTTTAATAAAAAAAAAATCATTTATTTTATGAATTAAATCTTGAAGTGGGCGAGTCATAAATCAGGTAATTTGACCAGGTAAAGTGGTCAAATTTCATGTTGCCCCTCCTTTTCATTTTAATACCAAAATTCACTCAAATATTACAATTCAGCCCCTCATTTAAGACCTCTAACGCCCAGTTTAAACAAGAGTGTTTTGAAGATTGTTTTCCCCTCACTTTTAATTCAAATCTTAAAAATGATAAAATTAAATAGTCGTGCTCACTTGCAACCGTTAGATTTGACCCCACCAATCCTCACCGTAGAATATTATAAATATACGTATAATTTAATCAAATATCATAAATTGATTAATTGCATATCACATGACATATATCTTCCCACATGCATCATCACGTATAATTAGCTACAATAAATTTGAGGACCCCTCCAACAAAGAAAAAGAAAAAGAAAAGAAAAAATTATCTACGGCCCTATTAATTAATTAATTAATTAACTAATTAATTATTAATGATAATAATTTATGTTTTTCTTGAGTGATAATTTTGTTTTAATTAGGGAAAGGAGGAGGAAGAAGATAGCTGTTTCATTCAATGAGAATAATAAATCTATTTGACTTGGACGAAATAATTCAGCAATTAAACAGAAAATAGCCGCCAACTTTGACAAAAAAATAGTATTCACTCTGGACATTATTAACTGCGAGAAAACCATGCAATTCAAAATTTCAGAAGACATTTATTTGGCTGAAGAAACAGGCAAAAAAACCATTAGAAATGTCATAACTTTTTCCCTATATTAAAAAATTGCATATAAAATATTAGTATTGAAACCTGAGAATTAGACATTTAGCAATGAGCAGAGAGAGTATTGATGCAGATGAAGTAAAAAAAAAAAAAAAAATGAAGAGACATGAGCATTTAGCAATGGGCAGAGTGGTGGAGCTTTGTTGTGTCATCAATGAGTCTTAATGGGAGTGTTGGAGTGTTAGAAGCCAATATGAAGAGGAGGACACTATCAATAGAAAGCAAGAAACAAGTGTTGAACTTGAACCCCAACAGCAACCCCACACAGCATCATCATGGTCCCTCTAGTCCCTACAACACATAAATTAAGATGAGGCTTTGTCCCATCAATTTTGAGTCAGCCATCTACTTTTTTGTTCTCATCATTAACTTCCTCTCCCCCACAAATGATATTAAGGGAAGCCCAAATCTGTAGGAAGGTAGTTTACCTCCAGTCCACTTGAACATTAGAATGAAGCAGTTTGAGAATGCAAAAGAGCATCCTTGCATAACGAATTCTGGCAAATAGAGGTGTGGAAACAATAGATCAAGCAGCTGGTACAATGGGAAAATTTTGAGGCTGTGCCTGATACACAACTTACCAAAGGAATCAATACAGGTAACTGAACATTACAAAGAGGTAGTTTCAGCAAGTCACACATTGATTTCTAGATCAGCTAGCACTTAAATCAAGAGTAATCTAAGAAATATATATATATATATATAATGGTCAAAAGAAACATGAGCTTGAGGCTATATCTAAACAAGGTCAAAATAAGGAGACAACAAATGTAATGGATCATTATTAGTCAAACTTGAATCCTAGCTATTATTTGGTGCAGCCTAATCTGTTTACATGCCTCAATAAATGAACACAATGGAGTTTTAGTCAACTGTACAACAAATCCAAAGCCAGCAGGAAGGAAGCTTCTCGGCAGTACTGCCACATGTTTCACCTACTCCTGAAACTTTTGAATTGATATGACAAGATGAGCTAAGATATGTGTCTTGATGGCCACTTGAACAAATTAATATATCTTGTTTGGTATAAAGATTAAGCAACTATGAACCATCAGGGGTTCAATAAGAGTAGCATGAGGTGCTTGTAATAGTTTTTGAGCAATTTACCAAAGCACACTTTTGCTTTCATCTTTTATCAACGCAAGTCCCTTCCTCTTTTTTTTCTTCTTTACCACTATATGCATACATTTCAATATTTACGCTGGAGACAAAATCAGAGCTATGCTTAAATTAAACAAAGGAACCTAATGTAACAGTGTACATCTTAATCAGAGAATACTGCAAGAGCTACTTGACTACTTGCAAAAACTCATTGATGGAAACCACCTCTGGGCTCTGGTTATAATTTAGCCTACTGAATCAAACAACATAATTCTACAGTGTAGAACGAGAAACTTCTGTAAGGAAACATGTTTAGCGCTCAAGAAGCATCACCGTCTCACAGTGGGGAGTATGCGGAAACATATCCACTGCCATCACCCTGACTGGGCGGAATGGCTCTGACTTGGGCATTGATTTAGTCCGATGACGGGCAAGGCCAGCACTACTCATTTTTTGCCATCCTCTATGGCCTTTTGCTTTCTCTGGCTCATCGGCAGTTGGAGTGCAAAGCTCAATGGCATTAGCGACCAAACTTTCAGGATTACAAGAGATATAGCTGTTGGCAGGCAAAAGTGAACATAATAATACTTCAGTTACATTGACTATGAGGTAGGGAAAAAAAATATTTGTGAAGATAACTGCAGAAGAGATGCCATACACAAGTCGCCTTATGCGTGGATGAGTCCTTAGAGATTTGATCACCTGAAAATCCAAATGAAGATATCATCAGTTTTTTACTATCTGCGACAAGAAGTTGAATCAAGCGCCATGCTTTCAATTTATACAGGGAGCAATTTTTCAGGATAAAACAAACTGATTTTTAAACAGGTAAACTGAGGCCTTTTAGCATAGAACTGTAAGATAAATCAAAATAATGAAAGGGTAAGAAAAATGAAGCTGCAAATATATTTATTGATGAGTAGAGGATTTTGTACTGGTTCAGTTTGTAGAGAAGGAAAGAAACTGATGGACATTAGACATCATCTGTCAACATGTAAAACTTGTAATGTAAGCAGAACTACTTACAACAGGATGAAGTCCAACTCGTGGTGGATCAACAATAGCAACAACATTCTTAAATTGAGGTATATCTGCTCCATCCTTGTCTTCAGAAGTGCATATATGCAGATTCAGCGTTTTGCAAACTTGATCATTTCTGGTAACATCACTATGATCTGTTGAGCAGTTTCTTTCAGAAGAGTCGTTTAAATCCTCATCTGGACCTTCAGATGTCACTGAATCACCCTTTATTTGTTCCTCAACAGAGCCTTCTACACCTGTTTTACATGTTACGTCATCAGCATCCTGAGCTGGGATAGTGCTGAATTCTGAATTTTTAATATTACCATTTCCTTTACACGAGAGCATCTCATCCTTGACTGATTTGACCAAATGAATATCAAGAAACATACTTGTAATGAACCTCAATAGAAATACTACTGTGTAATTAAGTAGTCATGCTTACCTTTACAACTGATCCCAGAGATACCATAAACAGTGCCATTATGCTCTGGAACATCAAGATACTCCTTCAGTAAGGCCCCCATTATATCCTCTGCCTGGCAAATTCCCAAGATGGATACGATATGAATTAAAAGGTTCATAAGAATCAGCTGGGTTTTATACAATTTTCTTACTGTAAAACACCATGGTAAATTCGTATTCTAGATTGATTTGAAGCACAAAACCCAAAGGTAAGAAAGAAAATAAATGCTGCAACTTCAAAACCAATTTGCAAGACATTTTTTTTTTAAAATTTAGTGGGGAATTTTGGTTAGACTGTACTTGACACTACAGCAATATAGATGGAAAATGTGATATAGAGTCATAAAATTATAGATAGGATTTGTTGTGGTAACATAAGTAACAAAGAAAACACTGAAGCCTGACCAAGCCCTTTGCATACTGAACCATGCAAGATCAGATCCAAAGTGGATATCAAGTTCCAGAGGAAATCATTGGATTAAAAACATTAAGACTTGGAAAAAAAAAATCAAAAAACGAAGTTACATTTTGTCTCCAATTGTGTTACAGCATAAATACCTCTTATTTGTAACACGAGAATGTCAAAATGATTTTAAAAGTATGTTAATAATGAAAAAAAAAGAAGAAATGAACAACTTGAATTAATTCAGTGCACTTGCTCCTTTTCCAACTTAACTAAAAGCTCAAAACTTATCAGTCTATTGTAGGGTATAATTATCTTGAATCTTGATAATGCATTATTCAAAAGCAAGTGAACTAAATATACAGTGGTCTAGGATGCAGAATAGACACAAATAAAAACAATTTCAAAACTTCCATTAGTATAGAAGCATGTAAAATGGAAATACAAACCTTGCTGCAGACAAATCTGCAATTCTTTATGCCATTAATCATTGCATTTCTTTGTGCATCTGAAACTGCTGATGCATTCATTTCAATACCGACAACCTATGAGGATTTGATTTATATGTATAAGATTCTCATAGTGTATTCACCTACAACAGCAGTAAAATAGTGGAAATTTAAGAAAACAAAATTTCGGCATCATCAAGCTGCATTGGTCCCAACATTTAGTATCCCTCCATCGAGCTTTATGCAAGACTATATATCCATTCAAGCAAACAAACACTAACATGAATAAAAGACATTCTGCAATTTTCTTTTCAAGTATGCCATGCCCAAATATTTTAAATCCAGCTGTGCATTGTATAGCCAATGGAAAAAAGTTATAGTACTATTGATTAAATATTTTAAGTATTCAATATAACAGATACAAGATATGAAGATCCTTGCAAATAATATCATAATAGAACTAGATTTCTTTGCGGGTTCATAGAATGTGAATGAATGAAAACTTTAGTATTTTGATAAGAAAAATACCTTATAAATTTCTTTTTGAGGATAGAAAGACAGTGGTGATTGCGAGCTAAGTTCAAATCAAATCATTTTACCTCTTTAATCTTCCTGTTATCAGTGCAACTTTGCACTTGCTTGGAAGTTTATGTTTTCTCCAATGATAAACTTAAAAATTTAAAATACAACTTAGTTTTCTAATGAAAAAAAGCATCTTCAACATATACTAGATATAAACAACAAAAGGCACAAAGAACCAAAGAATTATTAGAAACACAAAACTCATGTGGATCAATAACTTCTATCAATATTCTTTAGCATAATTATACTATGTTTACCAAATCTCAAACTCATCATAATTTTAGAGTACTCTCCCAATATTTTAATAACTTGAATAAAAAATTTCCCAACATCTTATGCAAAATGCAATAGTTTAGCAGCAGATACACACACAAATAGCGTTAGCATGCTACCTTCACAATATTATGAATCAAAGAAATGTATAAACTCCAATGTCAGAGTGAAATATCATGGAATTACCATGCCAACACGGTGGGCTAAGGTTAGTCCAATTGTTCCTGTCCCACAGCATATGTCAAAAAGTAATGTATCTCTATTGAGATCAGCCCAATCACCAGCAAGTGAGTACAATCTCTCTGCAGCAAGAGTGTTAACCTGTATCCTAGTGAGTGATGAACCAACTTACTCAATTGGGCAAAAAGAATAGTAATATAGATGAAACTGAGTCTAACTTGGAAAAAAGCTGTGGGCGATATGGAGAAGCAGAGATTGCTTATATAATCATGAATCCTTGCTTCAATTGCATGTTTATCATCTGATGGAATTGGTTCTACTTTTGGTACCATCAATGGGATCAAAGGACAATCAGCTGGAGCGGCATTTGATATCCCTTGATAATCCTGCATGAGAGTTAACATGAATATAGAAGCATAAACATATGACAAGCTAGAGCAGAAAAAACCAACAGGGCACAAAGACCAAAACATGAATTCGACTAAATTTTAGCCAAACATGGCATCTACAACCAGGAAAATTGGGATTGTTAACAACATACCTGGACAACTATTACTGTGAGAGGAAGTGGAGGAGAACAAGCAGCTGCTCCAAGTACAAGTGCCTGGACCATTCTCTGAAAGTCATTTTTCATTACTTCTTCATCCACATCAGTTGAACAAACCTACATAAGTTTGAATAAACAGATCTTTATCTGTCGGGGGTTAATTATGACAAGTACTTATTATGAATCATACTGAAAAATTATCAAGGTCAACACTGCCCCAAGTTCCAATATCATGAATATTGGTCCTATCCGTTTATTCTGTATAACCATTAACCATAAACAGATATATATACACATAATGGTTGTTTCATGTCAGAAAAGTACTTGCAGATAACATCAACAGCAAATGAATTATTTGAAAGTTGCTGGTTGTCATTGAATGGTTTGTAAGCTGCAAACTCATTCACATTTGGGCCTTAAAAGCTGTAAATGTTGCTGCTGAAATGAAACCCCAGTAACTTGTATAAATTTAGAATAATATAAAAACATAAAATGTTTTACAGGTATACTAAAGAGATTGGCTTATCATTTACTTGCATTTGTAATCACTTTAGAATTATCATTACAAAGATATATGACATTCACAAACAATCAAACAACATAGTTGCAAAAAATCATTTTGCCTGAAATAGCTAGTTGCATATACTATTGATTGCAAGTAACTAAATGCCCCCTTAGGACACATCATACAAAGACAAAGCCAACTTTTTCCCAAAATCTATGAAGACCTTTTCTTGTAGTTCAAACCTGAATTATCAACATGACCTCTGCAATCTGAATTTCTGCAACTTTGTTAGCAGTCACCTGGCTGGATTTCCTTCCTTCCCGAACCTAAAAACATGCCCATTAATCAACATTTCTATAGTTTTTTTTCCTCCAAAAAAGATACTTCTATGCTGAGGCAAGATAAAGAGAGGAAGGAACATATATCAACAAGAAAAAAATGAATTTACTGTAAACTGACGCCAAAATCCTTTATTCTCAATCCTGTTCCATATAGGCAATGTTGATGATTGTAGAAACTCCTGAAAGGCCAAAGCGAATTCATAGGATATTCTAGAAACATTTGGACAGTTGATAGGTTCTTCAATTGCTGTTATCCCCTCCCTGTGGCCACATTATAAAAAGCAACAATTGCAGGATGGACAAGGAGCTATCTATACATAAAATAATCTTGACAAACCTGAAACTTCCAACCATAAAGCCAACAGTTGGTTTACCATGCAACGAGTGACCAACTGAAAACTCGCATTTGTTCCGATACCCATTGGTTAACGGTGATTCCAATATGCCCTCAAGTTTGCAAGGAAGACCGCCTATACATTTTGAGTGTAAAAAAGATAACTTCAAACGTGTGAAAAAAGGGATTGTTAAATTATTCAAATCTCATGAAAAAATGCACAGAATAGGTATCGCTGCTAAAATTATACTTGAAGTATCTCTTTAGTTTATAATATAGATTGTCAATTCCATTCAAAATCCAACATTTTGATAAAATTGATTCCAAGGTTCTGTAATGACATCCTACAGCTGAAACCAAATGAATGCATTTATTCTTTGAGATTCAAGCTGCAGTTGCTCTCGCATATTGATCTTGCCAATCAAAAGAAATCTAATCCCTCGTGCACAATATGGCTAGTTGGCTCCCCCTGAAATAGGTTTAGTTGTCCAACTCCTTGTCAAGCAACTAGAGCTTTCACTACAATGTCAGTTTGATGAAGTGAACAAATGAAGGAGAATTTAAAAACTTCACATTTTTGTCTTAGATATACTCAAAAGCCAAAATTAGGGAATACCTTGGGTCTCAATTTACTAAGTTGATGAGGCAATCCTTGAGTTTGGAGAAAATTGTTCCATAAGAACAAAGTCCAATTGATTAGGCTCATAAAAAACATTGGCACAATTTAGTGATCAATTTCCAGAATTCAGACTAGATGAACCAACAGCCAACCATTAGTTTTAGGCTTTTAGCTTAACCATGTTATGGGATATTATTCTAGTCGTGTCACAATTTTATTGGACTACATTACGATATTTGATAGGTACAAATACAAAAAGGGATACCTGCAAGCGAAGTTGGTAGCATGTTAATACAGGGAACTACAGGTCCTATTTTATTCTTAAGGTGGTTATTTACTGCATTAGTCTCAAGTTGAAATGAGTTTGCCAAACCTGACTGAGAGAAAAAGATCCACCCTAATTATTCCTACACTCCAATGTGCGAAAATGTGATTTCAAGGATGTCATAATGGTGTACATATGACTAGCTAGACATGCTTCTGTTTGAGCTTCAGCATTTTGAGTCACATACTTCTCTATCATAATATTAATATGAGTAAGCAGGCATGTCAAACAGACATGTGACCAAAAAAAAACACTTCAGAGATATGTGGTTCAGGGTCTCACATAGTAACACCAAACACCTGATTGAAATTTAGGAAATGCTAAGCAAGGGCAAAATGACGCTAATTAGTCTTACTTTAATATGCACTTTCCCTTTTGTGTTTGCATTTATTCTCCTGTCACTTTGTTTTTCTTCCTTACAATCTTCCAACTCTTTCTCAAAGATCTAACGACTTCCTAACATTTGAATTGATTGCTTGGATTTACAAAGCACCTACATAAACTTGGTGAGTCATCTAAACTCAAGGTAATCTTAATTCATAATTCAAGCTATTGATATATTGTAATTTTCCATGTTTCACACGAATCATAGACCACACATTAATGGCTCCACTTATTATTAGTTCTTTGTCCGTCATTTCATACTATTTCACGATTATATTGTTGGATCGAGAAAAAGTATATGACTTAACTTGTTAGCAAGAATAATAACTAGTTGTATTTGAGAGAAGGAACTAGCTAAGCTCATTGTTAAAATTTGAATATGGGTCTCAACCAGATTTATAATACTGGTGCAGAAAGCAGAACAGGACTGCTGCTTGGACAAATATGGCTTGTACAGAACAGGACTGGTGCAGAAAGTATGATGTATACTTTCTGTTAAACTTTCAGTGCAGTGGCATATGAATCCTAGTACAGGACAATGCATTCCAGATGATGTCATGAAACCTTGGCCTAGTTTGCTACCGACTTAAAATGTTCATGCCCAAACCTTTGCACATTGTGGATACATCACTATCAGCTTTAGGGACATAATTAACACATGAAATTATGCAGTCTCAACCAAAATTCAAACCTGATTAGAAATAAGCCAACAAAGGAGACCATATACTTAGAATTAGAAATAAGTCAACATAGTGATTACAAAATTAAACAGAACTAATCCTCAACTTAAGGACGATAAATAATAGGTCCAAGGGCCAAGTATTAGAAATAATGGAACCATATGCACTTCCTCCGGCAGTTGCATCGTGTAATGGGTAGCGTAATCAATCTCTGAATATATACAATAAGACAAGGAATTTACCAGCTTCCCTAGATTTAACTATCCACTTTGGCAAAGAAACAGAGGGAGGACAAGCTTTGCGTGCATTCCGGGTCTACAAGAGGAAGTTCCAACCATTTAAGAGAGAGAGAAAATTGAACAGAAGTGTAAAAATACATTTACAAAATGTAAAAATTAGAACCTCTCCAGTACTCACAAGTTTTTTAAGTGTTTGAGTAAGAGTTTTCATTTTCTGTTCCAACTGATCACTATACGGTATATCAGCCGATGGAGTAACCACATTACGTGCAGTTTTTGTCACTGAAGCAAAACCTTCCACTATGGTAGTGTCTTTTCCTACTGAATCAGCAGCATCTAATGAGTCTGAAGGCATTGGATAGTTGGCGCATAGTTCCCCATTCATAACTTGCCCTTTATTTTGATTTGGAGGGATTTGTGTTTCGACTTTTGTTTGATAAGACCTGCGGTTTGCGTCTGCAACTTTTATTTGTTTTTGCCCAGATGTAGCGTTCTCATTCAATACCTATTATTTTACAAAGCATGAGACAAAAGGAACATGTAGTTTCCGGCAGGGGGGGGATATTTTTCAAAATGAATGAGCTACCTCAATTGCCTTTTTTAGCTGTTCTGTATTGTCAAATGTTACAAAACCCACACTCATTCCCTTCTTCTTTTTTGCTGTTTTACAGAGAATTCCCTGGCATAAAAATACAAAAGTAATTTACAGAAACTTGCTAAGTAAAATAATTCAATTAAACCATGTGCAACGAGCATCATAAGCAGCAGTAGGAATATCAAACGTAAAAAAGCCCAAAGAAATGCAATAGGGAAGTACAATTATGAAGCATTAGTAGTTATTTTTAGGCCCTTTAGATTATAGGAAGAGAAGAAAACCTCCGGTCAGTGATGCGCCCAGTTTCCACCAACAAAGTATTCTTGACACTCTAAGACAAACTGTGATACCGCTAATCAATATAGAAGCCACATCTCCAAAAAAAAAAAATACAATTTTCCATGCTAACCTCCACATTCTAGTTTACTACATTGAGAAGCAACTGTTGGTATCAAAAGACCAACTTTTTCCAAGAAGAAAGAAAAAATATATATAGCAATATCCAACACGCGATCATAGAAAACATTGTACCTGACCATCGAGGAAGTTCTTCAGGTTGTCGGATGACCACTTCCTGGGCAGACCAATGAGGCATTTATCTAGCGAAGTAAGATCAACTGCCACGCCTTGGACCTCGGGCGCCAAAGAACCCTCATTTGCATCCCTAAGGATCTTCTTGGCCCGCTCTGAGGTCGGGTCCCACGTCTTATCCGGGCGAGGGCGGAGCTCCGCCTCGCTGTGTGCGTAGCGGCAAGAGTCTCCATGGCTACACCCCTCTCGACCGGACTTCCTTCTGTAAAACGAGCAAAGACTCGTTTTCCAGAATGGGTCCCTATCGCCGGCGTCCCGAGCACTTTCTTCTTCCCCTCCTTTCTCCTCCGCCTCTTCGTCCCTCTTTCGCTTTCCGCCAACTCCGTCAATATCTAACGCGTCGTTAACGGTTCCGGCAACGGTCGGCTCGGTGCTCGTCTGCTCGAGTTCGTCGCTGGGAGAAGCCGCGAGCGCCGTCATCTCCATGGAGGCCATGTCAAAGGCAGCGCTCGGATGAAACCCCAATCGAGGTAACTATCACGCCAGAAGTTGAAACCGATCCGCGTTCGTGGTTTGAGCTGTCTCCTTAGGCAATTTGACATATTTATCCTTCTCAGTGAGCCCATCGTTAAGACCCATAAATCATAAAGTGAGCCCATCATTAGGCCCATTTAACTTATTTATCGATTTCCACCAATGCCCATTCTTCATCGCCAACCTTTTTTTCCCATGGAAAAATTATAAAAATTTATTTAACATTTTAGTTTTGCAGAAGGTCATAAATAAATACTGTAAGAATTTACAATTCACTTAAACAAAATTTGAATATGTGAATTATTTTCATGGAATATCGAATCGTATTAAACTATTTTTTATATGCATAATGTTCTTATATTGCCCTTCATGTCGTGTTACAAACTAAATATATTATTTTTATGAAAGAAAGTACATAATTTTTATTTTATCCTTAACATAAAGTAATCACCGTCCTTCTGTTCCATAGATTCGCGTGCCAACTTTGCCTTCATTTCGAATTTGGGAAAAAGAATCAAATTTCATAATAGAAGATATTGAAAATTTAAATTATAAACTCATTATAAATAGATTTTTATATATTATAATAATTATTTTGATAATTTCTATATATTATAATAATTATTTAATAATTTTTAATTAATAGTATTTGATCAAAGAATATTTTTATGATAAAATAATTTAAAAGATGCTCATTTAATTTATTATTATTATTATTTTAAAAAAAAACGTCATGTGACGTTGGACGATTGGATTTTTGTCCAACAATATTTAAATATAATATTTTTATAATTATTGCTTAATTAACCGACAACAAAATCTACAAAACTAGGTTAATAGATCAGATGTTGACTACTGTGGTCATCATGTACGTCCTCTCCATCATTCACATTTGATTTGGAATTTCGATCGAGGGATTGATTTGATTGAGCTGTAGAATCAAATTTTCATATTTAATTTAATAAAAATTTATTTATATTTATTTAATATACAAAAATTAATTAAATAAATAAATTTAAATAACTCATTAAATTAAATAAATAAATTTAAACGCATATATATTCAACTCATTAATATTCATAAATAACGTTCATGAACAATATTCATAAACAATTATATTCATTAATAAAAATTTTATCAACATGTTAAATAAATAAAAATAAATAAATAAATTTAAATTATTAAACTCAATAATCAATCAAATAAGTAAAAATTTAAAATAATCAAATAAACTTGAATTGAGAGCTCGATAATATCTAAACGAATTAAACTCAAGTCAAGCTTCAAGTGAGAGCTCGATAACATCTAAAAAAACCAAACTCAAGCCAAACTTCAAACAAACTCAAGTTCATAAAAATAAAAAATCAATCTAAACTTAAATAATTATTTCAATAATTTAATTTATTTTAAACTCGGCTCGACTTAATTTAATTATTTTATTAAATAAATTTAAACATCTTAAAATTTGATTAGATTTAATTTATTTATCATTTTAATTCTCAATGCCATTGATCATCCATTATTTTAATTACTTTTATCTTAATGAAAAAACTAAGATTCAGGACCATTCTTCAATCATTTCTACCTAATTAAAAGCTTTACAGCTATATCCTTTGACCGACATTGCACTAGAGTAGAAAAGGGGGTAAGCATCTATTTTATGTTGGGCCCTACTCATGAAGAAGAATTTTGAGTTCGGATCTCGCCTTCGAATTTCGACACGTGTCTAATTCGTACCCATGTACGTAAGTATTTCCTTAACTATTCAATACAAACTTTTTCCAATAAAATTTATTTATTTCTTTAAATATTTAATTTATCATACAATTAATAGTTAAGTTGTTATTTGGCATTTTGTGGCATTAATGAATCCATGTTAGATTGGAAGTAGGGCATTGCCATTATGGATGTGAGTTGGCTTGTTCTTCCCAAATTATTAGGGTTCTAAGAACTAGCTAGCTTTAAACCTTTAACACATGGATGGTGCACCAAACGATATGAATGAGCTTTGCATTAGTGCAATAATTTATGTTTTTTTATTCTTTAAAAACTCTTCTCAGAATTGGAGGTGTTCCGAGATCAAAGATGGGATGACTAGTAGAATATTAATGATAGACTAATTTTAGATCCATTGAATACAAATTAGGTTGGTCTTTGTCAAATCTTCAATTCAGATTTTTTTATTTTATATCAAATTCTCTTTAGATCGAACTTCCATTAAATCAAACTTGTCGGTTATTATTAGGATGACTTCTCAAAGGGTCGGCAAGAGATAGATTTTCAACTACCGAATATTGTAAGAATCTTTGAACAAATGTGTGAAAATACTTAAGGATGAGGTTAGAAAGGAGGATCAAGGCAAACATTGGTAAGTCTCACCCATCGCTTAAGTCAGATCTTGAAAAACAGATGAAGAAAATGAAAGGTGTTGCTTATCTTGATGTTGCAATTGATTATCTTTAAAAATGAGATATTTTTTTCTCTTTCTTACCAAGAGACAAGTGTCGTGGTGATCGATACTTAAATAATCGCCACGTTGAATCGAAGTTTCAGATTGAGATAGATCAAACTTAGATGTGATTTAGATGAATTTGACTTGAGGTTTTTGATGGGTCAATTTTAGGGCCGTAAAACAAGTCAAGCCGAGTCAAGTTTTGGGGTGTTTAAGCTTGTTTGATAAGGTAACCGAGCCAAGCCGAGCCTAAAATGAACCA
>JBBUKS010000021.1:4460839-4488164 GCA_038050645.1 Hedychium gardnerianum
ACACTTAGTTCAATGTGTTAAACACAACAGTCTAACTTTAACCTTTGGTCATACATCAAAACCTTAGGGTTTGACTTTTAGTGCAAATTGCACCACATAGACAATCGATTGGGATGCTCACCAATCGATTGAGATTCAAAATGGAATAATCTCAGCTGTTAATTTGGAGTCAGTGACCGTTCAACGGATAGTCAGACGGTCAGCAATCGATTGGGGTGTTTTTGTCAATCAATTAGTGGTGATCAAAAAGCAGAGAAATGTCCCGATTCTGAGATGTTTATAAAGGGGCTTTGGGCACGAAAAGAAGTCACTGTTCCATTGCTATTCTACTGCTCAATTTCAATCTCAAGCTCTCACTCGCATCATCTTTAAGCAACCAAGAGAAGGAGAACTATGCTAAACCTGTAATCTCTTTATTCTCTTCTCCTTGTTGCTCTTTCTTTTACTGAAAGCTGTGGGAGATTTGTAATCATGTTGTAAGAAGGTTTCTCCACCTTCAGTTTTGATCCGAGAAGGAGAAGTTTTAGTGAAGGAAGAAAGCTTGAAGTGGTTCTTGGATTAGTTACCTCAAGGAGATGAATACCAAGTAAATCAGAGGTGTTAGCGTTGTAAGTGTTTGCTTTACTTCAAGTTTTCTATTGTGACTCAAGTTCAAGAAGTGAAGAGATCTATTAAGCCCCTCTAGCTCTCAAGGTCCTAACAAGTGGTATCAGAGCTTGGTTGCTTCAGAGAATTCACATCTAAAGGAGAAAAAGTCTCGATTTGCAAAAATATCTTTGAAAGAGGGTCATAGGCACTACTCGACCACCATACTATGAAGGAAACAACTTCGCCCACTAGAAGAGTCGCATGGAGAACTACCTCATGACTAAAATCAATAACTAGTTCTTTGTGACCGAGGGCTTTGTTGTGCCAAATTCGGCCAATGGAAAAATTCTTGAATCCTCTCACTAGTCTGCTGAACAAAAGAGGAAGGCACAAGAAAATTCAAAGGCTATTGTAATCCTTCAATGTGGACTAAGTTCGGAGCAAATAAATAAAGTTGGTCCATTCAAGAGTGCCAAGGAATTGTGGGATAAACTCATTGAGCTGAATGAAGGCACAAAGGACTCAAGGATCGCAAAGAGAGACCTTCTCATAAATCAAATGCAGAATTTCATCATGAAGGAAGGAGAAATGGTAAGTCAACTACATGGGAGGTTCAAGGAACTTCTAAATGGTCTTCATTCAATTGGAGAAAGTGTGGAGAATTGAGACCTCATCAGGTATACACTTAAAGCCTTCCCAAGAAACTCATTATGGTCATTAATGGTTGATGCCTATAAGGTTTCAAGGGATTTGTCAATTGTTAAATTAGATGAATTATTTTATGAACTAGAACTGCATGAACAAGATAATGCAAGCCATAAGGAGAAAGGTATAGCCTTGGTTGTAGTTGAAAAGAGAAAGAAGAAGAACAAAGAAAAGAAGAAGAAGAAGGAAGAGTCCTCTTTCGACTCTGAACAAAAGAGTGATAGTGACGAGGCGCCATCATCTAGTGAGATGACAAACTTTCTTCGGAAGATGATGAGACGCTGTAGAAAGTTCAATAAGAAGGATATTAAGAAGATGTTCAATGACAACAAAAGAAGAGATAAGTCTCCAGTAAGAACAAAATCAAAATCTGATGCATTTTGTTTCGAGTGCAATAGGAAAGGGCACTACAAAGCCGATCGTCCAAAGTTGAAGAAGCAAGATGATAAGCCAAAGAAAAAGAATATTTTGAAGACTATGTGGGATTCTCATCTTCCAACTCATCGGAAGAAGAAAATAAGGGAAAGACTTCAAGACACTTAACTCTCATAACATTGGAAAATGTTGAGAGCAGTGAGGACGAAGAAGAAATTCTTGGAGAAGATACAGAGTCTTCAAGTGAGTCATTATCTAGTGATGATGCGGTAACTTCTTCTAAATTAGATAAACTCTACTCTACCATAGCATGCTTAACAAATGCTTTATCTAAATCAAAAGGTAGAGTTAACGAACTATAAAATGAATTGAAGTCATTTAGAGATGAAAATGTGTCATGTGAGACTTGCATGCATCATGAAAATGCTATAATCAATTTGATGAGCTCAAGAATGAAAATGCATCCTTAAAATTGCAAGTAGATGATCTTAGAAATGCATTGGAAAAGTTTACTTCAAGTTCTAAATATTTAGACATTATCTTAGGAGCTCAACGGGCTATTTATAACAAAGCAGGATTAGGATATAAACCAAAACAAACGAAAGTTAAGTTTGTGTCCTTAATCAGTAGAAATAGTTTCTCTAAAATTAAAACTGTGCAAGCTTAGGTACCCAAGCAATATGTTGTTGATGTTATCAACCCAAAAATTTGGGTACCAAAACATTTAGTTCATCGTGTTTGAACAAACATGCGCCAAGGGGGAGCATCCAACAATATGATTTATAGATAGCGGATGTTTTAGGCACATGACGAGGGACTCATCAAAATTCTCATCACTTAAGAATAAAAATAAAGGTACTATTTCTTTTGGTAATAGTGGTGAGCTTAAGGTTATAGGAATAGGAGACATTAAAATTTCTAAACAATTCGTGATTAAAAATGTCTTATTAGTGGAAGGCATGACCTTCAATTTTCTAAGTGTTAGTTAACTATGTGATTTGGGATATAGAGTTGAGTTTAACTCATCTCAATGTCTAATCACGCATAGTGAACTAAACACTACCATGCTTATAGATCATAGAAAGGAAAATATTTATCAAGTTGAATTATTTGGTGCTACTAATATGTTTGCTAAGTGTTTCATGTCAAAACAAGAAGAGACTTGCTTTGGTATCGGAGACTTGCTCACACTAACATGAGGAATATCAAAAGGCTATCAAAGAAAGAGTTGGTGTAAGGATTGTCAAAGTTGAAGTTTCAAAAAGACAAATTGTATGATGCATGTTAAATGGGCAAGCAAATCAAAGCTATCCACAAAGGTAAAACCATTTTAAGTACATATACTGCATTAGAACTATTACACATGAATTTATTTGATAATAAAAAAAAATGTTTCTTTGAATGTTAGTAGATATTGCTTGGTTGTGATAAATGATTTTACTAGATACACTTGTGTGTTCTTTTTTGAAATATAAGGATTATATCTTAGAAACATTGATTATTTTTTGTAGAAGACTAAAAAATGAGAAAAATCAGAAAATAAATCGATTAAGAAGTGATCATGAATGTGAATTTGAAAATGATAGATTTGTTCAATTTTGCTCAAAATTGGATATAAACATGAATTCTCCAACTCTAGGACACCTCAACAAAATAGAGTTGTTGAGAAAAAGAATAGAGTTTTACAAGAGGTCGCTAGGAGCATGTTAAATTAATATTCACTTCAATGCTACCTATGGGCCAAAGCAATAAATACGTCATGTTATGTACAAAATCGAACCCTAATACATAGATTCTTGGACAAAACACCACATAAGTTGTGGTTTGGAAAACCACTCACAATTAAACATCTTAGAGTGTTTGGATGTAAAGTATACATTCTAAATATCAAAGATCACTTAGAAAAATTCTCTGTTAAGGCGGATGAGGGTATCCTTGTAAAGTACTCTAATCATAGTAAAACCTATAGAGTTACAATAAGAGATCTAAAATAGTTGAAAAATCCTAAATGTTGTTTTTGAAGGAAATCCATCATCAAATCCAACTAAGACAACCAATGTTGAATTACAATTTCAATTAGAAAAATTAACATTAAATGAGAGAAATGATCAAGGGGGAGAAAACCAAGAGAGTGAGAGTGAAAGAATAGAAAAGTCACTACTTGAGAATGTGATCCCCACAACTCAAGAACCAAGATCCACTAGGACAAATGTTAATCATCTCTTAACTTGATGATAAACTTGATGATAAGGGAGTGGTTGTGAGAAATAAAGTTAGATTGGTTACTAGAGATTTTTATCAAATAGAAGGGTTAGATTATGATGAAACATATGCACCTGTAGCACGATTAGAGTCCATTAGAATGATGTTAGCATTTCCTGCTTATAAAGGTTTTAAATTGTATCAAATGGATGTGAAGTCAACGTTTTAAAATGGTTTTTATAAAGGAAGAAGTTTATGTGGAACAACCACCAGGGTTTGAAAATTTAGAATTTCCAAGCCATGTGTATAGGCTTAAAAAGACCTTGTATGGGTTAAAACAAGCACCTCGTGCTTGGTACGAAAGGTTATCAACATTCCTAGTGTTTAAAAGATTTTATAGAGGACAAATTGATCCTACATTATTTATGAAAAATAGTGGAGATGATATTTTTGTGGCCCAAGTATATGTGAATGACATTATTTGTGGTTCCACAAACAAAAACTATCTAAATGAGTTCATAAATCACATGGAGAATGAATTTGAAATGAGTTTGGTTGGTGAGTTGATATTTTTCCTAAAACTACAAATTAAGCAAACTAAAGAAGAAATATACATTCATCAATCTAAATATGCAAAAGAAATCTTCAAGAAATTTGAAATGGAAAATGTCAAAGAAATATCTACTCCTATGACCATTAACACAAAATTAGATAATGATCTTGAAGGTAAAGAAGTTGATCCAAAATTGTATCATAGTGCTATATGTAGTCTCCTTTATCTCACGGCTAGTATACCATAGTCGGAATCGGAGTAATGGTCATAGGAATCGGAATCGGAGTATCCCACAAGATCCCACAAAAATTTCGACCCCCAACCAAATCATTTTCCCAATATCGTGTTTGTCGTGGGTATGTGTGCAAGATTTCAATCTTGTGCCAAGGAATCACACTTATGTGTCGTCAAACGAATTCTTTGATATCTAAAGGGAACTCAAAACTTAAGACTATGGTATACTAGAATTGAAACTTTGGATCTTGTGGGATCCAAATCGATTGGGAAAATGATTCAGTTGGGGGTCGAGATTTTTATGTTATGCTAATCGATTGGTAATTAGTGATCGATTTCACGAGCAAAGAACTGAGCCAAATCAATCATGTTGATCGATTAGGATATACCAATCAATCAAAGCAATTGATTGGTGTTGTATTTCCCCTGGCATAGAACCGAGCCAAATCGATCACATTGATCTATTGGGATATACCAATTGATTGAGTCAATCGATTGGTGTTACATTTCCCATGCACAGAACCACTTTGAATTGAATCTGCAGATCGATTAAGCCACACCAATCGATTGGTGGGTCTCACCAATCGATTGGTAGGCATGATATTATATCTCATGCCCTAACTAATCGATTCAGACACTTGATTCTCTCCCCGAGCCCTAACTCTCTGACTATCTCATCATTTAGTCACCCCACACCTCTTCTTCTTCGGTATTCCCTCCGGCATTTGCTCAGATGATCTCATCACTCTGGTAAGCCCTAGAACCAGTAAGCCATTTAGGGTTCCCTTCATTCTCCTTCTTCACTGATAAATCATCGGCATGTCAACCCATAGAGTTAGGGTTTTGGCGAAGGCTCATCTCCGACCACAGCTCTTTCTCCGATAACCTCATGACAACCTAACCCTCTGTTCAAGACTATCCTCACATCTCTAAGAACTCAAATGGTACCAAAGTAAATCCCTAACCATAATCTTCTTTATTTCTCTGATTATTTTGTGTTAACTTTGCTAATCAATTGTTGTTTGCATTCCATTCATGCATCATACATCATATTGTCTTTGTTGTTGTATTATTGGGGCATTATCATCCTTAGAAGGAAGCAAAAGCAAATTAAATCTGGTGAGGGGTCATCCTGACCTCAACTGCCCACCAATTCTCGCTTCCCAAACACATCTCTTCAGGATGCATTCAACAAGCATAAATTCAAACATATTCCGACCCGATCGATTGACCAAAAGTTCTTTCATGACTATTTCTTGGATGTCATTAGAATCATTCAATATTATAAGTTAGAGTCCATTGTCTATTGTGAACGCGACATAAATGAAGGGTCAGTATCTGAGTTCTACAATAATTTGCATTCATCTGGGAATGATTTGCGATACAAAACTTGCGTCGCTAAACACAATCTAGGCTTTACTCTTGAAATCCTCCAAGAATTTTTAGGGTGTTGTCCATCTGCGAATGATTTTATTTTCTATCCTGTGTTGCGTGATCTATTGTCCTCACCCTTTGAGCACATCTCCATTTCTTCAATGTATGAGCATTTCTATCACAGGCCTTGTCCAGATGGACCTAGTGCTTCTATTTCTATTTTTTCTATTTTTGAGATATCAGCTCAGGACAATGCTCTCTATAAAGTTGTTGTTAACTGTATTCTTCCCATAGTGACTCATGCATTAGCTATGATTTAGCCTTTTCATCTCTTTATGCTATATACATTTCGTCATACGCTTGACATCAATGTAGTATTAAATATGTTTCAGTGCATCATTCATTTCATCAAACTAGTCCATGACATCGTTCACATGCCTTTTAGAAACATTATCACAGAGTGGGTAGCATTCTTAGGTATTGACATCTCCCGTGACAAGTTGCAGCCAATGACATCCAAGTATGCTAGAATTATAGTATGATCATTCTCTTTGTCCGAAATGAAGCCAGATGGCGGTCGCGTGAGGTGGATGGATGGTTGTTAGTTAGGTGATGGACCGAGTGGTTGTCGATTAGGTGACGGACCAAGACAATGACTCAGAGGTGAGGGATTGGCACCAGATGCTATAGTAGCTAGGGATCCTGCAGCGGTTGATCGGGAGGATGATGATGAGCCTGATTCTGACGATTGACTTGATGACCTTCAGTCTCATGTTTTTGAGCTCGAGGAGGTTATGGATCCGCGATTTGAGGAGATGCGCCTGGATGATGACGCTAAGATAGCTGAGATGTGCATGGAGATTGATATCCAATCGAGCATTACTTCATTGCATGATCTGATGCGCTCATGAACTATAGGACCTCCTCCTCAACCACCTCCTCCAGCGGAAGATGATATAGTATCATGCATTTTGGATCTCGAATAAGAGTTGGACATTGTGTGTTTATTGATACATTTGGTTGCTTGACTTTATGTATTTGTTGGGGTTGTAAGGTTGCAAACAAAGTCTCACATTGAAAACACATGGGAAAGATCATGGGCTTATAAGGAAAAAATATCTCCATTGATATGAGGCCTTTTGGATAAAGCCCAAAAATAAAATCATGAGGGCTTAGGCCCAAAGTGGATAATATCATACCATTGTAGAGATATCTAAATTCCTTCGATCCTAACACCCTAGATTGCAAGCGTCCGTGCTACCACAACAACATGTGGACGATCCAGTACTCTGGTATAAAACTTGACTGAAAGTTTTCATTTTTAGGATTCCATTTTATCCATTTATCAATTTTTTCTCTTTTCATATTGAATGATCAATCAAGTTAACATTTTCGTATGAAATATGTTAATTATCATCATAGGGTTCACAGATAAAAGGCTACAAGTATCAATAGTATGAAGTATTAAGGAGCATGGAAGGTCAATCAATATAAAGACAGGTATCAATGGAAAAGTAATTTAGAATGTCTGTTTAATTTTTAAAACAATATTTCCCATCTTAATCCCCATATGAACCCACATGTTAACAAGAAGTAGTATCAATTATTTACCCTCCAATGATTTAATTATTTTAAACCCATTTCACTATTTGTAATATCATTTTAATCCCCGTTTGAAAATAATTATATAAACATATATAATTCATTTATTTGATTATTCATGCACAAGGGAATGTATAAAGTGTCAAAAGATCAAAATTATGCAATTTATATATAGCAAAATCTTCGAGTGTCGACAGATCCCTGTGCTCCACTCGAACTCGTATCTACTAATGTAATATCAAACATAACTCAAATAATCAAAACACTATCCAATAAGAATAATGACCTAAAATCTAAACATTATCTATGACTTGAAACCAATAGATAATTTTTTTTTATCTTACTTCCTCGTAATATTTTCCAATTCCTATACGAGACCATTTAACCAACCTAAATGGAAATCTATTATAATAAAATATACCTCCCAAAAAAGGGCACGAGAAAAAATGACGAGGGAAAATAACTTTTCCCTCTTCGTTGATGGCTTTGGATGGCTCTTCGGCGACCGTTGCCGAGATGTGAGGAGAGCAAGAAAAAGGAAAACCAAAGGATGATGTGGTTTTTAGAAAAACATTGTGAGTGGCTGGAAAAGAGAGCAACAACTTGCTGCTCTTGTTGCTGGTAGAGGACAGCAACTAGGGTTGCTTCCCCCCCCCCTTTGCTGGTAGTTTGGCGAGCTCCAGCAAACTCCAACAAGCTTCGGCGGTGCTATCAAGAAGCAGGGACAACAAGGAAGTACAACAGGGAACAAGGGAGAAGAGAAGAGAGGTGTTAGGGGTTGTTGGCTGGAAAAGGCAACACCTAGGGCTGCTGTTGGTGGTTGTTGGAGGAGAAAAAGGTAACAAAGTTGCTGCTCGTGTGATGGAGAAGAATGAGGAGAGAATTGTTGGTGCAGTCAGCACTAATAATCAAATTCAGGTTTCGATGTATAACAAAATGTTAAAGTTAGATCATGTGCTTTCTAATATATGGAGTAAGTGTGCAGACAAAAAGACTTGACGCGTCTAGAGAGCCAAACACTAGGCTAAATTCCAGTTAGGTCAAGAGGACCAGATAACTGGTAGGAAGCCCAGATAGGTCAGAGAGGACCAGATATCTGGTAGGAAGTCCAGTCGGGTTAGCAAGACTAGATGATTGATTGAAGTCTAGATGGACGTCTAGTAGGAAGTCCTAGTGGGTCAAGAGATCAGACGTCAAGGAAACAAGTCTGCAAATGGTAAGTGGAGGTAAGAAACTAGAGAGAGTTCTAATAAGGACACTTCCCAGTGGGACTGTAGACGTTGATCCAACTTAGATCCAACCTAGAAATTTAAGTTGAGACCAAGACTACATCCTGATCTTGGTTAGCATGACCTAGTTATAAAAATATAATTGTTCATGCATTTGTGCTAACTCTATTTTACATGTATTTTTTGCTATTTGGACTAACATATTTTGCAGGAGCTTGAAGCAAAAAGTCAAATTGGAAAGAATAGTAATTCAGGCGCCTCAGATGGTTGGAGGTGCCTCAGGTAAATAGAAGAGCAGAGGTGCCTCGGGTATCCCAAAGAGGAAGCACTGGAGGTGCCTAGGGTGAATAGAGGCGCCTCGCGCTGGATAAGCTGCGAGGATAGACGTCAGCAGTGGAGGCGCCCTAGGTGTCTGGAGGTGCCCCGAAGCTAATAAACGCGAATGATGAGCATTATTGTGGTGCAGCCACGTCAGCACATTGGAGGCGCTTAAGGTCACTAGAGGCACCTGAGAGAGGATAAAAGTCGATGTCGTCGGATAGGATTAGCATGCATGGAGGCTCCCCGAATGAACCGACGCACCCCCAATGACTTATAAGAGCAGCTCATCGAAACAGTGTAGAACATCAATTGAACGACAAATCTCTTAACTCTCTACGCTCATCTCAAGTGTTCGTGCAAGCTGCGCCTCAAGTCGAATCACTCCGACAACCAACGCGATACTCTGCATCCTTTTGTTGTCGGTAACTATTTATTTCAGCATTTAATTTTGTTAGAAGAATTGTAAAAGTGTTATAATCTTCTAATTCTTGTAAATGACATTCTCTTTACCGAGAGTTCTCTGAAGGAGAAGTTTAGTGGATTGCCCAACGTAAATGGTCCAAGAGATCGTGGGCCTTGGAGTAGTAGTCATCTGGGCTACGAACCAAGTAAAAAATAAAGGTGTTCTTAGTTTTCGCTATGCTTTATCTGTCTTGTTTTTTCGTTGGATACATATTTTAGTTAAAGTTTTTAAAGTCGAAAAGAAAAATTTTAAAAATGAGATTCAACCCTCCCCCCCCCTCTCTCGTTCGTCTCGATCCTACAAGAATAATTGGAGAGAAGAAGAGGGGAAAAAGAAATAAGAGAGGAGGGATGATGGAGGCATGGCAATGGGTTGTGGGGTTGTGTCCTCCTTTTTTTTCAATACTTAACATCTTCACTCTGAGATCCCCAAACTCTCCACCTTGAGCTCTCCACTCTGAACTCTGGGAGCTCTCCTCTCCAATCTCCTTAAGCTCTAGATTCAAAGCTCCTCCATCTCTTCACTCTGAGTTCCTCGAGCTCTCTTGTCCGAGCTCAATAGCCTATATTCGTGACCTATTTATAGGTATTCTTATGGCAGCTACTATCACCCGCATGATTATTGGCTACAAGTAGATGTGACTCACGATCTCCACATGGTCCCCCTCTACAATCATCATTTCTAGAGTTAATATCCACTCACAATCCAATGATTGACATTAATGGAGGCAACTACAATTAGTGACCAAGATTAATGGTTGAAAATACTGAATAATTTTTTGGAGATCATGGTCACGATCTTCATAAGGTAACTTCTAATCTCATACATGTAAATACCAAGGGATGTTTGTATATATATAGGGGGACCTTCTCTCTAGACTTCACACTTTTGAGTGTTTACCATATCTCTAGTGACTTAGGCATTTAAGAGGCTTTACTAGACAACTCCAACACCCTCTGACATTTTCTCTAGCGCACTCAAGTCAGTCTATTCTATCTCGGTTAAACCATGCTATGTACGTCGAATTAGCCTCTCCCTCATCATCCACCTCATCAACAAACATCAAATCATCACTGCTACCTCAACATCCAGCTAAGTAAATAACATATTTCTGCATCATCAATTTTAACATCATATGTGAGATATAGATTAAATTGAGCCAAGATGTTGAGATGATGTCTACTAATCTTGAGTCTTCCACTGACTGATGCGATTAGCTCATGCCTAACAATTTATAGACTTGGGGACTCAATCACTTTAGAAAGTTGACTCAATCACTTTAGAAAGTTGACTCAAATTCCCACCACTACGGTGGAGGAAGTGCTCAAGATTACTGTTGGTGCAATCATCCTCGGGTCAAGGTTGACCAAGTTGATTAAATTCGTTTTCTCAAGCTTGAGTTTCGATGTTTAGACAATATGTGAGAAAGAGGTCAAGTAGGTCAAGATTGACTGGATACTTGATGATAAGTGAAAGTCATAATAGAGGTTATGCAAGAGATAAGACCTAGTTGGGTACTAGACAATGGAAGTCCTGATTGGGAACAAAGCAGTGGAAGTCCTAGCGAGGCTAGACAGTGAAAGTCCTAGTGAGGCTAAGCAGTGAAGACCTAGTTGAGAACTAGGCAATAGAAGTCCTAGTGAGACTAGAAAAATGGAAGACATAATTGGAAACTATGCAATGGAAGTCCTAGTGGGGCTAAGCATTGGAAGTCCTAGTGGGACTAAGCAAATGGAAGACCTAGTTGGAAACTAGGTAGTGAAAGTCCTAGTGGGGCAAGGCAGTAAATACCTAATTGTGAACTAGACAACGAAAGTCCTAGTGGGACTGGCAAATGGAAGACATAGTAGAACTAGGCAATGGAAGTCTTAGCGGGGCAAGACATTGGAAGTCCTAGTGAGACTAGATAAACCTAGTTGGGAACTAGGTTAAGTCCAAGGTGGGTCAGCTGGGAGCTGAATACTTAGCATAAGAGAGAAGTCCTAGTGCGACTAGGCAAACCTAGTTGGAAACTAGATTAAGTCCAATGTGGGTCAGTTGGGAGCTGAATACTTGGCATAAGAAAGAAGTTCTAGTGAGACTAGGCAAACCTAGTTGGGAACTAGGTCAAGTCCAATGTGGGTTAGCTGGGAGCTGAACACTTGGCACGTGATCGGAAGTCCATGTGGGTCAAGGAAGACTTGATATGTGACATAAGCTGGAGCCAATCAATTGGGCAGCGTGTCAATCGATTGATTAAGTGAGTCAATCGATTGATAGCCTCTTTCGGGCGCACAAAAGCTTTTCTAATCGATTAGCCTTAGTGGCAATCAATCAATTAGCCAATCAATTAGATGTGGGTTTGTCGCGAGGAAAAAGGGAGGCTGCGGAATCGATTGGGAAAATATCCTAATCGATTGGCAGAAGCAAATCGCGAAGTGAATAGTAGGTTTCGTAATCGATTGGGCAATCGATTAAGACCTAATCCAATCGATTGACATCCCTGGCTAATGGATTGAGAGAAACAAGTCACAAGTGAACAGTGAGTTTGTCGCGAGAGCACAGTAAGTGCTAAATCGATTGGGAAATCGATTAAGGTATGACCAATCGATCAGGTGATCGATTAAGGTCATTTTCACGAGAGAACAGAAAGTGTGGGAATCGATTGGGCAATCGATTAAGCAACTTTCTCTCTCACGAACAGTAGCTTCTTAATCAATTGGGTAATCGATTATAAGCTACCTAATCGATTGATATGACTCACCAATTGATTAACGAAGTGAAAAAGAGTCATTCTGCAGGTTTGAACGGTTGGATTTAATGTGGCAATCGATTGGGGGCCAATCAATTGGGAACTAGGTCAGCATGATAAAAGGTGTTTTCGCGAAGGTTTTAAGTGCAAACACTAACGCCAGTTCTTGAGGTTTGGAGGAGAAGTGTTACTGCACTTTCCAAGCATCAAGAGGCTAATCAAAGTAACAAGAGAGTAAGCTAAGCAAGATTTCATTATTGTAAATCGTTTTCTATTTCTTTTGTATTTGTTTGTGCGTTTCTTGTTATATTTCTCGTGTTGAGATTGTACGAGGCTTTTCTGCCTCTAAGAAGGAGGTTTTCATAGTGCATATGTGAGTAAGAAGAGTGGACCCTTGTATTAGTCATCTTAAGGAGGTGGAGACCAAGTAAATCCCTAAGGTGTTAGCATTGCTTCAAGTTTCCCGCTGCAATCAACAACAAATCGAAGAAGCGATCGGAGCTAATCACCTCCCCCCTCTAGCTATCTACGTGTCCTAACAATTACCACTCAAAATCCCCATAATTTGTAAGTCCATGTCAAAGGGTTTCTTCAAGGATTCCAGTTCGACATTTCCTATACCAATTGCAACCTGTTGAAATTATCCAAAAAGCATTACAAATCTACAAGGAGACCTCCCCCTTAGCTCATCCATACCTCGAGTCTGCTAAAATTTTAGATCTTAGGCCTTCCAACTGCTTGGGATTGAACTTTCTAAGCTCTTCTAAATCTTAGGTCAACAAAGTCTTAGGATCGAGCTCTCTCCCTTAGTTCACTCAGATCTCAAGTCTTTGAAATTCTCAAAATCCAACTCTCTCTCTTAGATCTCCCAGACCTCAAGTCCCTTAAGGTTTTGGGATAGAGCTCTCCCTTAGCCTTAGTGATTTGCTTAAAGGCTCTATGGTTGACTTCGAATATTTTCTCCAAGACCTCAAAGATCTAGTGAGATCTCAAGATCGAGCTCGCCCTTAGCATCAGTGGTTCGCCTAAAGACTTTAGAGTTGACCTTCAGACAATCTTTCCTACACCTCAAAGGTTCACCAAAGGGCTAGAATTCGAGCTCCCCTTTAGCTTTAATGGTTTTCCTAAAGGCTCCAGGTCGACCTTCATAACAATCTTTCCTATATCGCAGATGTCCGCCTAAGGTCTTAGGATCGAATTCCTCCTTATCCTCTGTGGTTCAACTAAAGGCTCTGGGTCAACCTTCATACAATCTCTCCTAGATCTCAAATATCCACCCAAAGTCTCGAGATTGAGCTCTCCCTTAGACTCAATGGTTAATGTGTGCATTTCATATAATATTTTTATCGTAGTTTCACACACTTCCTATCTCATTTCATATGCATATATCACATGTTTTCATCTATTCTTGCATCATTTTGTTATTTTCTAGTTCGAAGAGCTGTTTTTGCTTGTTTCTCATGAAAAGGAGCAAAAACAAAATTTAAAGACATATTCTAAAGTGCAACATGGAGTGGCTGTGTCAGCCGCCACGGTCGTCGCCACGGCCGTGGCTCTCCTAGAGTGGTCGTGCCAGCCAACAAGGCAGTGCTAGACCTTTAAATGCTTCCTAGTGCATGCCACGGCCTGGCCATGCCAATTTGGCATGATCGTGGCCAATTTTCAGCCCAAAATAGTGCTCCCCACGAGCAGCCCATGTTGGCAGCCATGGCCGTGTCAGCCTCCGATTTAGACTGCGGACCAAACTTAAAATGACCATAACTTTCAGCTCAGTTAGAGTTACAGGGAGTTCAACCTATCAAAATATATATAATTCAAGGTCTACAAGGTTGGTTCAGAGATCAACCCGAGATAAAGTAATCTAAGGGGTGAAAACCAATTTTGGCGGAGCCAACAGTGCTTCACACGGGCAGCCCGTGCCATCCGGCATGACCATATCAGTCTCTAGTTCAGACTGTAGACTAAACTTCAAATGGTTATTACTTTTATATCGAGTCGAGCCACAAATACTACAATCTATCAAATTGAAGATGATTTTAAGATCTACAATTTTGATTCAGAGTCCAACTCGAGAAAACCTGATCTAAGAGGTGAAAAATTGGTTTTGGTGGAGCCCAACTAATGGTGTGGATCTGGAAAGTTTGGGGGAGGTATAAAAGGGTCAAGGAAATCCTTGCTTGACTTATCTTGGAAGAGGGTTTTCCCCCTTCTTGGGGAAACTCTAGAGCAGTCATCTTCTTCCATCAAGATGATTCGTCCACCTCCAGAGCAAGGATTCCTTCCAAAGACATTTCCTGCAAATTTGGCTAAGCATTTCTTCCTCGCTATTATCTATTTTGAATTGTAAGAATGCTTCTTTCATTGTCTTTGGTTTGCAATTTCCTTGCTATAGAGTAGACTCTTGATTCTAGGATCAGGGATTAACTCTTTTGATATGTAAACACTCTTTTGCTGAATCTATGAGTTTGCATGTTTCTTATTCAATGATGTGTGTGTTTGTGGTCCGGGCCTACTATGTACACACTATCTTGATGCCAAAAGCACAAGATTTGTATCCCATGAGGTGAGAGGATGAACCGAATTGAGAACCCAATTCGCCAAAATGTAGAAACCTGAGATATGGAGAGTCGCCTATGAAAGTAGATTGTTATGCCATGACGAGCAATAGACTATCACAGATCTTAATGGATTGGTTCCGATTCATCGCCACATAGTAAGAGAAGGCAACTCGAGGGCTGTGGGATCATGTGACAGAGATCTCCTTAAGAAAGCAATCTCTCAGCTCTATCGCTCTGAAAGTAGATGACAAATTGGAATGGATACATCAGTGTAGTCCCAAAAGTTCACATCGGATAATATATGATAGTCTACCTACATAAATAACCCTTGAAGATAGGAAATCAAACATAGATTATGTGTTTACAATCATTGTGGTGAAATTGAAATTCTAGAATCACTCCCCCAATCAATTCTCTCCCTCATTTACTTACTCTCTCTAAAACTCTCTCTCTCTCTCTCTCTCGTTCTCTTAAGTTTTCATTCGTGACTTCAAACAACCTGTGATTGTCTAGATAACTAGCTTCATAAACTCAATTAGTCTTTAATTAACAGTCTTTGTGGATCGATATGTTATTATTTGATGACATTTCGTGCACTTTTGAAAATCTCACATCAATGGTTCGCCTAAAGACTCACTACAAAAAAGCATTAAAATAGCGACAAAATATTAGTAAGGAATTAACCATTCATAGCTAAATAGTGGTGTTTGAGACGGAATAAATGATTGTCGCAATTAAGTGTATTAAAAAATATTATTTCATAAGAAATGAAACTATTAGCGACGAAATATGTGATATTTGTCACTAAGTTGTAAACTCTTAATGACAACATACAATAGTTCATCACTAATAATTAGAACTCGAATAATCTTAAAATGTTAGCAATGATTTTAAGTAAAATTATCGCTAAAAATAATTATATTAGCGACATTTCGGGGTTAAAACGTCACTAAAATATTAATAAAATATTAGCGAAGAATTTTAATTAAAATCGTTGCTAATATAACTATTGTTAGTGATGATTTTTAGTTAAAAATCATAACTAAAATATGCACACAAAAAACACTACCCCGCAAAAAGTTTTCTTTCGGCACGATTTTCTTCTCCTCCGCGACTTCTCCTCCGTCGATTCTCTCGCTCTTCTCCTCAGGTGATTCCTAGCGATTCCTCTTCTCCTCCGGTGATTCCTGGTGATTCCTCTTCTCCTCCGACAATTATCCTGTTCCAACGCTATCTCTTCTTCCTAACCGTTCCTCTGAATCTTTTCTCCATGTCTACGGTAGAAGCTTTTCCATCTAGTAATTTCAATATTTGTAATCATAATTATAGGATTATTTTGATACTTAGATGATAATTTTAGGGATATTTTGATACTTAGATGATGATTTTAGGATTATTTTGATGATTAGATGATAATTTTTGAGTTATTTTGATCCTTCGATGATAATTTTAGGATTATTTTGATACTTAGATGATAATTTTTTAGTTATTTTGATGTGATTAATTAATTTAAGTTATTTAATTTAAGTTGCTTAATTAATTTCATTGAAAGTTATAATCAACCTTATTTATAAGAGTTCTTTGTTAAATAATATGATTTTTTATATGTTAACCATGTTTTATAAATATGGATAAAAGTTAGATAATGATTGAGAATCAGATTAGTCCTAATATATAAATGGGTTAAATAAGTTTTTAAAGGTGGTAGAGAATTATATGATAAGTTTGAATTTAACTAAAATTCATTGTCTATGTCAAAGGTGTGACAATTTGTTTAAATATGAGTTGGATTATGTTCGAAGACATCTTTTATAGGTGGGAATTTGACAAAGTATACAAATTATGGAACTTTCATGGAGAAACTGCTATATCATCTATTAATATAAATATTGTTAATGAAGAGGAATATGATTGTGATTTTGAATAAGATGATGTTGGGAAGCCCGATGCGGGTGCATGCTAAAATATATTTCATAAACATGCAGCGGAAGCAAAAATAAAAGACATAATAACCTAATTATTACATCACACACACCACACGCATATATGATACATTCATGCAGACATAAATGCAATATAAAATTTTACGTAAATAACTTTTATTCTAGTCATACCTGACAGATCATGTGGAGCAGGAATGACATCAACTAAGCGACGCTTTGAAACCTCACCTCTATTCGTATCCACGTCGAGAACTCCTCAAGATGACTTCGCTAAGTCTGTGTCGTATCTCCGCTTTGATACTAGCCGAAGAGGCGAGATGAAAGTCCACGTCAAGAACTCCACAAAATGCTGTGAATAGCCCTTTTCGATGCTTTTCGGCATCCGTAAGTTTGCTGCCGACAAGGAATAAAGTACCCTGAGGCTTTGGAGTTTCAGTAGCAATGTTTGCTCGCCAGAATGGACGTCAGAGGAGGCCGGAAGAAGGCAGGCCGGCGGCGAACAGATTTTGTCCACCGGCCTTCCTTGCTTGGGGCGGCCTTGCTTGGCCGGAGCTGCTGCTCCGAGGAGTCCTACTGGAGTGGAGTGGTTGGCCAACGGGAGATAGCTAGCCCGAGGAGTTGGGGCGGTAGACCAAGGGAATCCTCCCTTGGTGGTCAGCGACACAAGAGAGAAAAGGGAGAGAAAAAGAGGTAATTAGAAACCTAACCTTTATGTCCTAATTGGATTAATTCTTTCTCTCCCCATGGAGGGGTATTTATACACCTTTCTATGATGACTTGGGGAGCAAGTCACCTCTCGAGCCCAAAGCCCAATAGCAACCCAATCCAACACCATTAAGTCATGGTTTGGTTCAAGACTAAACCATGTTGGCTCAAAATCAAACTACTTGGTTAAATAATCAAACCAAACTCATTTGGTTTATAATAAACCAAAGAGAGTCCATCTTGTCTTCAAAAGATGTGGTTCATCCGTGTTTTCGCTCTTAACAAAATATCTTTCATATTTGCTCTTTATCTGGTCTAACCAGACTTTATCTCTCTTGATTTGAGAATCTAATTCTCAAACTCGTTTTAAGTCTTTCGGATAACTAGTAGTGTGTATGACCTTATAAGTTTTCGTTTATGTTGATTATTCATAATTAACTATTAATTATAAATACATCATGAGTGACACCTAGTAGTACATCATGACCCCTAATTAACCGGAAAGTCAATGGTTGATTCCAACACCACTTTTGAACCTTTTAGCAGCTATAATGAGTCGTGTCTCGTTCCTTTCACTCGTCTTATAACCACTTATTTTATGACATGGTTTATGTGTTAGCCCCCACAAGCTGACTACGTCACACCTAGCCCAAGTAGTAGTTCCTTGTCTTGCAAATTCGAATTACACAAACACATTATCCAAGAAAATCATTTTCTTGACGTGTTCTATTTTGGCCAAAGACTTATGAGTAATAATCCTAACAAGTGGTCATAGGGTATACGCCTCCTTATACAAGGAGCGGTGAATCCTCTGTGGGTTATTCAAAAACCTTCGGGCACTTCAAACTTATACCCAATCATCTCAAGTCCATATCTCCAAAGAGATACTTGCTTTAAGATAACAAAGTATAATTCTACATGACAAAGATGACTTGAATACCTCAAGTCAAAAGAAATTTATATTTGTATTGCTTTTGATGGAAAAGATCTTAGAAACCATTGACATTCTTTGTCAATCTCTACAAAATAAATCACAAGGCATTGTGAATGCTTTAAAATTTGTCTCAACCACGAAAGTCATCCTTCTAAAATTTAGAGAAGATAGTTGGGATAAATTTTTTGAGAAAGTAAAGGTTTTTTGTGAACGACATAATATTGAAGTGTCTGATATGAGCCGTGGCTATAAAGTTAGTCGTTATTGACAACAACGAGATCATGTCACAGTTGAGCATCATTATCACTATGATATTTTTAATGCTGTAATAGATTTTCAAGTGAAAGAACTAAATTATAGATTCAATGAGACAACAATAGAACTTCTTGGTCTTTGTTCAGCTTTGGATCCTACTGGTTCATTTAAAAAATTTAATGTGGGCAACATTTGCAAGCTTGCATCAAAATTTATCCTGCTGATTTCACTCAACAAGAAATTCATGTTTTGAAAGCTGAATTGGAACACTATCAACTTGACATAGTTTGTGATCCTGAGTTTCAACAAATTTCTACTCTTTCTGCATTATATAGAGAAATGGTTGTGACCAAAAAGGTTGAGAGTTATGTTATGATTCAGAGATTGATTCGTCTTGTATTGACTCTTCCTGTATCAATTGCAATGGTAAATAGAGCCTTTTCGGCCATGAAATTTCTCAAAACGACACGTCGCAATAAGATGGATGATGATTTACTTTCCGATTGCATAATTCTCTACATAGAACGACAATTGTCTGAGAAAATAGACATAGAATCAGTAATAGATGAGTTTTATACTCTGAAATCTCGTCGAGCACAACTTAAGTAGATATTGAAATTTTATTTGTATGAAATTTGAACTATGTAAAAGGATATTGGTATATAAATGTTATATGTTTGTTAAATATTCATTATACATATATGTATTATTATTTTCGTAATTTATCCTAGGGCAGTTGAAAATTCTAGTTACGTCATTGGTCTTAGGTAAGATTTAAATCCTCATTGTTTAAAAAATTTATCTCATTTTTTACCATCATATCATAACCTCCGGCATTGATAAAACCATATAAAGGCATAGGGAGAAGAGTTAATTCGAAAGGGAGGGGTCACATACTCACAATCAAAAGTTTATAACATCCCTCCTTTTAAAAACACATTTAAAGTGCTATATGATTAAAATTCATCTTGACATCAAGTGAGAATTTACGGTGAAAATAAAATAATATTTGATTATATAATAAAGCCAACGTAAGGTGGAAAAAGAAATGTAGAAAAAATACATATTTAATAATATATTAAATGAAAATATATTGCAATAAATTTAAAATAAATTAGAGCAAAATTCAAAAATAAAAAAGACAAAAAATTAAAAGGGATTAGATAAAAATATCTCTGAATATTTCTTTCAATGTTAAACTACATGTCTGTTTGGCCCTATTTTTAATATAAAATAAAAATAATTTACACACTAGCCATCTCAGCAGACGGTACTAGACTTTGGCTTGGAAAAAGAGCATGTCTATCAAGTCGAAGCCAATCCTGGCACGAGCGTGATCTTATATAATATTGATTTAAAATTATTATAATATAAAATTGTATCGATTCTATAAATTATATATGATCTTACTTATTCTATTTTGATTCCACCGTAAGAGATGATTTCAAATAATCTTGATTCGATTTGATACTTTCAAATCGTAGAATTATACGATCTTTTTATTCGGTCGTGATTTTATAAATTATGATCCGGATGATGCTTTCTAGCAGAAGCCTAAATAATCTCCACGTCCGGACTGGCTTCTTGGACTGCGCTGGGCCACTGACTGTCTAAGGCGATTTTGACGCTCTCACGTTGAAGATAATTGGTCCATGACCTAGAGATCACTCACTGACTGAAGCTTCCGGAAATGCAGAATTGGCTTGTGATGTTGATTGTTTGATCAGTGGGGAACAAACTATTCCCACATTTATTATCTTTGGCTTTACTCGCCACTATCAATTGGGAGGGAGTCCTTTTGTTAAGAGGGTCACACGCCATCATCCACTGCCTACATCTAACATGGCTAAAATCAGTCCACTTAGCACAAATGAGGATTTATTGCCATGAATCATACCTCCACTTACGTCTCCACCATTAAAGTAACCATGAGAACGAATTTATCTGTTCTATATGTAGCCATGATGGCTTGACAGAGACACAGAATGGTTGAGACACATGCAGTTCGTTTTTGTTACGGTCATGATTGATGGGGGAAGAGGTATTGTCGTCAACATATTCTGGTTGAATAAATTTATCTTAACACAACAGTACAGTTATTGAAAAAGATTAATATTTAATGAGATATTTTATATTGATTGAAAATTAATTCAAAATCTATTCTTCATCAAGAGAGCGTCGTTGATCTGCATGTGTCCTGTTCTGGTGGCAAAGATGAATGATTTCCGAGTAGGAAGCCACGTACTGATCCACTTATTCGTGTTCAAAAAGTAGTGACCTGATAAATGGGAGATCCTCCAAAGCATCAGATCAATATGAATCTTCGTGACTTTGTCAAAAGCTATGCTTTTTTTTTAATTTAGCAAATTGAATAAGATTGTCGTGTTGTGGTTAAGTCTAATAAAGTGATCTAATTAACACTTTAATTATGAACTAAAATAGCTGATGTGAATTTTATGCGTAAAAATTTATAATACGCTTTGGTTATTATTGGTGGATTACTGACAAAATGGATTTGAAGTTATTTTCATTCACAGATTCACTGAAAATGATTGATCCGATTACACTAAATTTTTTTACCTATCATCGGATAAATTTAAAAAATATAGATGGACCACGAGAATGATCCAACATCACGAGTAATTTGAAATCAAACTTTTATTGCTTGAAAAACTCGTCTTTTGATCTCTAAATTCTTCCTGCGATTACAAAAAGACGATGATGAATCTCGATTTAGGTTCAATTTATAGTTTTCATCCGTTTTATGAATTTGCTATAAATTTCAATGATGTGATTCGGTTTAAAATTGTAGGAGTCGTTCGGATTCATGTATGACATACAATTCATGTTTAAAAGCTCTGTCATACATCCCATTTCTGTGTACCGTGCGGTGGACATGTCTGTAAAAGCCACATGGGCATGGATGAGAAAGTGCAGTCGTGCTGGTTTGCTATTAATCGGCTCACAGGCTGTCATTTTCCAGCTTCTCGACTCATTGCTACAAATTACAACGTAATTGCCTTTGGATAATAATGTAAAGGTTAAATTTTTTAACGAATAATTAAAAAATTTAAAATTTAAATTTAAATTATAATATATTATAATTTTTTTTTAATAAAAAATGATCTTAAAAATATTAATCATTTAGATAGATCTTCATTAGCATTTTTTGATTTATCCTAATGATCGATAACAAATTTTCATGAAATCGAACTGATTATTTTAGATCCAACGTTATCCGACTTGATTAATCATTTTTTTTTATAATATAATTGAATTATTTTGGAACAGATATAAGTTTGATTTGTAATGAATAATTAAAAATTTTAAAATTTTAATTATGATATATTATAAAAAAAAATTATAATAAAAAATAAATATACAAATATTAATTATTTAAATGAATTTTTATTAATATTTTTTAATTTATTTTGATAATTAATAATTTTTTTTTTATAAAATTAAATTAATCATATCATGTCATCTCATATCACAAGATTAATTTTTTTTCCTTTACAATGTAACTAATCGTCTCAATTTTTTATTATTATTATTATTTCTCATTTTAAGGAATAAGGCGTTCATAACTGCAGAGCTGGACGGGGAAACAGGACCAAAGTGAAGGCGAAAGTTGTCTATATAGCAGTTTCGTCCCGGGACGTGCACAGAGTGACAGAGAGGGGTGCTGCAGCTGAGCAGAGAAGAGCATGGAGGCATTCAACACCATCTCCTCACCTACTTCTCCATAAATTCGTTAGCCAACTTTAAGATTGCTTTCTTGGTCGGTCCGTCTATCTGTTGACTGTTTTTTGCTGATCACTACTACTTCATCTTCTTCTTCTTCTTCACGGAGCATGTAACATATTTGCTTCCTCCTCCTTTTTGCTGTTTCTTTTTTATTTTTCTTATAAATGAGTTATATATCTTGTCTTTACTTTCAGATACGCAAAATCTGTTTTTTTCTCTCAGCATGAAAAGCTGAACATAATAGTTCTTGCATTAACTGTTTCCTTGTTACGTTTCAGGACATCTTGCTATTCAGCTCAGGTCCTTGTTCAAATGAGGATGCTGTTTTGACATCAATGTGATGCTACAATCTATCGGACAAATTGTTGAATCCATCGAGTAAAATGTCAGATACTCTCAATCAAAAGGTAATTTTGAAATGAATCTCTTAAAACTGATGCTATTAATTTTCATGAAATAGTATTTTCTGAGGTATTAATTTGTTTCTACTTTGCAGGGTGGAGGTGCTGCTCAAGAAATTTCACCTGTTCGAAGTGAAAGACGTCCCAAACTTTCTATTGATGTACCCTCCAGAGATTTTTTGATTTCCGCCATGAATTATCCAAAATTGAATACCTTTTCAACCCATGGCTCTGCCCCGAATAGAACAAACCTTGTCCCATTAAGCAGTCCTGCGTCTGCTAAAATGCATGCATCTTCATGTTCATCCTCATCTAGAGGTAAACCCCCCTTAAGGAGATTCCTTTCAGGACTAAGCTTCAAATTCCAGAATTCAGCTGTAGAGATTGAGAGATGCGAGGGTCAAGCTCCAGAGTTATATTCTGGAGGAAGACGGGAAAAACCTTCATTTTTGAGCTCATTTAATTCTTTTTCCAAACTATTCAGCCCAAGCGTTGGAAGAACATCATCCTTGCCACTCGATGAACATGGAGTTATTTCACATGGCAATCTAACAGTTGACAGCAGCTCCTTTGAAGTATATAATTTTTCATCTTGAACAATAGTTTCTGATTGTGTGTTATCCATGACAGAGTTAATTTCCATGCAATTGTGATGGTTTGCTTGCTATAGGTAGACATATTTCTTTTTATGATCTATACTTACCAATTTGTTTACACCTTGTTAGAGGAAAGGGGTTCATCATATATCTCGTTCAATCTCATTCCCTGTGAATATGAAGCATGTTAAGTCCAAAAGGATCAAGAGAATGAACTCGTTAGGAGGTGTATTTCGAGTAATTCCTTCAACTCCTCGAGTGGTGGACTTGAGCAGTGTTGTCACAGACATCATGAGTCCCGAAGACCATGGTACATCATCAAACCTCTTCATGATTAAATGTTGCTTCCTTGAGTTATGGCAATGTCTTCTGCCCTTGGAGAAGTGTGTTTTATTTGCTAACATTTTTGTGCCATTTTATCTTTTATTTAGCACCTGACGATGAAGGGGAGAATATAGCTGAAGAAGAGGCTGTCTGTCGAATCTGTATGATTGAGTTATCTGAAGGAAATGACACTCTTAAGCTAGAATGCAGCTGCAAAGGTGAACTTGCCCTTGCACATCAAGAATGTGCTGTCAAGTGGTTTAGCATTAAAGGCAACAGGAACTGTGAAGTTTGCAAACAAGAGGTTAAGAATCTACCTGTGACTCTGCTGCGCATACAAGCTGCACGCACAGCCACAGCACTCTCAGACAATTCACAACAAGATTTATTTCACTACAGGTCAAGACATATGAATTCATCTTAGTAATTATTGGCTCATTGCTGTTATTTCTAATGGTGCCTCTTGTTATCAGGTACTGGCACGATATGCCTATCCTTGTGGTCGTCAGCATGCTTGCCTATTTTTGCTTCCTCGAACAACTATTGGTAAAAAAAACTATAGATGAAAAATTAATCAATGAATCTTTTTAATACTGGTCAGTTTTCAGTATGATTTGTATTATTTGCAGGTAGCAAATTTTGGTACTGCGGCTCTAGCTATTTCTGTGCCCTTTTCATGCATATTAGGACTATTTGCAACCCTCACCTCACAAACAATAGGTAAATGCTGAAGCAAGGTTTATAAAGATGGTGAATTTCATCAAATTCAATTTTCTGATGGAGATTGTGTTCTCTAAATGTCATGATAGTGATGAAGCAATTCGTTTGGCTCTATGCTGCAATTCAGTTTGTCTTGGTGGTCTTCTTTGCTCATCTGTTCTACACAATTGTAAGTAAGATAACCCTATTATCCTTCAACGATACGTATGCATGCAATCGTGGAATTATAAACCGTTGATATGCTTAACCTGCAGCTTCATTTACAAGCCGCTATATCCATCATTCTTGCTACTTTTGCTGGATTTGGGGTTGCAATGAGTGGAAATACAATCATTGTGGAGTTTCTCAGGTGGAGGAACAGATGGCAGGCTGCGTCAGCAACTAGTCGAGCTTCTCAGGAAATGGAGATGCCAAGTCAACAGGTGGTATAAGATGATGTCTATAGGGAAGTATTAAAGTGGCTTGATGTTTGTGAGTTTTAGACTAGCAACAAGATTGATTTTGTGTTTGTGATAGATCCAACTCTGACCTTTGGTCCAAGTCACTGATTTCAGGGAACAAAATCTTGTAAGGATGATTTTTTGTTGCTTGTTTCTCTTCAAAGGAGTATCAAATTTGGGGTTTTAAAAAGAATGTACAGGCATGTTTCTTTATCAATATAACGTATAAAAAAGCACATATCAACATGATAGAATAGAGATAGAAACTTATAAAGGGAGGTCTTTTGTTTTTCTTTTTCTTTTTTTCCATTTACATGGATTTTAAAGTAGGTGTCCGCCTTATAAACACTTCTTTAAGTTTCAATTGATATCTATTATATTTCATCATCTGATTAAGTGGGTAATATTACATATTTTTTTAGCATTTATTTAATTAATTTATAATTTCACATCAAATGACCAATATCTTCATTTAGTTTATAATGTTTACATGTTTTTATTTATTTTATATTAAATTAAAGTGCTTTGAATCCTTATTGACGGTGTCCTTTTTTACGCGCTCAGGCTCCTCCTCTCCTTCTTTCTTTTGAGTTGCGAGAGCATCCTTTCTTCGATGGGTCCACTCCTTGTCGGCGTGACCTCTCCGACGATCAAGTCAACACTTGGGCTGATATGTGAAGTTCGCGTGCATGCACGTGTGAGAGAGACGCAAGAGAGAGCGCGAAAGAGCTTAAAGAAGAAGAATAGCTTTTACTTGAGAGAAGAAAAATCATCCCTTTGCTTAATATACCTTCGCGGAGCCTTATATAGCCACGAAGGTTGAAGATCCACGTAAGTTACTATGTGAGCCCTAGGCAAGCCACGTGCGCGATCACACGAGTGAAACGTCGTCCACCAACCGACCGCATGCACGAGATATCATGTTAGGGATGACAATCGTCAGTCCATACTCTTAGCACTATCGAGTTGTTAACCAAGTGTCGCTTTCCAGGTAGGCAGCCTCGCTAAGATAGGTCTTGCGTTAAGGGATGTCAGAGGTTAAGACTGTTATATCTGAGAGATGTTCTAAGACAATTGTCTTATGGTTTGTACATATTTATTAGATAAATAAAGATTTACTATTTGAGTGCACATATTTTGTGTATATGATTAGATCTTAAATTTATTTATTGAATGCCCACAATACGATTCATAGCATGAGAGAACCTGTGATTGGATCACAACTACGATTCTACATGTGTAATTATGAATGTATTGAAATCTTCCATAGTCGATGAATTGATGTGTTCGGACATCATTAATTCTGTGAGACTAATATGGGTTATACTTCTTGGTCTAACCAAGCAGTTGTTCTTCACTAGCTGGAGACATTGGGATGTCAAGAGTTAAACGTGGATATTAGTTATGATAACTAGTTCATCAGAGTGACCTGTTGTAAGATTTCATATGATTATCTACATATATATAGATATGTCAATAAAGATCTTACTGCAGCTCGAGTGCAAGTTTCCTTCGACTTGAGGTATTCAAGTCACCTTAGTTATGAAGACTTATACTTTAACATCCTAAGAAAACATCTCCTTGGAGGTTTGACCCCGGGATGATTGGGTATAAGTCAAAGTGTCCGAAGGTGTATGGATAGTTCACAGAGGATTCACCACTCCTTGCGAGGAGATGTATATCCTATGGTTACTTGTCAGGATTGTTACTCAAAGTCTTTAGTCAAAACATCACATGTTAAGAGTATTGTACTCTTGGGCACATGTACGAGTAATTTGAATCTATAGGACGAGTAAATATTACTTGGGTTAGGTGTGACATAGTCAGCCTAGTGGGGACAGACATATAGATCATGTCCTGAACCAAGTGGGTATAAGACGAGTGAAAGGAATACGACACAACTCACTGTAGTTGCTCAAAGGTTTTAGAAGATGTTCCAGGATCAACTGGTGATTTTTTGATTAATTGGAGATCATGATGTACTACTAGGTATCACTCATAATTAATCCATAATTAATAGTTAATTATGGACGACCAAGCTAAATCGAAAATCTATTGGGTCACACGCACTACGAGTTTATCCGAAAGATTTTAAATGAGTTTGATAATTAGATTCTCATATCGAGAGAGACTAAGTCTGGTTGGATCAGACAAAGGACAAATATGAAAGTCAGATTTGCACAATGGAAGCACGAATGTGCCACGTCTTTTAAAAATGAGATGGACCTTCTTTGATTTAATTATGAATCGAATTGGTTTGGTTCTAATTAAAGGTGATTTGGATAATGAGCCAAAAGGTTTGGTTCATGAACCAACTTGTTTTGT